>JACEFZ010027806.1:0-179679 GCA_014155875.1 Cepaea nemoralis | reverse complement strand
CGCCATGTCCCCAAACCAAAAAACGCCATTAACCCACATACTGACAGAACGTCATGTAACCCACATATGACAGAACGTCAGTAACCCACATACTGACAGAACGTCATGTAGCTCATGTATTGACAAAACGTCATGTAACCACAAGTCATGTAACCCACATACTGACAGAACGTCATGTAACCTACATACTGACTGAACGTCATGTAACCTACATACTGACAGAACGTCATTTAACCCATATACTGACAGAACGCCATGTAACCCACATTCTGACAGAACGTCATGTAACCCACATACTAACAGAACGTCATGTAACCCACATACTGACACAACGCCATGTAACCCACATACTGACAGAACGCCATGTAACCCACATACTGACAGAACGTCATGTAACCCACATACTGACAGAACGTCATGTAACCCACATACTGACAGAACGTCATGTAGCTCATGTATTGACAAAACGTCATGTAACCCACATACTGACAGAACGTCATGTAACCCACATACTGACAGAACGTCATGTAACCCACATACTGACAGAACGTCATGTAACTTACATACTGACAGAACGTCATGTAGCTCATGTATTGACAAAACGTCATGTAACCTACATACTGACAGAACGTCATGTAACCCACATACTGACAGAACGTCATGTAATCCATTTACTGACAGAACGTTATATAACCCACATACTGACAGAACGTAATGTAACCCACATACTGACAGAACGTCATGTAATCCATATACTGACAGAACGTTATATAACCCACATACTGACAGAACGTCATGTAACCCACATACTGACAGAACGTCATGTAATCCATATACTGACAGAACGTTATATAACCCACATACTGACAGAACGTCATGTAACCCACATATTGACAGAACGTCATGTAATCCACATACTGACAGAACGTCATGTAATCCATATACTGACAGAACGTTATATAACCCACATACTGACAGAAAGTCATGTAACCCACATATTGACAGAACGTTATATAACCCACATACTGACAGAACGTCATGTAACTTACATATTGACAGAACGTTATATAACCCACATACTGACAGAACGTCATGTAACCCACATATTGACAGAACGTTATATAACCCACATACTGACAGAACGTCATGTAACTTACATATTGACAGAACGTTATATAACCCACATACTGACAGAACGTTATATAACCCACATATTGAAAGAACGTTATATAACCCACATACTGACAGAACGTTATATAACCCACATACTGACAGAACGCCATGTAACCCACATACTGACAGAACGTCATGTAACCCACATACTGACAGAACGTCATGTAACCCACATACTGACAGAACGTCATGTAACACACATACTGACAGAACGTCATGTAACCCACATACTGACAGAACGTCATGTAACCCACATACTGACAGAACGTCATGTAACCCACATACTAACAGAACGTCATGTAACCCACATACTGACAGAACGTCATGTAACCCACATACTGACAGAACGTCATGTAACCCACATACTGACAGAACGTCATGTAGTTCATGTATTGACAAAACGTCATGTAACCTACATACTAACAGAACGTCATGTAACCCACATACTGACAGAACGTCATGTAACCCACATACTGACAGAACATTATATAACCCACATACTGACAGAACGTTATATAAAGCCCACATACTGACAGAAACGTATATAACCCCATACTGACTAGAACGTTATATAACCCACATACTGACAGAACGTTATATAACCTACATACTGACAGAACGTCATGTAATCCATATACTGACAGAACGTTATATAACCCACATACTGACAGAACGTCATGTAATCCATATACTGACAGAACGTTATATAACCCACATACTGACAGAACGTCATGTAATCCATATACTGACATAACGTTATATAACCCACATACTGACAGAACGTTATATAACCCACATACTGACAGAACGTTATATAACCCACATACTGACAGAACGTCATGTAACCTACGTACTGACAGAACGTCATGTAATCAATATATTGACAGAACGTTATATAACTCACATACTGACAGAACGTTATATAACCCACATACTGACAGAACGTCATGTAATCCATATACTGACAGAACGTTATATAACCCACATACTGACAGAACGTTATATAAACCACATACTGACAGAACGTCATGTAATCCATATATTGACAGAACGTTATATAACCCACATACTGACAGAACGTTATATAACCCACATACTGACAGAACGTTATATAACCCACATACTGACAGAACGTTATATAACCCACATACTGACAGAACGTTATATAACCCACATACTGACAGAACGTTATATAACCTACATACTGACAGAACGTCATGTAATCCATATATTGACAGAACGTTATATAACCCACATACTGACAGAACGTCATGTAATCCATATATTGACAGAACGTTATATAACACACATACTGACTGAACGTTATATAACCCACATGCTAACATAAATTTATATAACCCACATACTGACAGAACGTCATGTAACCCACATACTGACAGAACGTCATGTAACCTACATACTGACAGAACGTCATGTAGCTCATGTATTGACAAAACGTCATGTAAACTACATACTGACAGAACGTCATGTAGCTCATGTATTGACAAAACGTCATGTAACCTACATACTGACAGAACGTCATGTAATCCACATACTGACAGAACGTTATATAACCCACATACTGACAGAACGTTATATAACCCACATACTGACAGAACGTCATGTAACCCACATATTGACAGAACGTCATGTAACCCACATACTGACAGAACGTCATGTAACCTACATACTGACAAAACGTCATGTAGCTCATATATTGATACAACGTCATGTAACCCACATACTGACAGAACGTTATATAACCCACATACTGACAGAACGTCATGTAACTTACATATTGACAGAACTGTTATATAACCCACATACTGACAGAACGTCATGTAACTTACATATTGACAGAACGTTATATAACCCACATACTGCCCACATATTGACAGAACGTTATATAACCCACATACTGACAGAACGTCATGTAACCCACATATTGACAGAACGTTATATAACCCACATACTGACAGACCGTCATGTAACTTACATATTGACAGAACGTTATATAACCCACATACAGACAGAACGTTATATAACCCACATATTGACAGAACGTTATATAACCCACATACTGACAGAACGTTATATAACCCACATACTGACAGAACGTCATGTAACCCACATACTGACAGAACGTCATGTAACCTACATACTGACAGAACGTCATGTAATCCATATACTGACAGAACGTTATATAACCCACATACTGACAGAACGTTATATAACCCACATACTGACAGAATGTTATATAACCCACACACTGACAGAACGTTATATAACCCACATACTGACAGAACGTTATATAACCTACATACTGACAGAAAGTCATGTAATCCATATACTGACAGAACGTTATATAACCCACATACTGACAGAACGTCATGTAATCTATATACTGACAGAACGTTATATAACCCACATACTGACAGAACGTTATATAACCCACATACTGACAGAACGTTATATAACCCACATACTGACAGAACGTTATATAACCCACATACTGACAGAACGTTATATAACCCACATACTGACAGAACGTTATATAACCCACATACTGACAGAACGTTATATAACCTACATACTGACAGAACGTCATGTAATCCATATACTGACAGAACGTTATATAACCCACATACTGACAGAACGTCATGTAATCCATATACTGACAGAACGTTATATAACCCACATACTGACAGAACGTCATGTAATCCATATACTGACAGAACGTTATATAACCCATATACTGACAGAACGTTATATAACCCACATACTGACAGAACGTTATATAACCCACATATTGACAGAACGTCATGTAACCCACATACTGACAGAACGTCATGTAACACACATACTGACAGAACGTTATATAACCCACATACTGACAGAACGTCATGTAACACACATACTGACAGAACGTCATGTAATCCATATACTGACAGAACGTTATATAACCCACATACTGACAGAACGTTATGTAATCCATATACTGACAGAACGTTATATAACCCACATACTGACAGAACGTCATGTAATCACATATACTGACAGAACGTATATAACCCACATACTGACAGAACGTCATGTAATCCATATACTGACAGAACGTTATATAACACACATACTGACAGAACGTCATGTAATCCATATACTGACAGAACGTTATATAACCCACATACTGACAGAACGTCATGTAATCCATATACTGACAGAACGTTATATAACACACATACTGACAGAACGTCATGTAATCCATATACTGACAGAACGTTATATAACCCACATACTGGCAGAACGTCATGTAACCCACATACTGACAGAACGTCATGTAACACACATACTGACAGAACGTCATGTAACCCACATACTGACAGAACGTCATGTAACACACATACTGACAGAACGTCATGTAACCCACATACTGACAGAACGTCATGTACCCCACATACTGACAGAACGTCATGTAACACACATACTGACAGAACGTCATGTAACCCACATACTGACAGAACGTCATGTAACACACATACTGACAGAACGTCATGTAACACACATACTAACAGAACGTCATGTAACCCACATACTGACAGAACGTCATGTAACACACATACTGACAGAACGTCATGCAAACCGCATACTGACATAACACCCTGTAACCCACAAATGATAGCACGGCAGGTAAGTATCGAAAATAAGACCCACCCCTATAATAAGCCCATAGCACGATTTTTCAGGATGCTATTAATATAAGACCTACCCCTAAAATAAGCCCTAGATAAGATCGTCAGCTAGAATGAGAGACTTGTTGCCGAATGGCCAGTCGGAGTACAGACACTACTGGTGCGCACTTGGTAATGAACGGATGTGGTTCATAATTCGATAAATCACTCGTGTTAAATGAGAAGATTACAAGACTGTATTTGAATAAATGTAGGATTTTGTACATAAATAAATGTATATTTTTGTATTTGAAATAATAATAATAATAATAATAATAATAATAATAATAATAATAATAATAATAATAATAATGGCTGCTTGCTGCTGTGTTCGTAGGCTGAGCCCAACGCGAACGTTCCCAGGTATGTCGGATGAAGGCATCGCTGTTGTCCAACATCATGTGATGTCATACAGGACTTGAGATCTGGCTGAGTATCGTTGAAACATGTCTGGCTATTAATAATGCAATAATAATAAGGTTACTCGCCGTACAGGCAGACACTCTCCGACTTGAGAAATCGGCGACCTAACTTTACCAGAACCCGAAGGGACCTGTTGCCCGGACGCTCGACAAGGACGGTCAATAGGTCTTGGCCAGATATAATCGGCCTGGTGCCTTGGAACACCTCTGCGTCCATAATAATAATAATAATAAAATAATAATAATAATAATAATAATAATCAGCATTCCGAGCCATTGAGGTTCTTTGCTGCAGATACAATCCGTCTCCATTCGTCTCTCTGGTTGACCTTCTCTTGCCAGTTGGTGACCTCTGTGTCTGTCTCTCTTTCTGCCTGGCTAGCGGATGTTTCTATAAATAATACTAATAATAATAATAATATAATAATAATAATAATAATAATAATAATAATAATAATAATAATAAGCCATCCCTCGAAAATGAACCATAGTGCATTTTTCAAAGCTTAAATTAATATAAAACCCGATCGTTTTTTTTTCCGGGGAAACACGGTACTAGCCAATCGTCCTGAACTATTGAAATTCGAAGGCCTACAGCATTTAGCATTTGTTTCGTGTTAATCTAGTTATACTCTTTAAATATACAATGTGTAACATTAATATGGCTGCGGACACACCAGGAGCACAGTTGGCGTGTACATTGTAACAATACGTGAATGTTCGGAGATAAACAAACATCCAGAGCCACGCAAGGGACAACTGTCATCTCCCTAAAGAATGACGAGTTCACAATTTGCGGCGGAACAACATGGAGGTCCGCCATCTGTTTCCACGAGCACGTGTGTGACCCCGATGGCGGGCATAGCGCATCAACATGTCTTACATATCCGCCGGATGTTGCAGGGTATGATGGGAGTACACTGAGACCTTTCAAAGTCAGAAATCACTGCATTAATTATAAGTGCTTTATAGGGGCAATACTAGCGAGTGGGTTGATGTGATTGTTAGGGGGTCTATGCTGACAGCGTCTTGAGCGGTGTCGGATCAGGCTTAAATGTCTGCGCTCGTCTTCAGCTAAGAGAGGGGGGGTCAGTATATGACCTATTTATGATTGCGCCCTGGCCTGCACCGTGTGATGGAGCTGGTATTACATAGACCTACGGCAGGTTCCTGCCTGGGTACTCGTTGATTTGTATTTGTGTATTAGCAATAATAAGAGCATAGAACAGGAGGTAGGTATTAGCGTCCTCTGTCTGTCTGTCTGCCTGCCTGCCTGCCTGTCTGTCTGTCTGTCTGTCTGTCTGTCTGTCTGTCTGTCTGTCTGTCTGTCTGTCTGTCTGTCTGGCCAGCGTATGTTTCTATAAATTTGTGTACGCCATGTTATGGCTTTAGAGTACAGTGTCAGTCTCTAAGCTTCAACACCAAGTAGCAATCATGCTGCAAAGTTCTACAGAATAGAATGGTGTACCCGCTGCTGAGTCGCGCATAGGAGACGCGACGCCTAGCTCTGTCAGATAAGGGCGAATTTCAGATAAGGGTTAAAATTCTCCGAATCGTTTAAAATCGGAAAGAGTAGGTCGTTACAGAGATTAATTCTCAAAATGAGAAAACCTACACACTAAAAGGAGTGGCGCTGGTATAGTTGGTAGTTCGCTTGCCTGCCAGAGGCAACACTAATTTTATCTGGGTCGATCCAGAATAATGTAGGTGGTTACCAGACATTTTTCTGGGGATTATCTTGAATGGAGAAAGTGCCACAGAGTTTCCTGCACAGTGTTATGTTTCTCTTATGTGTGAAACTGGAGCAATATGTAGATATGCACATGCAACCGATGTGATCTCCGGGAGACTGGAGTCCTGTAGAGTTATCTGTGTACAACTGTATATGATCTATGGGTGATTGGACCAGTTTATGTGTATATGTGTACAACTTATGTGATCTATTACATGACTGGATCACAATCCGAGTTATGTGATCTATGGGTTGTTTGGACCAGGACAGAGATATGTGTACAACTTATGTGATCTATTACACGACTGGATCACAATCCGTGTTATGTGATCTATGGGTGATTAGACCAAGACAGAGATATATGTGTAAAACTTATGTGATCTGTGGGTCGTTTGGACCAGGACAGAGATATGTGTACAACTTATGTGATCTTTGGGTGATTGGACTAGGACGATATATATGTGTACAACTTATGTGATCCATGGGTGATTGGACCAGTATAGATGTATATGTGTACAACTGATTGGACCAGTATATATGTATATGTGTACAGCGTATTTGATTTATGGGTGATTGGACCAGTACAGAGATATATGTGTACATCTCGTGTGATCTATTGATGCGTTTATATATCAGTTATCTAGTCTACGGCACAAAGCGAGGAAGTGTGTCAGCCCCATTCTTCGAAACACAGGAGGAAAGAGAAACTGTAAGCATGATAAAGTCATGTTGTCTTCTCTCCGTATGTAGATATGCATCAGCAATGTCCCGCAGGCCACATCAGGCATGTCCCAAATCAGCCATGTCCCCACATCAGCCGTGTCCCCACATCATCCATATCCCCACATCAATCATGTCCTCACATCAGCTATGTCCCCACACCAGTCATATCCCCACATCAGCCATGTTCCTACATCAGCCATGTTCCAACATCAGTCATGTCCCCACATCAGTCATGTCCCCACATCAGTCATGTCCCCACATCAGCTATGTCCCCACATCAGTCATATCCCCACATCAGTCATGTCCCCACATCAGTCATGTCCCCAGGTCATGTCCCACACGCCACTTCTGTCGGATTCAGGACTCGTGACTGCGGAAAGGGACGCGGCAAACATTAAAGTTATGGGAGGATATGAAGTCACCGCAACACGAGTTGTGTCTGAACGGCCTATTTCCGAAGTGTTTTCCTGTATAAACTGAAGAGGGCACTGTTTGAGTGAAGGTTTTCGAGTGCGTTCCTCAGATTGCACGAGTGATGTATGAATGGAGAAGAGGCAGAAAAACTGGCCAAGTGGCTGATATTTTGTCATGAATGACTTGTTTTGAAAAGCCTGGCCAAGGAGACACTGTGGCGGTGGCCGCGTGAGTCATCCCAGCACTTGATGTTAGATTTTCGTTTTGGGTGATTGTCATGCACAAGTGGCGATGTTTCCTATTGTTCTTTCGCGGCTTCCTGGACGTCTGCACTTGTTGTGGATGAAATTATACTGGAGATATGACTGTCGTGCGTACAGACAGGCAAGCAGTCAGACACACACACATGAAATAGCGGGAGATCTCAAAAGCACGGAGAAGATAATTACAGGGATGGAATATTACTGGGAGGGCATTGTCGGGTGCTAGCGACGATGATAAGGTGGTCCGCTGGTGATGCCATGAGTACGGTGGACACGGGTTCGACCCCTGGCCTCGTCGCTGGTTAAAGTGAAGGAAATTCTGGCCGCCTCTGCTTTTTGTTCTCATTCATTCATTCATTCATTCATTCAGTAGCATGTCCTTTGCAGAACCTCTCTCCCATAACAACCTTCCGGAAGACCTCTCGATCATGAGCAAGATGTCCCGTGTCCGATACACCCATCTGGAGATCATCCGCCACATCCTGCACCTATCTCTCTTTGGCCTTCCTCTTCCTCTCTTCTCAGGCATATACCCCCTCCCCCACCCCCACCTCTCCCCCCAATTATTGTTCTCTCCAAACTTTCGTGACGTTTCAAATGACCAAAATATTTCAATTGTCTTTGTTTTATCGCTTTTAATAGCCAACCTTCCGTTTTGTTCTAGGCCTGCAAAATGTGATAGCGCTATCACAGCTCAGACTCATGGCGGGAACCTGTCATTGGACATACATACACAACAAATAGAGAGAAAGAGAGAGAGAGAGAGAGAGAGAGAGAGAGAGAGAGAGAGAGAGAGAGAGAGAGAGAGAGAGAGAGAGAGAGAGAGAGAGAGAGAGAGAGCTGCAGGAAATAGCAACAGACAGGACGGACGGCTTTGATGTTGGTGGTAGGGTGGTTATGACCTAATGGAAGATTATGCGAAGAAGAAGACGGAAGAAATAAGAAGAAGGAGAAGCCAGATATACAGGTAGACAGATGGACTGGAATGTCTTATTACAGATTCGCCGCCAAACACAAAGTAGGTTTGGACCAAACAAAAATGGATGCGGAAAATGGGAGGTAGGGGTGTGTCACGGTTATGTCTTAAAAGTTGTTAATATGATAGCAGATGTTGTATTATATATCGCATGGAAGGGAGTTGCATAAGGGAAACTACTGTATATATATATATACCCATGGCAGATACAGGAAGTCGCTTAAGACGATAAATCATCCCATGTCACTTGATCAGTTAAGTTATATTACATTATGTTTTATTATGTCAGAGCCACATATGTTAACCCCCGGACTGCCACAGGGATCTGCAGTCTCACCGGTGCTCTTTAATGTGTATACGAGCAAGATTGCAAACCTAGAAGCACCAGGGGTTGGAAGAATACTAACATTTGCAGATGATATTCTTGCATATAGGCAGGGGAGAGATAGGGAGCAAACAGCCCAGGAGCTACAGGCGACAGTAAACAAAGTGATTGACTGGTGCACTGAAATGAGTGCTGTCATCCACCCGGAAAAGGCGGCTGTTTTGTGGTGCTCTCTGGACAACAGGATTGTAAGAGCTGATGTCCCAAGCCTCGCGATAGATGGTAGAAATGTCAGCAGAGAGAACAAACTGAAGTATCTGGGGATCACATTTGACAGGAGCCTATCCTTCAAGGACCATGTGGAGACGGTCGTGACAAGAACCCAAAAGGGACTCAATGCACTTAAAACTATGGCTGCAATGGACATAGAGCAGAGAATGCTTTTCACACTATACCAGCACTTGATCCTCTCAGTAATTGATTATGGATTAGGTCTGCTCACTGTCTCAGAGAGTCAGCTGGTGAAGTTAGAGCGCATACAGAACGAAGCTATGCGGGTCATTCTTGGATGCACTAGAGACACCCCAGTAGTGTGTATGCGTTACATCCTTGGTCTGCCGAATGTTGCTGGTAGGCTCAAGGTGATGCAGGCGAAGGCATACCTCAGAGTAGCTGCAGACACAGACCACCCACTGCATGAGGCGCTGGATGTAGTTAAGGGTCAGCAACTGATAAGAGGGAAATCATGGATGGCTCAGGCGGAGGATACGATCAGACAGGTGTGCCCCCTGGAGAACATTAGGCGTGGAGAGGAGTGGGTCAGAGTGCCAGCGGAGCAGTCAGACTTGTGCAGAGTTATAATCACATTAAGCCGGGAGTGCAGGGAGTGGCCAGCAGGGGCCACGGAAGTGGAAATCCAGCAACTAATTCAGGACAATGCTCACTCGAGTGATGTGATTATCTACACAGATGGTTCGGTGTCAAGAGGTGAGAGAAGTGGCTGGGGTTCATAGCCAAAGCTAATGGTCGATGTTTGGGGCAGGAGAGCCTGGCATATGATACCACAACATCCAGCTTAAGAATGGAGGTGGAGGCAGTCACTGCGGCTCTCCGCTGGATGGAGAATACGACACACACACACACACACACACACACACACACACACACACACACACACACATCGTGATTGTAACTGACTCAGAAAGCATGCTGACGAGGGTGAGGACAGGGCAGACTTCGTGCGGAGTGGCTTGCTTCGCTTTGGAGGTCACGGGTGACAAGCATCGCCTGGATCTTTTCTCCGGGGCATGCCGGTGTGCTGGGAAATGAACAGGCGGACAGATTGGCTGGCTCTGCAGAACTTGGTGGAGTATTGATACATGACAAGGCAGACGTGGTTGCGGCCTTGTGGGAGCACGTGCACACCTCGGAGGAGCAAATGGATTACCATGGTCTGGCAAGAATGAGACAACGAGGAGTGACGAAGGGATCTGGCCGACGCTCAACGCTCAAAGGAAAGGCGAGACGGACTTATAATCAGATTGCTACTGGTACTATTAGTGTTGGAACTCTTCGCTGGCTGCTGAGGATGGGGACGGAGCACTTATGGGAATGCCCCGAATGCTGTGATGTCGATTCCTAAATCAATCAATCAATCAATCAATCAATTATTATGTCAAGTCGAATAACGTCACTGCATCTGGAATTCCGTGCATGCTCAGTCCTGCCTTGCTGCAGCAGTCAGTGTATTCCCTCTTGTTGTTGTTGTTCTTTTTTCTTTTGTTTGTCCATCAAGAATGATGATGACCATTAATTTCATCCAGTGGGGTTGAAGGTGTGGAGCCGTGGGTTCTAAGATGGCTGATAATGGCCTATTTTGGCTCGAAATGTTCTTTGACAATGTGGGCAAAGAATGCTTGACGAAAAGAATGACTTGCGCGATGACTTGGATCGGTGAGGAAGAGTTGCGCAATTCGTCGACCTCACTCTCTCGCCTGAGTCCATCTGAGTCCAGTGGCAAGACAAGTCGAGACGATTGGAGACGAATACAGGTGCAGTGGATGACCAGGGCGCTCTACGTGCCTTGCCGTGCTCATTACGTTCCACAACGCTTTGCAGGTAAACGCCGTCTTGCCCGTTGAATCAGGAATGATTTCTTCCGCGCAGTCTGCCGAATCCTGTCTTCACATGCTGGGTAGGCATACCCTAGTTTACCTATTGGTTTGACACCAAATCGGATACCCATGCCTGGTTTAGCCAGCCTCTCACAGCTGTTGCCCGGGGGGTGGCCGCTGTCGCATGCTGACAGCTACTAGGAGCCACAGGCACGAACTGGGTGTCAGACTTGGACCAGTGTTGGATGGGTCCTGAAAGGATATGAGAGCCATCCTTACCAAAGGTGCTACCAATGCATGACACCCCGTACCCCCCAATGGGGGGGGGGGGGGTGGCTATTCCCTCTTACTGTTGCCATGAGCAGTTGGTTATGATATCTCCACGCTTGACCTCAAAGACAGCATCGACGTGCTTGTCCAGGCTTGATACCCCAGGTCCTGTAGTCGGGTTAGTGTCAGAACCCCCTCCCCAACCCCAGTATCCGCCAGTCCAGTCCATACTGCGTTGATTCGATCAGGACATAAATGAATGCCTAGGGATGTACATTTTCTCCGTAATCTCGTATACTCTTGTGGGTAACGTGACGTTGCGCGATAATCGGTGGCGGTTATCTCCGCGTCGGTAACTTACGGGGTAAGTGAGCTCAGCCAGGAGTCTCGCATGTGCTGATGTTTCTGCTGCTGTAAGACAGAGACAATGATCTATTCAAGAGAAGTAAGACAGAGACAATGAACTATTCAAGAGAAAGAAGACAGAAACAAATAACACATTAAGAGAAATAAGACAGTGTCACAGGATAGCAATGAAGATTGTAAGGTGTGTGCTTTTACGCCAAGGCAGGGAGAGGTAGAGGCTAAGGATCTAATAGGACAATCAAAGTTACAGGGGTGAGATAAAAAGTATGCGGATGTTGCGTCAAAAAGGTGGAGTAAGAAATCCCAAGACAATGAGTGGCCCCAAACACAAGGGATCGGTATATCACGGAGATGTCAGTTTGAGTCACCAGGACACAGAGAAGAACGTGGTAGTAGACGAATAGGCAAAGGAAACCAAGAAATATAATGTTGGGGGAAGGTTATAATTGGGTTCAAGGGTGAAATAGTTGGTTCATGGGGGGTCCCTAAGAGACTGGATTTCTTCTTCTTCTTCTGCGTTCATCCGGATTTTTTTTCCGGATGTGACTGCGTTGTGCCTGTTTACAGCAGAGCTGCGTTCTTGCGCCGTTAGGCCGACACATCCGACTTCTGCGGGCATTTGTTGACCGGGTTAACCTTCCCGGGGGTTTCTTAGGACGTTTGAATCTCACTGTTGTGGTGTTATCCCCCATCCTAGCTGGCCCATATAGAACAGCCAAAGACATCCTGGTCAACCCTCAAGGGAAGGCAGGGGCAGACCATGGGCATTCCCCGCCATCCAAGGAGGCTTCCATACTTGCAGAGCCATCACACAGCGCTCTGGTACTGGGCTCACCCAAGGAATCGTCATGTCCTGCACATGGCTGCTTAGCCTCACTTCCGTATATTGGGCCTTCCGTTCACCATAGGCTGTTCCTCCGGAAACCAGAAGAATGCAGTCTGCAGATGACATCCACACAGTGAGCTTTCGATTAAGACTTTCCACATAATGGATTTGCTATCCAAGCAATATTCCATTTCGTGCCACTAGGACACTTTTTCCACCTTTTATGAAGCCCACACAGTGAGCTTTCGATTCGGACTTTTCACGTAATGGATTTGCTATCCAAGCAATATTCCATTTCGTGTCACTAGGACACTTTTTCCACCATTTACGAAGCCCACACAGTGAGCTTTTGATTCGGACTTTCCACGTAATGGATGTGCTATCCAAGCAATATTCCATTTCATGCCTCTGGGACGCTTTTGTAACCGACATACCTGTGGTATGAAGTGTGGCAGTCTAAATACATCTTCATGCACCTTTAGATGTCAACCTGAATGTAGTTAAAGTAAGCTGTAGTCAACTTGAGCTTGTTGATATCTCCATAGAGCTTGTCCTCAAATGAAGCAGGCGTGGGCCAAAATATCTTTCTCTGTTCTGCATATATTGGGCACTCCTGCAGCAAATGTTTAGCTGTCATTTTACCAGTTCCACAATTACATTCATCGGTATCTCCTATCTTTAGTTTATTGAACAAGTGGTGTTTCAGCCTGTTATGTCCTGTGCGGAGTCTGAAGATTGCTACTTGTTCTCTTCGGTCGAGTTTGTAATATGCATCATCCTTCTGGTGGCCTGGATACTCTGATTCCCATTTGGTTCCATAAGTGCTTTTTATAAACCTTTTTGCCTCATTATAGGCTATGTCTATGTCAGGCTGTGGTAATCGTCCACCCTCTTTTGCTAGTCTGTCAGCCTCTTCATTTCCAGGTATACTGCAATGTGATGGGATCCACTGTATTACAACTTTTTTGGATTTCTGGCATAGACCATGGAGTGCTGCTCTTAGGTCAGCTAGTTCTGTGCTGTTTTTGCTCTTCAGTATTGAGACAGCTGACTTTGCATCTGTGAAGATAGCTATTTGCTTCTCTTTATTTTCCTCCATCAAGAGTATTTCTGCTGCAGTTCTCAAAGCCTCTACCTCCGCTTTGAAGTTACTTGAAAATATTCCAGTTGCCAATGACTGTGTTTTTATCACTCCATTTTTTAAATTAAGGAGAATTCCTCCTCCTCCATTTTTAATTGAATATTTGGCTGATCCATCTGTATATGCATGGGTCCAATTCCTGCTTGGGTAATGTTCTTTTATGTAGTTGAGGGTTATTTTTCTTCTTTCGGTTTCATTCTGAGTGTTCTTTTTCTCAATACCAGGAATGTTTTCTATCATCTCAGGCAGCTGCTGCTGTCTCCAAGCTGGGAAGTTGTGTGCATTGTAGATGGGCTTGACTGTTGATATGTTAAGTATGGGATCTGCCCTAATCTTTCGTTTTGCAGTTTCTACAAAGTTGCTACGCTTCAGTCTTCCTTTTCCAACACCATTAAACCTGTTATATACAGGGTGGTCTGTCAATCTTCTAAATTTGTCTGCTTGTTGCTGGGCTCTGCTATCTCTTCTGTCTTGCATTGGTTGTAAACAAGTGATCTTTTCTAGTTCATTAATAGGCGTTGTCTTCAGGCTTCCAGTTATGATTCGCATTCCTTGGTTTTGGACTCTACTTATTTTGTTAAAGTTTGACTTAGCTGCTGTTGCCCAAGCTGCAATGCCATATTCCAGTACTGGCCTCACCCGTCCAGTATATAACTTCTTGAGAACTTTCTCATCTGCTCCCCACGTTGTACCAGCAAGCTTTTTCATGATTGCCATTCTCTGCCTTGCTCTTGTTCGATTTTTCTCAACCTGTGTCTTCCATGTCAGGCGACGATCAAAGGTGACTCCTAGAAAGTTTGGATTTTCTTCATGGCGCAATATTTTTCCATTCAATACCAGCTTAGGTTGCTGAGTTTTATTTTAGAGGGAGCATGTTGTTTTCTCCCCACTTATCTTCACTAGCCATGATTTTGACCAGTCCTCTAGCGCTAATAAGGCTTGCTGTATTCTGCTGTTAGTTGTACTAATATATTCTTCAGATGTCCATATGGCTAGGTCATCTGCAAAGGATGAAGTGTGTACTCTGGCTGGAAAATTTTCTGTGATGTCATTTATATATGCTAGGAATAATGTTGGTGAAAGAACTCCTCCTTGGGGGACACCTTGCTCCAACAGCATCATTTTGCTTGTTTGTCCTTGTACTTTTGTCCTGGCAGTTCTGTTCTCAAGGTAGTGGCTGATCCATTTATACATTTTTCCACAAACATGCATTTTTTGCAGTTTTACTTTCAGTCCTTCCTTCCATACTTTATCAAATGCTTTTTCTAAATCTATCCAGACTGCTAGTGTGTGCTTTTTCTCTTGGAAGGCATCCTCTATTTCCTGAGCTATATAGGTTATTTGATATTCAGTGGATCTGTACTTTCTGATTCCTGCTTGGTGTGGTGTTAAGAGTTTGTTTTCTTCCAGATGCCATGTTAGCCTGCCATTGATAATGCGTTCCATTAATTTTCCTACACAGCTAAGTAGACTGATAGGCCGATAGCCATTTGGTTCTTATAGGTATTTTCCTTTCTTTGGGACTGGTACTAGTATAGCTTCCTTCCATGCCTGTGGGACTATTCCTCTCTTCCAGCTGTTATTTAGGACTGCTAGTAGTTTCTTCGTTGCCTTGGTGCCTAGTCCTATTAGCATTTCATTTGTGATTCCATCCTTTCCTGGTGATTTCTTCTTTTTTAGGGTATTCATTGCCTGTTCCATTTCTTCCATTGTTAGATTTGCCATCATATATTCTGCTGCTGTCTCTGTATTTCTATGATGTATCTGTTTGTCTTTGATTGCTTTCTTCTGTTCGGTTGTAATATCAATGTGGTTTGCATTTGCATAGTGTTCCATTAGTGCATTTGCAGCCTTTTTTCCTGTAAGCAAGGCATTTCCTTGTTTAATTGTTATTTGTTTGTTTCTAGGTCCTTCATTGTTCATGGCTTTCACTAGTTTCCATAGTTTGTTTCCATCCCTGTCAAAATTCAGGTTTTCTGTTTTTTCCCTCCAACAATCTCTTGTTGTTTGATTTACTGTTCTTTTATATTTTGCTGAGATGGCTTTGAGAGAGATGTTCGCTTCAATTGTTTGTTCTCTCTCTGCTGTCTTCCTGGCATCTTCAACTTTGACCTCCAAACTTTGTAGTTCTTCAGCCCAGTATGGTTTGTAATTTTTTCTCGCTCCTCTTGGAATGGACTCAGTGGCTGCCTGTATTATCGCTCTGTTTAGACTTTCCACCATTTGCTTTATGATGCCATATCGTGTATTTATGTTTTCACAATATGTGTCTGTTAGTATGGCAAATCTGTCCCAATCTGCTCGTTTGTAATTCCAGCGGGGCAAGGGCTTTTGCTCCTGTGGAACATACTCCATATTCATTACAAGCTTGATTGGTCTGTGGTCACTACCTGCTAATTGGGCCAGCACGATTTTGTGGAGGATGTCTCCTGTGCAGAAAGCTAAGTCTGGAGTAGAAGTGGTAAGCCATCTTCTGGAGTAGAAGCTCGGTGTGTCATCCGCTTTGTTGAGTAGATGGAGATTTGAGTCTATTTCCCAGTCCTCCAATTCATCTCCTCTTTTGTCAGTATCTGGGTATCCCCATCTTTCTGAACGGCTATTAAAGTCTCCGACAATAATGCAGTTTGTGTCAGTTATTTTCATGTTTGAGAGTGTAAGGTCCTTATCTGCTGGGCTATACAGATTGTAGATTCTTATTTTCACGTCCTTTATCATTATATCAACACATATAATTTCCGTTTGGTTGTCAGAGATCACAGATACTTCGCTGCAAGGTATTGTATTTCGTGTAAGCATTAGAACTCCTCCTTTGTGTCCTTCGCGGTCGAAACGTGTGGCCTGATATCCTCTGACTGAGAATTTGTGATTGGCGTTGAGGTGTGTCTCTTGAATGCATGCCACATCTATTCTATCTTTATGAAGACGCTGTGTTAGGGAGTCTTTCTTCTTGTAAACTCCTTCGGCATTCCACTGTAGTATGTTGAGTGTAGAGACTGGATTTAGGGTGAAGGAAACAATGAGTCGAGGCATTCAGCGGCATTCAGTCTGGGGCTAAGGAGGGAGTTTTAGCCAGACAGTGGAGTTCTGAGGCTAAGTGTGGAAAACATAGCCAGGAGAAGTGGTGATTGTTAGTCGAACTGAGAGTTCGACAATCATAGTTCCTTTAATGCTGTGTTATAAAGGACAGTGTAAGGAGTGCTGTACTCCACAGGAGTGTAAGGGATATATGTGTCTCTTTGCTGAATTTTCCTGAAGAATGCTCTATCATCGAGTTTGTTTGGAATTAAAGTTTTGTGTTTGCAGGCCGGTGTTCTATATTGATTCATCGTTGTTGATCAGTCGTCCGGCACAATATTCACTCTGACATCCACTAGACACAACCACAGCCACTTCTGTCTTTCAATAACCCTGTGACAAAGATGTTAAACATCATTCAGAGCCTCTGACACAACGCAGGCAATCCAACTGAAGTACAATTTCTGAGGACATGCATCTTTCACAAACGGATGTGAGTCATCGGCCATTTCGCGTTAAAGGAGATCATCTGGGCTTTTGAACTTAGATTTTACAGGACAATTCTTAAAATACAGAGAATGTGGTTCAGCGAGTTCGGTCACACGCACGGGGTAAAGTTTAGGCCGTTGTGGTGTGTATACAGGGGTACGCTATCTCACACCCCAGGTGTCCAGCTCTGTGTGGTATTACGAAACCCAGTGCAAGAATTCTACCACACATCTTCGACATACGCTATTGATCACCATCATCAAGTGTCCTGCCAGCTGGCATAGGCGTTAATCTCTCGCCACAGATCTCGGTCTTTGATGTTCTGGACCCTGCTGCTGATATTTCTCCGTGCCACTGTCTCAATGCATCCAGTATAATTTCTGTGGGGAGAAATGTGGCCTGCGTTCTTCCCAGCATGCTTAAAATATGAATTAAACTAGTGAAAACTGCAGTAAAGCTGTGGAAATGTAAACAATATTTAAAAAACACAAAGTAATGCAGCTTTACATAACAGAATTACGAAAAATTATGTAAAGCTGCATTACGTTATGTTACTTTATATTGTTTTCATTCTCAAATATGCAGTTGTGACGGCGAGAATCAGAAAGTGAAACCAGTCGGCCATGTTTCGGCGCACACTAGAGCCGTTTCCTGTGTGCATCGTGACGTACGACACTGTATTTTCACCCATTGACCGGGATGACACATGCTGGTCGCAATGCAGCGTCTATGTTGCTGTTTCTTCCTCCTCTTGTGCTTCTTTTTTATCCTTCTCCCCCTCCTCCTTCTTCTTCTTCTTCTTCTTCTTCTTCCATTCTCATTCAAGAGAGTACCTAGTTATTTACCTCAAAGGTCAGTCTACCCGATGCATTTGTGTCAGCGTTGATTCCAATGGACTGATTCCACCCAGGGTAGCGGCTCTATCTATCCGTGGGTATATTTTCATGCCTACAAATATTTCCAGAACAGCGGTTTTACTGTCTACTCTGTACTATATCGAATTGTCATTGGATTTTTAACGTGCACAGCGTCAAGACGCAACCTCCTGTTTTCCGCTTATATTCGAGACGGCGAGGTAACCAATCTCACTACCAAGCGATCAGCGGAACGTGTTACAGCATTAGATACTCATGGTTCTTGGACAGATTCCTAGCATTATGCAGAGAACGAAGCCTGTACCTTATGTGGAAGACAACAGCTTATCCACATATCTCAGTGAGAACAGGTAGGCTTCGTGCGGAGTGGCTTGCTTCGCTTCAGAGGTCACGGGTAGTAAGCATCACCTGGATCTTTTCTCCTGGGCATGCCGGTGTGCTGGGGAATGAACAGGCGGACAGATTGGCTGGCTCGGCAAAATTTGGTGGAGTATTGATGCATGACAAGGCAGACGTGGTTGCGGCCTTGTGGGAGCACGTGTACACCTCGGAGGAGCAGATGGAGCACCATGGTCTGGTAAGAATGAGACAACGAGGTGTGACGAGGGGATCTGGCCGACGCTCGGCGCTCGGAGGAAAGGCGAGACGGACATATAATCAGATTGCTACTGGAACTATTAGTGTTGGAACTCTTCGCTGGCTGCTGAGGATGGAGACGGAGCGCTTATGGGAATGTCCCGAATGCTGTGATGTCGGTTCCTAAATCAATCAATCAATCAATCAATCTCAGTGAACTGTATGTGCAAGAGAACATCAGCATATCTCAGTGAACTGTATCCACATGAAGTTATCCACACATCATTTTCAGCACTATCCATTGGAGCTTATCCAAACACCACATTCAGCTGTATGGTCAGGAGCTTATCTACACATCTCGTCCACCTATATCACCAGGAGCCTATCCACACAGCTTCTCCCATTGTGAGGACTGTTGTTGTGGTTATCGTCCATCTGACGGCGCCGGTTCTTCCGCTCCTCGCCCATCCACATGTGGTGATTCATGCAAGTGCTCACCAACTCTTGTTTTGTTCCATGTGGAGTATCACTGTTGGTGGGGTTGGGTGAAAGTACCAGTTTCCTGTTGTCTGTAGGAGTCGGACACTTCAGCCGGCCGCGTTCCACAGAGTCGCGAAGATATACAGATATATACATACAGAGACATCTCCAAGTAAGCAGTGACTGTCGGGAGCAGTGATTGTCGGGAGCAGTGATTGTCGGGAGCAGTGATTGTCGGAAGCAGTGATTGTCGGGAGCAGTGATTGTCGGAAGCAGTGATTGTCGGGAGCAGTGATTGTCGGGAGCAGTGACTGTCGGGAGCAGTGATTGTCGGGAGCTGTGATTGTCGGGAGCAGTGGGGAAGTGACAAGAAGTGAGCAGTGATTGTCGTGAGCAGTGATTGTCGGGAGCAGTGACTGTCGTGAGCAGTGATTGTCGTGAGCAGTGATTGTCGGGAGCAGTGACTGTCGTGAGCAGTGATTGTCGGGAGCAGTGATTGTCGGGAGCAGTGAAGAAGAGACACAAGAAGGGGATAGTGGTGATAGTGGTTGATAAAAGGCATAGACAGACAGGCAGGCAGGAAGCGGGTAGGCAGGCGACAGACAGAGGGATGGATGGATAGATGGATGGATGGATCATGGATAGATGGAGGAAGGGAGGAGACAGACAGACCGACGGACGGATGGATGGATGCATGGATGGATGGATGGATGGAGAGGGGGAGAGGAGATAGACAGACCGACATGCAGACAGACTGAGAGATAGATAGACAGACAGACGGGCGGATGGATGGATGGATGGAGGGAAGTAGCGAGGAGACAGACAGACAGACAGACAGACAAACAGACAGACAGACATGGGAGAGAGAGGGGAGAGAGAGAGAGAGAGAGAGAGAGAGAGGAGAGAGAGAGAGGGGACAGAGAGAGAGAGAGAGAGAGAGAGAGAGAGAGAGAGAGAGAGAGAGAGAGAGAGAGAGAGAGAGAGAGAGAGACGACAGACAGTCAAGAAATGATCGGGAGACAACAGAGACCCCCAGCTGAAGAAAGCTAACGTTTTCGAATGTGTAAAAAGTTGCAAGATTTGTTGGGTTGTCTGTGAAACGTGCATGCTGTTCTGGCATCCCGCCAATACTAATCACCTACCTTGCCAGCTCCTATTATCAGTGGTCTACCCGAAACAAAATTTAGTTTAGCTTTGCAGTTTCCCAATAATCTGGCAACAAGCGTTACCAGATCCGTTTTCAGTGTGATGACGTTTTACGCAAACAAATGGTGGACATTAGGTAGAATCCTTGAAGAAGAAACGGTAAGAGGGGGAAGGTGATGAATGGAGAAGTAGAAAGAACAATAAGATACTTGATACTTCATCTCTGTTTCGCATTTCAGAATCAGGTTAACAAGAACCATTCGGAGAAAGCCCGCATGTGCGATTCAACCATTGTGGTATTTCCAATAATCCGTTTAAATTGGCGATTGCTTATTTTATTTCCCGTCTGTGAAAGTGTTTGTGGGACACTCGTTTTCTGGTAATCGTGTCATCATCACCATCATCATCATCACTGTCATCATCACCATCATTATTATCATCATCTTCATCAGTAGCTACGCGAAGTGGTGTAGACTGTCACGTGTCTCTAGAAATACGGCGCGTCGTCTTCTAGATCAGTCCTACTGCTGATATTCCCACATGACACCGATCACCAATCATCATTTCTCACTGCTTTTCTCTGCCTCTTCTCCCGCTGATGCTTCCAGTTGTCACGTCATTCCCCAGTGTCCCTCTTCACAGTATATACAACCGAACACTGTTGTATCCTTATTTTAGTTGTCCATAATGTTGTACTTTTGTCGGTAGTTGCCAGGTAATCGTTGTAAGCCTCAGTGGTTGCCCAAGGGATTTGCAATATTTATCGCACAAGCTATGTTGATATCTGCATCCCCCAAGCTCTTCCTAAATTGTCCATTCACAATCCAAGATTCACTGCCGTAGAACAGAAGAGGTGCTGCAAGGGTAAGTTAATAAGTAAGTCACAAAAGGAAAAATAACTAAATATGATAACAACTTGAAACCAGTTTATTTGTATACATACATTATCCCTTTATTTCTCAACATAATTTCCACCAACATTGATGCACTTATCCCATAGTTTTATCAGTTCTCCCAAACCGGCGGCATAAATCTGCATGCTCTGTTTTCATTTACCTGCCATCCCACAGAACTGTGTGACTTACTTATTAACTCGCCCTCGTAACGTTTTCTACCCAACTATGCACCGCTTTACTGGAAATCGCTAGGGGCTAAGTCCTCTGAAAACCCACCTTGGCGGGAAGCATTTCGCGAATGACGCCGAAGTTGAATGTAAAGTGAAAACGTGGTTTAGAAAACAGAGCACGCAGGTCTATGGAGCCGGTTTGGGAAAACTGATAAAACTATGGGATAAGTGCATCAATGTTGGTGGAAATTATGTTGAGAAATAAAAGGACAATGTATGTATAAAAATAAACTGGTTTCAAGTTGTTATCATATTTAGTTATTTTTCTACAGCCATTTGTGACTTACTTATTGACTTACCCCCGTATATAACAAGTCACTGCTCTCTTTCTGATATTCAGTCTTGCATTATGGCGGGGCGAACCACTCAACAAGTCAGTGGTACCCACTCTATGACCACGAGCAGCAAGACGATGGAGGTGATGGCAGTAACATGGGCTTACAAAGTGCCAGAGTCACAACATTATACCAACGTGTGTGCACTAAGTGATTCAATGAGCATGATCGGAAAGGTCGAGGCTGGTTCTGTGCGTAGACAGTGGATTGAATCGATGTAGAGGTCTGTTGTCCGTAAACTCTTCAAAATAAGTCAGACCTAGACTGACCACAGCAATATAGTGGTTTAACAGTAGTCACAAAATGGGACACATCACAGCAATATAGGGGTTTAACAGTAGTCACAAAATGGGACACATCATAGCAATATAGGGGTTTAACAGTAGTCACAAAATGGGACACATCAAAGCAATATAGGGGTTTAACAGTAGTCACAAAATGGGACACATCACAGCAATATAGGAGTTTAACAGTAGTCACAAAATGGGACACAACACAGCAAGATATAGCTGTAACAGTATTTATACTCTGGGACACAACTTCAGCAAACAAGCTCAACTACAATGTGTGAGAACATATATCTGTAATGTGACAGGCATGTGCAATTTTCTTATATGATATATAATCTCCAACGCAATCTTATAATCTCCAGTCCAACCCTAGAATCTCCACTACAACCATATAATCTCCACTCCAAACCTAGAACCTCCATTCCAACCATTTCATCTCCAATCCAACCATATATCATACAATCCAACCATATAATCTCCAATCCAACCCTATAAAATCGAGACCCTTACCCAAGAAAAGATTCATCATCATCATGTGCCATGCCGATAAGCGTGGGCAATCATGTTTCACCGTTTCACTCGATACCCGGAGTCGTGGATCAGTTCTTTGTTCTTTTTTCGACCATATCACGTGGCCAGGCCATCTAGGTATTTAATTCTCTGCCTTCCCCTTGTTCTTTTCCCCTCAGTCTTGCCAGCTGTCACCAAGTTCTCCAATTTACTTCTTCACATAACGCGTTCAAAACATTGTGACTGTCTACGCCTAATTTCTCTAATCAGTTTACGGGTTTCATTTGTTTCTTGTAGGAATTGGTCATTGGTTTTTCTGTCTGTCCATGGTATTCTTTGCATTTTCCCCTGAAACCACATTTTCACAGCCACCAGATGTTTATCTTGTCTGCTCATTGTCCACGCGATATAAGTACAGGTTCTATGTAGCACATAAACACTCTTTAAGCGATTACCGTGTTGGTTGCTTAACTTGCCCAAGAAGATTTGGCACTCCCATCAGATACTGCATCAGCCGTTATGATAAATCCTCGACCTCCTTACACGCAGGAATTGCTCACAGCTGGATTCTGATCTTCCGCTTGTCTAAGTGTAGGTGGTCCCCGTAGCTCATCCACTCCAAACCCAATTCCCAGAAGAGAAGTATCAGATTCATCTCAGGACAAACTATCTCCTAACTCTGGCTACTCCTCTCAGGAAGTGCGTGTTTTATGCCTAGTAACACTATGCTTGAAATCTACATTTAGCTGTATTTGGTTGCGATAAAGAATCTGGCGTATGTCAGGCTGATGTGACACAGCTTATGATGCTAATTAAGTTTACGTGAACAATTTGCTTTCATCGTTAGTATTCATTTTAAAAACAGGAGAACGGAATTTCTTAAGCGAAAAATTATTTAAATTTATATTTTCTTATAGGCATGGAAGAATGACAGACGTGTCCTGTCTTTTGATCTCTGAGAGTTAAATTTACCTTTGTACCCAAGTATACGGAAGGACAATTGACACAATTTCAATTTTTTTATTGTGTCATAGACAGCTCACATTGCTGCAATCCCTAGACTAAAAACATATTTTTAAAAACAAGAGAGAATCATTGGTGCATGTAGGGTTCAAAGCGCAGTGTGCGTGTTTCATGGTTATAAATAGTAGAATTGGACTCCAGCGGACTGTATGACCCCATCGAGGTCACTTCTGCTAAAAATGGGAATCTTACATGTGTGGCAGAATTTGTGAATTCGTTGTGAAAAGATCATTTGAAGAGATATAACACACACAGATCACAACGATAGAGACCGCAGTTTTCATCAAGGACGACGGCTATAAGGATGTGGTACAGATAGAAGACATAAAGTATGTGTTGAACACAGCGACGGACACTGCGCCAGGACCTGACGGGGTCA
Organism: Cepaea nemoralis; assembly: GCA_014155875.1. Classification (NCBI taxonomy): domain Eukaryota; kingdom Metazoa; phylum Mollusca; class Gastropoda; order Stylommatophora; family Helicidae; genus Cepaea; species Cepaea nemoralis. Next base: position 154,962 of record JACEFZ010027806.1, on the reverse strand, counting down.
GATACTCCCATATGAAAATATGTATGATGGAGATTTGGAGGAGATGGCTACTTGTGTTAACCTTAGCATTAGCACAGCATCAATGCCATGAGAGTGGATGGACAGCTATTTAATACCACTCCTCAAGCCAGACAAGGACCATTTAAGACATCATGGCTATAGAGAGATGGGGAGTTACCGGCCAGGGAAAGAAACATGGTCAAATAAAGCGACGTTTGTGTTTAATGTTTATGAGGGGTTCCAGAATAGACATGAGACTATTGCAGCAGCACTGGATCTTGAGGACGCATATAACAGTCAGATATGACTTTTTGATGTATGCTCTTACGCTCTTACGGAGCTGTGTGTTAGTCCCTGGGTGGTGAATTTGATAGCAGCTCCCTGTACTCTTGTAGGGTTGCTCTCCGCCTGGGTTCATGGGCCTCTGGGGCGAGCACTTACCCCGGGATTACCACAGGGATCTGCAATATCGCATGTGCTGTTCAGTGTATACACTAGCAAGCATTGAAGCACCAGGGATGGGTAGGGTAATGGCATTTGCAGACGATGTCCTTGCGTATAGCAGGGAAGAGACAGGATGAAGACAGCGTAAGAGTTGCGGGAGACAGTTAACAAAGTAATGGACTGGTACAGAATGGTAGTGTCATTACTAGATGAGGCGTTTGTGTTATGGTGATCTCTGGACAATAGTATTGTTAAGGCTGATGTCCCAAGTCTTACAATAAATGAACATTTTAACAGAGAGAGAGTAGTCTGATGTACCTGGGAATCACCTTCGACATAAGTCTGTCATTCAGGGATCATGTTGAAGCAGCAGTTATGAGATCTAAGAGGGGCTCGGTACACTGAAAATCATGACAGCAGTGGACAGGGAGAAAAGAATGTTGTTCATACTCTATCAACATCTGATTATCTCGGTAACTGAGCATAGATTAGGACTGCTCAGTGTCAAAGAGTTAGCTGGTGAAACTAGAGCACATTCAGAATGAAGCTATGTGGATGATATTGGGATGCACAAGGGACACGCGATACATCCAAGCTTTGCAAATGAATGCAGACAGGCTCAAGGTAGTGCAGGCTAAATTAAATCTCCGAGTGGCTGCAGACACAAAACACCTCCTGCATGCAGCCCTGGGCACAGTTAAGGATCGCGGGTTGATCAAAGAAAAATCATGGATGGCTCAAGCAGTGGGCAGTCATAGATGTGTTTAATCTTGAGAACATGGATAGAGAAGATTGAGTCAGAAGGCCAGTGGAAAGGTCATACCTGTGCAAGGTCTTAATAGCAACATTAGATTAGGAATGCAGGGATTGGTCGGCAGGCTGCACTGAAAGGGAGGTTCAACAATTGACCCACGACAATTTGCGACCAGGTGATATGACTAAGCTACCGTATGACAGTAGACGGGGCTACCTGCTTTCTCTTAGCACCGAATGTTGGGCGGCGCTCACCAAACCCAACATCCCACATTGTGCCAACGGTTGAGGGCAGAGACGAGCAATGGGGAGGGTACAAGCCTTATCCTAGTGCGAGAAAATGCATCCCAAAGACTAAATAGCATGTCAGGGAGAGAAGGCCCTAAGCCTTGGTCGGTAAATGGTATAGGATCGAAGCTCCGACAAGTAGACAGCTAGAGAATTGCTTTGCTGATCCGGCAGCTTCTGCGGCTTGTCTTGTTCCAGACGCATTGGTGTTACCTTTCCTCTGGAGTAAACTAGGCAGGCAGAGAAAGAGCTATGCTGCGTGGGGATCAAAACAAGGCCTCTACAATTGAGCCCAGGCTTTGTTTTATGGAGAGGTATAACTCCATCCCTGGTCCCCTGCCATAGGTTGTAGTTATTGTGCCTGTTTGAAGCACAATGTGAGTATCATCCGCCAAGACGGCCAGGTGCCAGCAGATGTTGGACACCTCTACAACAAATGTTTAGCTGTCATTTTACCAGCTGCCTAATTACTTTCATCTGTAACTCATATCTTTAGTTTATTAAACATCTGCTATTTCAGTCAGTTGTGTCATAGTGCCGAGTCTGAACACTATTACTCATTCTCTTTTGTTGAGTTGGTATATGTATCATCTTTCTAGTGGCTTGGCTGCTATGATCACTTCATTTTATAATTGAATCTAATAAACCTCTTGGCCTCATCAAGAAGCGTGTCGTGTTGCGCAGTTTTCTCTAGCCCATGGCTCATAACATCCGTTTTAGTTTTTACAAAAAAAACACTTATAGAACCAAGAGGGAATTATAGCACCCAGGCCAACAGAACGATGATGCATGTTACCACGTCGACCCAAGTGAAGAAACAGCACTTTCCCGACGTTACACAGGCTGAAACACCACTTGTTCAATAAATAAACTGAAGACAGGAGACTGATATGTAACTGTGGAGTTGATAGAATGGGGGATAAACATTGGCTGCAGGGGTGTCCACCATATGCAGAATCGAGAGCATTACTTTGGCTAACAACCGCTCCACTTGAGACAAACTGTATAGAGAAGACAACAGCCTCGCGTTGACTGCTGTTTTCTTTAAATATATTTATATTAGCATTTGATGACGAAGAAGAAGAAGAAGAAGAAGAAGAAGAAGGAGAAAAAGAAGAAGAAGAAGAAGAAGACGAAGAAGAAGAAGGCAGGTCCGCATGGCCGAATGGGATAAGAATGCGTGTTCTTAAACATCCAGTGTGCTGATCCACAGGTTTGCGGTTCAACCTCTACACCGGACAGCTGGACTATAATGTTGACCTGTCGTCCTTGCCTTGGGGACGTAAATCACAAGTACCTCTGAAGTCGGAGTGGGTTCGCCTGATGGTGAGGGAGGCTATTAATAGGTAAAGCTGATCCACACGAAAAACTCAGTCTGGCGCTACTAGAAGTAGTGTGTGTGTGGATTACGCTTGAGTTCAAAGCGAGCGAGCGCAAATTTAAGGGGGGAAATAATACCAAAAGAGGCGTTAAAGGACAGACGATCGACTTCATTGAACGAGGTTCTGTTCCACAAGTAATACTCATATATATCAAGTGGGGAACCATTGAGGCTACTAAGACCCAAAAAAGTCACGCGTCATGACTGGCACTCACATAAGAAGAAGTCTATCATATATGTTCGGTCTTCTTTTAGCTCCAGCGACGACCCTCATCATCATGTGCCATGCCAACAAGCGTGAGCACTATAGTCGTGCATCAGCTATGTGTTTTTGTCAAGATGATACCATATGGCCAAGCCATTCAGATATTTTACCTTTCTGCCTTCTTCTTGTTCTTTTAACTCAATCTTGCCTGATGTCACTAAGTTCTTTAATATATTTCTTCTCAAAACGTGCTCATAAAATGTTGACTCTGCCTCATGGGTCTCTTAAAAACCGCACCCGTCAACCGAAGGACAGAGTCCGAAAAGGTACTCACGACCTTCGTAAAGCGGGAGAGGTTTGACCACTTGGCCACGGCGACCCCCGATCCCTCCCTTGTATGACATCAAACACACATACACACGAGAGAACTGCCACGTGCACGTGTCTAGAGACTTAACGAACATTCCCCCATTAACCACTCAACATGAAAGAATGTCCAGCGGTCACGTTCAACACGGCAGTCACGGAACAATCCATCGGCAAGACATTAAGTTCAACGTGGCCGAATGGATAAACGTGCTCGCTCATAACCTTCCGGTGTGCTGATACCCATGTAGCGGGTTCAACCCCCACACCTGTCAGTTGGACTAAAATGTTTACTTCTCGTCCCTGACTTAGGGACGTAAGTTACAAGTACCTCAGAAGTCAGAGTGGGTTTGTCTGATGGCGAGGGACATTGGTAATAGGGAAAGCTAATGCACACGCAAAAATCAGACCAGTGCACTAGAAGTAGTCACACGTGTATGTATGGACTATTTGTTAAAGTTAGCTGCATGTCCTTCACAGGACGTAGCAGTCAACCCCAGTATTGTTTGGCTGTTCGTGATTCCTGGGCAAGTTTACGTTCAGCAGTAGTTTGCTTTCTGAACGACCGAAACTCATACCATTTCATAAAAAAAACAATGTACTTTGGTCTGCTGCCAAATCGCCCACAGCTGTGTTTCGAACGCTGGTATGCGGATTTACGAACTTCATCTGTAACCCATTCGCCACGAAGCCAGTGTGTAGATTATATTTGCCTTAAAAGCGAACGAACGCAAAAAAGGACATATATTGAACATACATAATGAGCCATCTTTGTCATTCAACTATACAATCGTTGACATTCATGAATATTTCAGCTCCGTATGATGATGATTATTCCTGATGTACATTATCTGCTGCAGCCATTCGTAGCATGAGTTATCCTTAATTAGCTACTGAATATTTACGGATATCTGTGAAATCTCTCAGGCACAAACTTGCAGTTAACTTGTTTCTGGAGTATAATTCCGCTCAAACCCTGTACACATCAGTATCTTGCATGAAACACCCCCGCATATAGCGGATACCAAGTGGCTATCCGAACAGATATACTAGCTAGTTCCTCCGACGTACAACTGTCTTCCTCCTTCAGAAACATTGGATGGACTCCATTATGCTCAGCCGGCTGATTCCTCCTCGAACCGCAGCCTATCTCCTGCGGAGACTCCAGCTTTCAAAACATCAGTAGGTAACGATAAGTCACGTACGGGCAATATTGGTGCTGTATAGTTCAACTACAAATGTGGGAATTGCCAACACAAACAAAACTCGATATTTCCGAATAACTGCAAACTTTTAATGTCAAAATATACACAACAATGACACTGATAGGTGTGAAGTCAGATTTTCATCGAAGCAATAAAGAAGACATACATACTAGGCAAAAGTAATGCTTCTAGATTCACAGCCAACAATGATATACCGTATTTCCAAACATAAGCTCGCCATCCGCAACTCAACTCGTATCTGACATTAACACACTACATACACATATACACAGCATGACAAATACACACACATAAGTTCTGGAAAGCTGTTGGTCATGTATACTCACATTTATACAGCCTGTACCTCACAGTAATTTCACACGTTTCATATACAGTGAGACATCATAGGGGACATCATAGAGTATGTGTGTGTGCGCGCGCGCATTGTGTGTGTGATAGAGATAACAGAACCTCTAGAGAACACACATTGAGGGTGGGGTGGGGGAAATCATAGGATATCAGTACAAGTATGTGCGTTATAGAGATTACAGAACCTCTAGAGAAGACATATTGGGGAAGGAGAAAGGGGGTAAAAATCATAGGATATCAGTACAAGAGCAGAGAAGAGAGAGAGAGAGAGAGAGAGAGAGAGAGAGAGAGAGAGAGAGAGAGAGAGAGAGAGAGAGAGAGAGAGAGAGAGAGCGTGCGTGTGCGTGCTTGTGTGTATGTGTGGGTATTATGAGTGTGTGTTTTATATAGATATTACAGAACCTCTAGAGAGTGGAAAGAAAGGGAGAAGAACATCATTTACACAGATCTTCAGAACAGGTTATCAGAATAACTTACAGTTGTGTACTTAAATCAGCGTAATGCCAGCAACTGGGAATAAATTATAGAACTGTTTATTAATCTCTTATCATCACAAGTCCCTGTCCGTGTATCAGTGATAGATATACAGCTGGACACATTGATGCCATGTCCATGTATCAGTGTCAGATATACAGCTGGACACATTAATGCCACGTCCGTGTATCAGTGACAGATATACAGCTGGACACATTGATGCCATGTCCGTGTATCAGTTATAGATATACAGCTGGACACATTGATGCCATGTCCGTGTATCAGTGATAGATATACAGCTGGACACATTTATGCCATGTCCGTGTATCAGGGACAGATATACAGCTGGACACATTGATGCCGTGTCCGTGTATCAGTGACAGATATACAGCTGGACACGATGCCGTGTCCGTGTATCAGTGACAGATATACAGCTGGACACATTAATGTCATGTCCGTGTATCAGTGATAGATATACAGCTGGACACGCTGGTGTCATGTCTGTGTGTCAGTGACACATTGGTGTCCATGGGGTCATGTCCCTGTGGTCGTGTCTGTGTGTCAGTGACAGACAGCTGGACACCAGCTTCTTCGCTACAACCTGGGCTGAAGACGAGGCCAAAGTCAGCACTCATGTAGACACTGGTGGGGTCATTTCCGGAACTGTCCTTGCTGCGTAGTCTGAAGACCTCTATGTTCATTCCCATAAAGATTTCTGTTGGATAACATCAATCAATCAATCATGTGCCATGCCGGAAAGCGTGGGCGGTCATGACTTGCCATTTCACTCGATCACCAGAGTCGTGGATCAGCTCAGTGTTCCTGTCTCGTCCATGCCATGTGGCCAAGCCATCCAGGTATTTCCCTCTCGGTCTTCCTCTTGGTCTGTTCCCTTCGATCTTGCCAGCTGTCACTAAGTTCTCCAGTCCATTTCTTCTCATAACATGTCCAAAAAATTTTGACTGTCTACGTCTCTCTAATCAATCTACGATTTTCATTTGTCTCTTGTAGTACTTGGTCATTGGTTTTTCTATCTGTCCATGGTATTCTTTGCATTTTCCTCAGAAACCACATTTCTGCAGCCATCAGATGTTTTTCAGCTTGACTGCACATTGTCCAAGTTTCACATCCATACAAAAGAACAGGCTCTATGTATCCCCTCAACACTCTTTTTCTCGTTTCAATTGGATAACATATGTGTCCTAATCTATCTGCCCTTGGCCGTACTTTCAATTACAAGCAATTTGTGCTTGTTGTTTACATTCATAGTTATAGTTGTCAAGATCGCTGGAAGTCTTTCCTGAAGACATGTCATCGCAAATCTTAATGGAATAATATCTTTAAATATTCAACCTTCAGAGATGTTGATACTGTTCTTGGCATAAGAACATAATTACAGGTCTTGGCACAAAAGCATGATTGACAGATCTTGGTACAAGAACATGATTACAGGTGTCGGCACAAGAACATGATTACAGGTGTTGGCACAAGAACATGATTACAGGTGTTGGCACATGAACATTACAGGTCTTGGCATAAGAACATGACTACAGCTCTTGGTATGATAACATTACAGGTCTTGGTATGATAACATTACAGGTCTTGGTATGATAACATTACAGGTCTTGGCACAAGAACACTACAGGTCTTGGCACAAGAAAAGATGTAACGCATCTTCACAGTTCTTAACACACAATGTCACAGATCAAATGTGACAATACACAATGTCACAGATCAAATGTGACTACACAATGCCACAGATCAAATGTGATAATACACTATGCCATAGGTCAAATATGACAACATACAATGTCACAGATCAAATGTGACAATACACAATGTTAGAGACTAAATGTGACTCTAGAGAATGGTCAGTCTTGGGTGTTTTCTGATATAAATGTCATTACAAGCTTCAGGCTCAAACAGAAATGATCAGACTTCAATAGCAGATATAGTAGGGAATGTGTGCTGACTAGCCATGTCATACACTTGCTGTGTGTACTGTACCCTTTTGATGTTACCCTCATACATGCCCTCTCCAAACCACATCAAGTGGAAAGGCAGCTGCTGGAAGAGTCCCAAAAACCTGACAGATCATAGGTGTCGGGTCCAGTTTCTGAGATGTAGACTTGCTTCCCTGCAGGTGGATTAGGAAGAGTTCACAACTAGAGAAGGCAGACCCAATAGAAGTGTCTGCGGCCATTCAATGAGCAATGCCACAACCTTGATTGGAGCGGCTGGCAGATTAAGAGAACAAGGAGGCTTGCCAATCAAGACCTAACTGGCCCAGTTAGTGGCTGGGTGGCGATGCTTTACTATTTATGGGCATATCTGGAGTGATATTGTGATAATAAAAACTGAACTGAATTGATCTGAAGTGACAGAACATTGGAAAGCAAATTACTTGTGATGATGCTTGGTTTCTATACACGTGTCTTCGTTCTGAATGATGAGTTCTGCTCAGCATCTGATGCACCTTATTGGACATACCATACAGCTTGGCTGAGTATCTGATACACCTGACGGACACATGATACAGATTGGCTCAACATCTGATGCTCCCTGACGGACATACTCATCAGTCTGCAACTAACACTCCCTGATGGAAACACTCATCAGTCTGTAACTAACACTCCCTGGTGGAAACACTCATCAGTCTGCAACTAACACTCCCTGGTGGAAACACTCATCAGTATGCAACTAACACTCCCTGATGGACACACTCATCAGTCTGCAGCTAACACTCCCTGATGGAAACACTCATCAGTATGCAACTAACACTCCCTGATGGACACACTCATCAGTATGCAGCTAACACCCTCTGATGGACACACTCATCAGTCTACAGCTAACACCCTCTGATAGAAACACTCATCAGTCTGCAAACTAACACTCCCTGGTGGAAACACTCATCAGTCTGCAAACTAACACTCCCTGGTGGAAACACTCATCAGTCTGCAACTAACACTCCCTGGTGGAAACACTCATCAGTATGCAACTAACACTCCCTGATGGACACACTCATCAGTCTGCAGCTAACACCCTCTGATGGACACACTCATCAGTCTGCAGCTAACACCCTCTGATGGACACACTCATCAGTCTGCAGCTAACACCCTCTGATGGACACACTCATCAGTCTGCAGCTAACACCCTCTGATAGATACACTCATCAGTCTGTAACTAACACTCCCTGACGGAAACACTCATCAGTCTGCAACTAACACTCCCTGATGGAAACACTCATCAGTCTGTAACTAACACTCCCTGGTGGAAACACTCATCAGTATGCAACTAACACTCCCTGATGGACACACTCATCAGTCTGCAGCTAACACTCCCTGATGGAAACACTCATCAGTATGCAACTAACACTCCCTGATGGACACACTCATCAGTATGCAGCTAACACCCTCTGATGGACACACTCATCAGTCTACAGCTAACACCCTCTGATAGAAACACTCATCAGTCTGCAAACTAACACTCCCTGGTGGAAACACTCATCAGTCTGCAAACTAACACTCCCTGGTGGAAACACTCATCAGTCTGCAACTAACACTCCCTGGTGGAAACACTCATCAGTATGCAACTAACACTCCCTGATGGACACACTCATCAGTCTGCAGCTAACACCCTCTGATGGACACACTCATCAGTCTGCAGCTAACACCCTCTGATGGACACACTCATCAGTCTGCAGCTAACACCCTCTGATGGACACACTCATCAGTCTGCAGCTAACACTCCCTGATGGAAACACTCATCAGTCTGTAACTAACACTCCCTGATGGAAACACTCATCAGTCTGCAGCTAACACCCTCTGAGTCACACAAATATGAGAATTTAAACAGAAATAATGGCTCCTTGAAACACACTTTAACAAATCAGTTTCAAGAAAGCAGCAGTTGACTTGAGTTCACCGATACTCCCTTAGCTCTGTTCTGTGATGAAGTCAATGTCTGCCAAAAGTGGTAACTCCATTCTAAATCCTTTTGGGCATGTTGGCAATAAATGCTTAATTGGCATGTTAGAAATCAACTTCCACACTGTTGATCTATAGCACTGTGTACTATTAGAGAACGTATCACAGATTTAAACTCATCAAAGACAGCGTCAAAAACATCCAGAAAGTCTTGATTTAAATGTCTTTAACAGATTGGCAACAATATGTGAATTCTAAGTATCACATTGTCATTCTTAAATAATCAGAGTTATTCTCCGTAAGAACAGCTGTGAGCAACTTTCAGAATTCACATGACAAGTTTGTCACATAAGCCACTTGTGTTTCTCCTTTCATGACAATATCAACTGATCTAGAACTGTTAAGTCAATTATTCATAACACAATTTTGACACGGTAGGTCAATTATTCATAACACAATCTTGACACGGTAGGTTAATCATTCGTAACACAATCCTGACACAGTAGGTCAATTATTCATAACACAATCTTGACACAGTAGGTCAATCATTTGTAACACAATCCTGACACAGAAGGTCAATTATTCATAACACAATCTTGACATGGTGGGTCAATTATTCATAAAACAACTTGGAAACTGGAGGGAAACCACTCAGAATCAAGTGGAGATAAGTTACTGTGAGTTTTTGAAATCACGGAGATGGAGTATTCTGTTCCTTGCCTCCCTGATCAACACCCCGGCAGTTTTCCAGTGAAGTCAAGAGGTTCCAAAGTGGAACAAATGTGTGTACCAGATGCAGGATTCACAGTGGAAGAGCCATAGGGTGCATAGGCTGGCTAAGGGCGATGCTGCGACAAGCCTCGCAGCTGTACATCTTGGTGCTGTCCTGCATTTTCTTGGCCACTGCCTCGGCCAGCAGCATGGCGGGACCAAGCTTCATACCCATGACCTTGACAAAGTGGTCGGTGGTCAGCAATGCTAGAATGCGGCCAGTTACTCTCTGCTCTCGAAAATGCTGTGAAAGAGACCAAATAAAAATACATTAAAACATTGATGAGACAGTTCAGTCAGGTTACTGTGGAAAATTTTGCAAATTCTTAGCAGGTTTGTCTTCCAGCATATTTTACATGAAACAACCCACCATACAGGGGGTATCTCACTATAGTATGGACAACTCACTATAGTATGGACAACTCACTATAGCATGGAAACTCACTATATCATGGACATCTCATAACAGGGTGGTCATCTCACTATATGGTGGATATATCACTATGTGGTGGATATCGGACAATATGGTGGATATCAGACAATATGGTGGATATCTGACTATATGGTGGATATATCACTATATGGTGGACATCTCACTATGGCATGGACAACTCACTATATGGGGGACATGTCACTATAGGGTGGACAATTCACTATATAGTGGAGATGTCACTATAGGGTGGTCAATTCACTATATCGTGGACATCTCACTATTAGAGTGGGGCAATTCACTATGTCGTGGACATCTAACTATATGGTGGACATGTCACTATAGGGTGGTCAATTCACTATAGGGTGGACATGTCACTATATCGTGGAGATGTCACTATAGGGTGGTCAATCCACTATATTGTGGACATCTCACTATTAGAGTGGGCAATTCACTATATCGTGGACATCTCACTATTAGAGTGGGCAATTCACTATAGGGTGGTCAATTCACTATATGGTGGACAAGTCACTATATGGTGGACATGTCACTATAGGGTGGACAACTCACTATATAGTGGAGATGTCACTATAGGGTGGTCAATTCACTATATCGTGGACATCTCACTATTATAGTGGGCAATTCACTATATCGTGGACATCTCACTATATGGTGGACAACTCACTATATGGTGGACATGTCACTATAGGGTGGTCAATTCACTATATCATGGAGATGTCACTATAGGGTGGTCAATTCACTATATCGTGGACATCTCACTATTAGAGGGGGCAATTCACTTTATCGTGGACATCTCACTATAAGGTGGACATGTCACTATAGGGTGGTCAATTCACTATAGGGTGCACATGTCACTATATTGTGGACATCTCACTACAGGGTGGTCAACTCACTATATCGTGGACATCTCACTATATGGTTTCTGTCTCAGACATCCACTTTCATCATCATCAAGTGTGGGCAAGCATGCTTCTAAACTACTTGTGATTTCCAATGGCATGTTTCGAATTGTGTGAGGTCACTACTGTGCTCATTTTCTCCTTTGGTCAACTCACTATATCGTGGACATCTCACTATATGGTTTCTGTCTCAGACATCCACTTTCATCATCATCAAGTGTGGGCAAGCATGCTTCTAAACTACTTGTGATTTCCAATGGCATGTTTCGAATTGTGTGAGGTCACTACTGTGCCATGACACAAGACTGTCAAGAATTTTCTCTCATCTTCTCCTAACTCTCTTTCCACAATCATTCCAGTTGTCACATGTTCTAGTTTGTGTCTTCTCAAATGTGGCCAAAAATTAATTCTGCCTCATTCTGTTGGTTACTAGTTGACTTTGTGTCTTAGCCTCTTTCTGATGTTTGTTACTAATTGTCTTTGTGCCTTAGCCTCTTTCTGATTATTTAGATCACTCATTTTGGCCGCCAAAGAAATTGTCCACTCCATTGTAATGACTCCAATGCAGAGTTGTGAACTGCGTCCATGACACCTTCGCCACAGAGCCGGCTATAGTCCACTGCTAATTCCTATTTTATCGTTCGCTCACACGGGCGTCTCTCCATCCCCCCAGCGGTTGTTCTCCGAACGGGTTGCTAAGCCAATCCCTGAGCTTCTGACATTATTATCCATTGGTGTCCATTGGCCAGCTTGAACTACATATCCAGTTCATTCCATCCACATCAAACCTGTTAAGCACTTAAGATGTATTCAACCAAGCAAGGATTCAGATAAGTAACGTTTGTATTTTCATGTAGTGTTTTTCGTGTAGTTGTGTGTCTGTTTGTGTTTGTTTGTTCTATGCTAATGAAGGCTTTAGCCGCAACGTCCATTTTGTTTCTTGTAATCGTTTATATATTATATTTTCCCCATCAGCCATTACCATTATACTGATTATATCTTCCCCTCAGCCATTACCATTATACCGATTATATATTTCTCTCAGCCATTAACTTGTATGTGGTTATAAATAGAATCAGAGAAGACATTGTGAACCAGACAAATTACTTACATCAGCATATACAGCGCAGCCATCCAAGGAGCTAAGGAACTTGCACACATCCTCCACGCCCCACATCACCACGTTGTCATCTCGGTGGTCCGCACACGCACAGTGATATGGTGTTCTAGAGTATTCTGGGAGCGTCGACAAGTAGGCTGCAGCCTGGGGTCCGTACTCCATGTATCGTTTACGGAGGTACTCGGCTGTCTTGTCCATGCTTGTTGACTCTAAGCCACATGGGAGTGAGGGTGCCATTGCTGTTGCTCGCTGGTGTTGGGATGCTGCAGCAGCTGCAGCAAAGTAATCCCATGGAGATGTGTACTCGGGAGGCCTGCCTTCCATCCTGTGAGGCAACAGTTCAAACCAGTTATAAATGCTCAATGATAAATAAGTCAAGCAGAAGTAGGGACATTGAAGCAGAAGTAGACATTGAAAATCAATCAAACAGAAATGGACACACTGAAAATCAATCACACAGAAGTAAACACAGTGAAAATCAATCACGTGAAAGTAGAGACCAAGGAAATCAATCAAGCAGAAGAAGACACATTGAAAATCAATCACACAGAAGTTGACACTCTACTGGTTACTCACAGTGAAGTGAATATGATAATTAATCACACAGAAATAGACATGATAATTAATCACACAGAAATAGACATGATAATTAATCACACAGAAATATTCATGATAATTAATCTCACAGAAGTAGACATGATAATTAATCACACAGCGGGAGACAAACACAAATTTCCCTATAAAAAGAATACAGAATACTTATTAATAAATCCATCCATTGGCACCTTGCCGTCTTGACAGACGATAGTTTGTGCTTTAAAAAGGCATAATAACTTTTAACTATGGCGGTAGCGAGTGTGACTGATAAGGCAAATTTGCGCTGTAAATGTCCGTTCACAGTGGGTGCATGTGAACACGTGGTCATTTCCACCATCATGCACCATCTTACGTCTCAAACGCTTGGTGTGTGACTTTTCTGCAATAATTTTCTCCTTTGACTTTATTCCATTTCTGATATTTGCCCTCCATGCAACACGTTCAGCGGCGACTTGCTCCCAATGTGCATTATCAATGCCTGTATCAATCATGTCCCGCTTACACACATCTTTGTATCGTAGTAGAGGCCGACCCTGAGATCTCTTACCCATCTGTAATTCACCAAAAAAGATATCCTTTGGTATTCTACCATCATCCATCCTCCTAAGATGTCCTATCCATCTAAGTCTACGAAGACTGAGCATGGAATAAACTGTCACACAACCTGATCTTTCCAATACTTCAGTATTAATAAATAAGGAGTTAGTAACTTTCATCATCATCATCATGATCATGTGCCATGCAGATAAAACATCGGCAGTCATGGTTTGCAATCTCTCCAATCTTGCATCATTGTGTGCTTCTACTTCCGACATGTGGCCAAGCCATCCAGGACTTCAATTCTTTGTTTTCTTTTCATACAGAACATAAACTTCTCTTCATACAGAATTTTATCTTCTCTTCATACAGAACATAAAACTTCTCTTCATACAGGACTTTGTCTTCTCTTCATACAGAACATAAACTTCTCTTTATACAGGATTTTGTTTTTTCTTCATACAGAACATAAACTTCTCTTCATACAGGATTTTGTCTTCTCTTCATACAGAACATACACTTCTCTTCATACAGGACTGTCTTTTCTTCATATAGAACATAAACTTCTCTTCATACAGGATTTTGTCTTCTCTTCATACAGAACATAAACTTCTCTTCAGACAGGATTTCGTCTTCTCTTCATACAGGACATTATCTTCTCTTCACACAGGACTTAGTCCTCTCTTCATAAAATGCTGTGTGTCCTTTGCAGGTCTGAGCGACCACCCCCAATCCCAGGCTGATGTTCCAGGCAATGTTTACCTTCAAAAGTTGGTCATGGCCTTCTGAACCACAAGTCAAGATTGAAGTCCATCTGACCGGTGTAAGGATTTATCCCCCACCTCGCCATCAGCGCACCGGAAGTGAGAGTGCATTAAGCCTCGTGGCCAAGTGGAGCTGACTTCTCTTCATGACTTGCCCAACACAGCAATAACAATTAAAAACACCAATGACTACATGTAATTTCTCAAATCAATTTATGATTTTTATTCCCCCCACCCCTTCCCCCTGAGCCACCCCCTTCTCTCTCTCTCTCTCTTTCACTAGCGCTATGTCGAAGGAGTATTCTAAACACAAGCAGGCACTTTGGAAACAGAGTGCCATGCGCTGGTTTTCATACAATAGTATGAGTGCCGTTCATTCAGAAATCAATGGCAAACTACTGAACGTAAACTTGCCAAAAATATCAGCCACACAGCGCTAGGGTTGAATGCGACGTTCTGTAAAGGGCATAAAACTAACTTTAACTCTCTCTCTCTCTCTCTCTCTCTCTCTCTCTCTCTCTCTCTCTCTCTCTCTCTCTCTCTCTCTCTCTCTCTCTCTCTCTCTCTCTAACTCTGCACTCACAAATAGAGAGTAAATGGCACATAAGAAATGATTTTCTTTCATCTGCTCTCACAATCCTCACCTCATTCTTTTGGCGTTCATCTCCATTGCTGCTTCAATATCTGAGGATTGCCGCTTCACGCCCGCTGCCAACACCGCTGCTGTGGCCGAGGAGGATGAGGCTGGTGACGAGGCCACTGTGACATTAGGCATAAAATAAGGGTACGCTGTTGGCCAGGAGTAAGCCGTGGCCGCGTTGAGTGACCGCTGGTAATCCAGGAGTGACTGCTGGGTGGTATACGGGTGTCGTTGCAGCACAGGATGGACGGAGCCAAACGGATGTGCCCCAAAATTCGACACCATCCCATTGGCTGTTTGGTATAGCATGTGGTCTTTGGGAAGGCCAGTCAGCTGGGAGCCATATGCGCTCATAGGATGAAGGAGGTGTGCCTGAAGAGATGCTTCCTGGGGCCGGACTGGAAACAAGGATGACATGTAACTTAAGGACGGGGACCTGGGAGGACATAGAAAACATCAACCAATTAGAGATACAGCTGAAGACATAAGTAAATACTGACAACTGAAGACAGTGCATAGACACAGCTGAAGACATATTAAGTGAATAGTGGCACATGCTGAAGACATAAGTAATCAGAGACACAGCTGGAGACACAGTGAGTAAATAGAGACAGATGAAGACACGGTGAGTAAATAGAGACACAGATGAAGACTGAATAAATAGAGACACAGATGAAGACACGGTGAGTAAATAGAGACACAGATGAAGACACTGAGTAAATAGAGACACAGATAAAGACACAGTGAGTAAATAGAGACAGATGAAGACATGGTGAGTAAATAGAGACAGATGAAGACACAGTGAATAAATAGAGACACAGATGAAGACACAGTGAGTAAATAGAGACACAGATGAAGACACGGTGAGTAAATAGAGACACATATGAAGACATGGTGAGTAAATAGAGACACAGATGAGGACACGGTGAGTAAATAGAGACACAGATGAAGACACGGTGAGTAAATAGAGACACAGATGAAGACACGGTGAGTAAATAGAGACACAGATGAAGACACGGTGAGTAAATAGAGACACAGATGAAGATACGGTGAGTACCAATATGTGGGTGAGAAAATACCAGAAGGGGACGGATGGGTGTAAAAATACCAAGAATAAAGAGGATAGGGAAGGGGAGAAGAAGAAGAGGAAAGGTGAAGCGGGTGAAGAAACAGAAGATGAAGAGGTCATCACGAGAGAGAGAGAGAGAGAGAGAGAGAGAGAGAGAGAGAGAGAGAGAGAGAGAGAGAGAGAGAGAGAGAGAGACTATAAACAAATGTAGCAAGACAAGGTAAACGGACAGAACAACGACCACACACGGAGACAAGTGACCTTTCCGGCAGGTCCCTAATTCTGTAACACCCTGTCACGGAGACCTCTCCGGTTCCCGCCATTTCTTGCACATTGCAGATGCTGACGTGTTACACACACACACACGCGCGCGCACACACACACACACGCGCGCACACACACACACACACCCTTCACTTACTGCCTCCCTAACTCAAGCTGGCTAGAAGTTGGGAGAAACCCAATCTGCCACAATCATGTGCTATGTACGGTTTCTGGTGCAATTAACAGAGGACAAACATGGCGTTTGATCAACATTCACCTCTCTCTCTCTCTCTCTCTCTCTCTCTCTCTCTCTGACATCATCAACGTAAACCACGCCAGCTGGCGAAGGCGTCCATGTCTCTCCACAGATCTCGGTGTTCTGGATCAACTCTGTTCATGATATTCCTCCATGCCACTCTCTCATTCCATCCAGCATCATTTCTCTTGGTCTACCCGTGACTCTTTTCCCCATTGATCTTTCAAGTTGTCACCACACAAACACACGCGCGCGCGCGCACACACACACGCACACATGTGTGTGTGCGAGCGTTTTTTTCTCTCCTCTCTTGTTTAATCCTCAACTCCTCTGTTATTGGTTCTTTGTTTTGGCAATACCGCCATCTCGCTCCGTCGCTCGTGTTTGGGGAAGTGGGGTTTGCTCTTGGTTGAAACATGTAGATTGCTTATCTGTGATAGTAATGTGTGAGTAGTTTGTGATAGTGATGTCTGAGTAGTTGTAATAGCGATGTCTGAGTAGTTTGTGATAGTGATGACTGAGTAGTTTGTGATAGTGATGACTAAGTAGTTTGTGATAGTGATGTGTGAGTAGTTTGTGATAGTGATATCTGAGTATTTGTGATAGTGATGACTGAGGGAAAGCGGGAAGGGGCGAAGCTAGCCATCCTTGAATTCGTGTGTAAAGGTCCATACCCGGATTGTTCCAGGCCCTCTACAGGCGGCCCAGCGTCTTGTGGTGACATTGACATACTTATGATCACGATATTAACTAATAAAGATGAATGATGATAACTAATGACAATGATGATAGCTAATGATGACGATAACTAATGAAGACGATAACTAATGATGATGATGAATTATGATAACTAATGATGACGATAACTAATGGTGATGACTAATGTTGACGATGATAATTAATGACTACGGTGATAACTAATGATGATAATAAAAGATGACTAATGATGATGGTGGTAATTAATGACGATGGTAATTAATGACGACGATGATGAAGAAGGATGATAACTAATGACGACAATGATACTTACATAAAGGGACGACTAATGACGATGATGGTAATTAATGATGACGATGATGAAGAAGGATGATTAATGACGACAATGATACTTACATAAAGGGATGACTAATGATGATGATGGTAATTAATGATGATGATGAAGGATGATAACTAATGACGACAATGATACTTACATACAGGGATGACTAATGATGATGATGATGATGATGATAATGAAGGATGATTGATGACGACAATGATACTTACATAAAGGGATGACTAATGATGATGATGGTAATTAATGATGATGATGAAGGATGATAACTAATGACGACAATGATACTTACATACAGGGATGACTAATGTTGATGATGATGATAATGAAGGATGATTGATGACGACAATGATACTTACATAAAGGGATGACTAATGATGATGATGATAATTAATGATGACGATGATGAAGAAGGATGATAACTAATAACGACAATGATACTTACATAAAGGGATGAGTATGACCGGCAGCCAGCACTCTCATGTAATCACTAAAGGCAGCGGCCTCGGCAACCCCGCCTGGCGGTCTCCTGGAATGATCCATGGGAGCGTTCTCTTTACTGCTGTTACCTTCAGTATGAGCTTTGACCATCTCCCTCCTCTCTTTGTCCTCCTGGCGCCTCCTCTCAGCATCCTTCTCTTCCCTTCGTTCACGTTCTCGCCGCTCCTCCCGTTCCCTATCTTTTCTATTTCTGTCTTCTCTTTCTTTTCTGTTTCTTTCCTCCTTCACCTTCTGCCTATACTTCTCTTCCCGCTCTTTATCTCTGTTGCTCTTCTCATTGCCTCCCAGATAACTTTCTTGTGTTCCTTTCCCTTGACAAGAATCACCCCTGACATCGGATCGATCGTTCTCAAAATTTACGGCCAAATGTCGCTCTATACTCTGAAACTCCTTGGTTTGGGCAGTTCCAGCCACGTGGCTGTCTGCTTTCACTGCTCCAGACACATGATTCTCGGGTGTAACAATTCCCTGTGGGAACTCTTTTAGATGCTGAGCGAGTTGAAACTCCTTTGTCTGCTGAAGCTCCTTCAACTGAGACGCTGGTTCTGGTTTTGTAAAAATGCTCTGCTTATCACTGTTCCTGCTTTGGTCATACGTCATGTGATGGTCATCTGGTCTAAAGTGGCCACCACGGTCAGTTGGAGTCAGCACGTCTGCTGTTTTGACAGCACTACTGCCATTCTGTGCGTGCTGGGTGTGCTGCGGCTCACTCTGTGGCGACAGTCTCGGGGGCACCCAGATGTGCTCAGATTTAACATTGTTACTGGAGACGGACACAAACAGGGGTTGGGAATACGTTCCCGACATGGTAGAGACGGCCAATGTTGCAGTTAGAGCGGCCTGCATTGACAGGGTTGGGTTATACTTATCATCACTGCTGAACTTCTGCAACAGATGTCTCAGAAGGGGTTATGAGTTCTGCAGATTCCTTCACATCTAAATCTTCTTTGAAGTCAGAACAGTCGGCACTAGCATTAGCAAATTCCTGATTACCCTGCTGTTCAGTTACATGGGTAGGCTCTCCAAGGCTATTGTCATTATCAGATCCACCTATCGTTCAGCTGATCACTTGAGGAGCAATTGCTGTTGTCAGAATCCCTAAACGAGCTACCATCAGAGGACACATCACAGTCATCATCCAACATCTCTGACTTGTCATCAACATTTTGTGATTCATCCGTGTTGTCATTGCTGGCGGCATGGTCTTCACTGTTAAACATCCCCAGGTCTGTTTGAGGCTGGTTACTAAACATATCTTGATCTGTTTTAGAATGATCTTCTGATTCCTTCATCTGCAGATTCCGAGAGGTCACAATCTTTGGGGGAAGACTGGATGCAGGCATGCTTGTTGTTTTGGAGACTCGGGCTATGCATATTGGAAACTTCTGGGTTAGCTGCTGCATACCCCATGGGTTGGTCCCCTGTTGCTAATTGTAGCCGAAAGTGCTGCTGCTAAAGGAGTTGGTAGCGAGGCAACAAGAAGGGGGTTTGATGCTGGGCTAGTGACGGTGGCCGAGTTGGAAAACACAGCAGCAGAAGGGTATGGCTGAACTCTGCTGGGTGTGGCCTGCCCAGGTGTGGGGTTAAACTTGCCAGGTGTGGTAGGCGAGCTAGAGGCTGCAGCGCAGCTGCGTGTGCAGCCAGCAGTGGAGAGGTCAGGGTCAGAGTAGAACTTGTGGGTTTGGGCTTGATGCAGTCTCTAGATGTGTTTAAACTGCTTGGTCGTTGGACAGCATTGGGCTTGGGGCCAGCTTTGGGGGTGTTTTCTGATGAGGAGCTGTGGAATTAAAGCATATGATTTAGTAACAGAAAGAAAGTAATGTTATGACTAAACGTATATATCTGTCTAGATAGGTATGTCTGTACTGGATAGTGTGTTCTTATGAATACTGTGCTTGTCTGAATATTGTGTCTGTTTGGATATGTATCTGTCTGGATATTATGTCTGTCTGAATATTGTGTCTGTCTGAATATGCTAGTGAATGGACTTTTTAAAAGTATTATTAGCATTTATATAATATTATAATTTCAGGTGTTAAAATATGTTCTCAGTGTGTGTCCTATCCAGTGCCAGCAACTTTCTCTCAACTCTTAATTCAGACATGTGTATATTTCTCTCCAAGCTAATGGTTATCATATAATATGAGAAACCTAGCTGAGACAAACAACAGTCAAAGATAAACTCTATGTGCCCCTGAGAAAACTGAACAAGACAGTGAAGTGTATAGAAGACACAACATTGCAGATATTGAACACCAATTTCAGGACAAACGAAAGAAGAAGACACACGAATTTTTAGTGTATGCATCCTGGCAGCCCAGCCAATGTTTAAAAATCCCAGAAACCACTTGAATCTGAGTCAAGAACCGACATCACAGCATTCAGGACATTCCCATACGTGCTCCGTCCTAATCTACAACAGCCAGCGAAAGAGTCCCAATACCAGATACCACTTATTATAGTAAAGTGCCCTTTCACACACCAGAAAGCGCATAACGCAAATGGTGCTACACCCACATTTTCATAGACAAATGGGTACTCGGTGGGTGAATTGTTCAGTATCATGCCGGTACTGTGTTTGCTTTCCAAGACTACTTACAATTCACAAAACTCATGTATATTATGATGCATTGCTCCTGTTTCTGGTCAAACAATGTCCCCATGCAACAACAAATGAAAGTTATGAGAAGTCAAGTTAACTTCACTAAAAGAATCCGTTTTCATTTTCGGTTTATTAATAAAAAAAAATGGCGGAGAAAAGGAAAAACAGCGACAAAGGAGTACACAGAATATACAGCAGAAAAGTAAAACCTAGCACTGACAAGCAAAAAAACAAAATAAAAAGGAATGTCTTTATAGAACGCTATTGTTACGATCATTGATTTTCTTTTCTTTCGTTTTTCTTTTATGTTTTCCCCTTACCTCGGAGCTGTTGTGTCCGCCATCTTGGACTTGTCAATACCAGAACGCTTTACTTCCGGTTTTGCTTGTGTCGCTCCAGGCGGAGTTAGATGAGCCGCCATTGTAGAACTTCCCAGAAGCCGGAAGGCCCCGGTTGAGTTTCCGTCGCTGCCAACGCTGCTGGAAGCGCTGCTGGGTTTTCTAGGTTTTCGTTCCCCATTTGGTATTCTTCGTTTCTCTCCCTTGCGGGTCTGCGAAAGAAACAGCATTTCTAAGTATTTTCAAGCCACGGCACATGAAACGGTTGGAGACATTCCGTGTCAGCAAGCAAACAAACCGGAGAACATAGGATTTCACGCGTAATGGGTGAAGTATGGTGGCCAACTCTGGCAAGTGGGCTTATGTCTATTGGTCTACACGCCAACATACGTGTATACGTGTGTGTGTATATAAATAATCTGTCTGTCAGCCCATCTGTCTATATGTCAGTCTGTATCTATATGTCAGTCTGTCTCTTTCTATATGTCTGTCCGTCTCTATCTGTCCATTCTAAGTGTCCATCTCTGTTCATCTGTAGGTCCCTATCTATCCATCTGACTTCTACTTCGTCCATTTTCCAACGGAAGTGCGTCAACCTAGTTCAGCACCCCTAAATGTCCCACTTCAGCGTGCATTTATATAGTTACTTCCTCTAGACCAGTAGTTTTCAACTGGTGAGGAATTCTCAACCCCCCCCCCCCCCCCCCCCCCCCCCCCCCCCCCCCCCCCCCCCCCCCCCCCCCCCCCCCCCCCCCGGGGGTGAATTTTATGGTTTGGGTGGGGGTGGGGTTAAGGGAATGACATTCTGAACATATGCTGAAGTGGTGCGTGGGCCAAAAAAGGTTGAGAACCACTGCTCCAGACAGATTCCACCCAGAGTATGAGGCTCTAACTACTAGTGGGTGGGTTTTCTTTACCAACAGTTTTATTTTGGTTATTTCCGATTTCCAACTGCCATGGCATCTGTAGCGTATCATCTTACACATGGAACCTCCTGTTTTTCGCCCTTATCAGAGAATGTTTGGTATTCCATCTCACTACCCAAGATATACGAGGGATATAAAGCAGCCGCACGTCACACGGTAGCGATTAGCGGAGTTACAATATCAATACGCTGAACTTAAAGGCTTACAGCTCTGTCTCCGGAGCACTCACCCACCGACCTACCGGAGCACTCACTCACTGACCTACCAGAGCACTCACCCACCGACCTACCGGAGCACTCACCCACCGACCTACCGGAGCACTCACCCACCGACCTACCGGAGCACTCACCCACCGACCTACCGGAGCACTCACCCACCGACCTACCGGAGCCCTCACCCACCGACCTACCGGAGCACTCACCCACCGACCTACCGGGAGCACTCACCCACCAACCTACCGGAGCACTCACCCACCGACCTACCGGAGCACTCACCCACCGACCTACCGGAGCACTCACCCCACCGACCTACCGGAGCACTCACCCAATGACCTACCGGAGCACTCACCCACCGACCTACCGGAGCACTCACCCACCGACCTACCGGAGCACTCACCCACCGACCTACCGGAGCACTCACCCACCGACCTACCGGAGCACTCACCCACCGACCTACCGGAGCACTCACCCACCGATCTACCGTATCGAATTGTTTGTTAATGTTATAGCGATAGACTTTTGTCACGTCCGCTAGCTTTCAACTCAAGCGTAGTGCACACTCGTGCTAGCACTACTACTTGTAGTGCACTAGACTGATTTTTGCGTGTGGATATTAGCTTTCCCTATTACCAATGTCCCTCACCAAATAGTCGAGGACGAGAAGTCAACATTTTAGTACAAATGAACGATGTAGGCGTTGAACCCGCAACCTCGGTATCGCCACTTCAGAATTTTAAGACCGAGCGCTCGTAACTTGTTAATCTGTGCTTCTTTTCAAATATTTCTATATTGTATTGACCGTGATCTTTGAAGGAAATCAGTTAAGGATCGAAAGAAGAAGACAACAAGAAAAGGCAGAAAGAAGTTACAAAACAAGAATGGAAGTATAAAAAAAAACACGAACGCGTCGGTCGGTCGGTCGGTCGATGCCACAGACAGATCGGCTTAGAAGCGCTGATGGGGGATGCATTACCGCGCCACGGAGACAGACCATCGATCCGATTATACTCCGGGAGACCGGAAGCAACATAGCTTTTGTGGCCGTCCCCAGGGCGTCGCCGGAAGCCGAGTGGGAAGAGAATTGGGGTGCAGTGATGGGGAGGGGGGAGAAAGAGAAGGTCGTGGGCGGTACTGAGTACTATTGGGC
The DNA here is from genome assembly GCA_014155875.1 of Cepaea nemoralis. NCBI lineage: Eukaryota > Metazoa > Mollusca > Gastropoda > Stylommatophora > Helicidae > Cepaea > Cepaea nemoralis. The sequence goes on along the minus strand of JACEFZ010027806.1, from coordinate 131,397 downwards.
TGGGAGAGGTTGAATAGTACACGGGCCAGTTCATGGGGCTAAATGAACAAAAATGGGAGCAGCAAATTACTGCAAACCCATATATCTCTGGGAGGCGAGGTGGCGTTCTAGCTAGACGCTGGCTCGCATGCCAGTCCGGTAGTCATCGGGGCGAATTCAAAATATGTAAAACTGACAAGGCTCCTGGGTCGACCCAGCTTAAACATTATATATATATATATATCTCGAAAAAAAGCTAACACAGTACACATACAACAGACAACAGGAACCTAACTCGTGTGTCTTCGGGGCGGACATTCATAATGCTTACTTACCCTATGTCGAATGTATCGATTAAAAAAGGCCCTTCTTTAAATAAGTCGTTTCTATATTGCACCGAGTTTTACCTCATACGTTTAACCGCTTGTTTCGCGCTCAGAAGAACATGGGTTCGTTACCCGCTCTGCAGAAAGAAACCCGAGCCGCATTAAATAAAATTGTGCAATGCAGTGGAACCTCTTACTTTTAATTATAATCTTTGAGGTCTGGAAAGATTCCTTCACGGCCGATGTGGGCGTAGACGAAAGACCACAAAGAGTGGACACGGTGACAATAGAACAAGGACATAAGGCATCACTGGAAAGCTCCACAAACTGACAACAATCAGACCAACCACCGTTTCGGCCGGCTTTCGTCAGGGCACAAACAACGAGAAACAAGAACATTAACTACCTCTGAAGTCGGAGTGAGTTTCCCTGATTGGGAGGAACACCAGAAATAGGGAAAGCTGATCCACATGCAAAAATCATACACACGGTAGCACGTGGTGTGGTCTACGCTTGAATTTAAAAAAGCAAACGAACTCTCTCCCCCCCCCCCCCCCCCCCCCACCACAAAAAAAAATTACATTGCCATGACTGTGACGCGATATGGCTGTCACATTTTGTAGGCCTAATGTACGGAGCCGGTCTCCCTGGCGCAGTTATTAACGCCTTTCTCCGTAATCCCGTATACTCTTGTGAGTAACGTAACCTGCGCGAGAATCAGGTAGCGGTTCTCGTCGCGTTGGTAACTTACGGGGTGTGTGAGCCGGTCGCTCAGAAAGCAATGACAAACTACTGAGCTTAATCTTGTCTAGTACATCAACAGCAGCTGAAAAATGCTGATGTTGACTGCAACGTCCTGTAATGGATATGCAAACAAAATGTACGGAGGCCGGTCTCCGTGGCCTAAAGGCTTGCAAACGCGATTCGTGAGCCGCTTACCACGCGTTCGAAACACAGCGGTGTCCGATTTGGCAACAGACCGTGTCGCGCTGGTGTTTTAACGTTTAACAGCAGTAAAATCCTAGTGTTGACAGCGATGTCCTGTAAATAGGATATGCAAATGAAAGTGTACGGAAGAATAGATTGACCGGTCTATCCCTCACTTAACAGGCGACGAGTATAAGTAGAGATCCCTCATACTAACGCACTCATGACATCAGTGTAGCTCTTTATCAACTACGACAACGCGCCTGCTACTGACTTGAACAGCAGATATCGAATTCAGAGTTGTCGGAAACATAACGCCTGCATGCCGGCATGTGTTCGAACCCTCCTGGAGACAGGAATGTTCTGTCACTAACCTGAGCTCCCAGGCTGGATAAGCCTACAGCGGGTAGCAGACAATTTTCGGGGAAATAAAAGCGGTCGAAGTGGCAGTGACCATTCATCCACCGAGTGCTCAACTACTAGCACACAATACGTGGATTAAACCACAATCGGTTTGTACGGTGAGCAAGTGCACTATCTCCCTGGTGCTAACATGGCGCCCTGCCCAGAAATTACCATGCCAAAATGTCACCCTTTCCACAAGTCTCCGAGAATAATGTTCTCAATCATAAATAATTACCGCCCTGTCCTTCAAGGTCGACCAGTCTATGAGCTATTCAAATCAGACAAACATCTACGTGAGGTCGCACTGCCTCCCCCCGGCCCACACCAGCGTCTCCCCCCTGAGCCAGGGAGGAAATGGGGCGGGGAGAACCTGGCGGTTATTTGACACCTCACACGTGACACTTACTGTCGTTTTCGCATTTGGCATGTTGGCGGGATAGGCGCGCTTTCACGTCTGCTCGAGACACGACCTTCCAGGCCCGGCTAACACGGATGTCGGAGGGTGGGGGACCGCCACAAGGTAAATGTGGCCAGCGGATGGGGTTTCCAGTCATCATCGTGTGACATACCGGGTGGCCCAGGAGATCATATTGCTCCACAACCGTATGTTTTTCCCGTATATTTTGACAACCGCGGTTATTTATCATGGCGCGTCCACATCTACTACACGGGGCTTACAGTTACAAGTTAGCTGCAGGTTCTTTACAGGGTGTCGCAATCAAACCCGACGTTTTAAGCTATTTGTGATTTTACTAGCCATTGCTTTCCTAACGACCGACGCTCAAAATCAACGCAATGGTGGTCTGCTACCAAATCGCATGCAGCTTATAGCGAATCCACGAGTTGGTTTGACGGGAAATTGAGACGCGTTCAACGTCCACAGGCCGCAGCGCTTGCTGGGTCTCACAAAACATATGAATGTGTATGTACAGAAACCAGCTTTGTGAATTACCGTGTCACACAATGCAAATGACTATGAATATGTCTGCTGTATTGGAAATATCAGGTTGTGTGACGGTTTGTTCCATGCTCAGTATTCGTAGACTTTAGATGGATAGGACACGTTACGAGGTGGATTGGACACATTAGTAGGATGGATTGGACATGTTAGTAAGATGGATGGTGGTAGAATACCAAAGGACATCTTTTTTGGTGAATTACAGATGGATAAGAGAACCCGAGGTCGGCCTCTACTACGATACAAAGATGTGTGCAAGCAGGACATGATTGATACTGACATCGATAATGCACACTGGCAGCAAGTCGCGCGTATTGCATGGGGCGCAACTATCAGAAATGTAATAAAGACAAAGGAGACCATTATTGCAGATAGGTCACACACTTAGCGCGTGGGACGTAAGATGGTGCGTGGTGGTGAAAACGCCCATGTGTTCACATGCATCCATTGTGGACTAACATTTACAGCCATGGGTTGTAATTATTATGCCGTTTTAAAGCGCAATGTACTAAACTATCGTCTGTCAAGACGGAAAGGTGCCAACAAACAAATTTCCGCGTGTAGGATTTATCTAATTATTTTAGTTTATGTTGTGTGATTCTGCAGCATGTACTGATGAGCTGAAACAAGCGAGGTAATAAATCGTGCATAAATCGTGCAATCTATTGTTTGTGTCTTCGTTATTTAAATCCCCGAGGGTGGGATGGCTTCTCTGCAGACACTTCGATGTAGATAAGGGCAGATACAAACTATGAATATAATATGCACGACGGGAGAAAAACGTCCATAAGTCATGACCCAGACGGGCCCGCTCCTTAACAGTGTACGGAAGGTAAAGGGCCCGAAACATTCGGCAACGGGGGAGGGGTCCGCTTCTGATGATCAGAGATTTCCTGTCGTGCTTGATCCTCGGCGGAGCTTTTACCACTACAGGAAAACAGTATTTTGAAATGTGTATGTGCTAAAATGAATATATGAAGTGGAAGGGACCTGCCTCAAAACTGCACTGTACAACGGGTAAGCGGTACTTGCTCTAGGGTCGCAGGTCCCTTGCAGAATGTCGCTCTCATCGCGGCCCATCAAAGTCTCGATTTCTGTCTGGCCAGTTCCCCTTCGTCATGCACTCTCATGTCTAAGGTATCTGCAATGTGCCGTGTCCGTCTTGGGCGTGTCAGCCCCTGCTGCCCACAGGCGCGCAACTTACCCACTCCCGACACGGGGAGGTAGTGACGAAAAATAACAATACGGGACTCTATTGAGGCCCCGTAATTCCAATTTTCAAAACAAAAATTCCAAATTCGGCATCGTTCAACCTGCGTCTTTAAGCTGTGGTTATTGTTGTGTCCCGTAATTGGAATGAGTACACTTTAATACAAGGGTAGGTAAGGAACCTACGTCTGATCTAGTAAACCGGTAGGGAATTTACTTGATTCTAAAATTCTGCTCAAGATTTATGGAGAAAATTGGAGGAAAGGTGCTAGTCACGGCACTGGAACTTCAATTAACTCTCCCCACGACGCCTCACGGCATAAGTGGAAGAAACAACAACAACATTAATCAATTAGGTGCCGTCTCCACAATGAAGGTTGGCTGCAATGGATCTCCAACATTCTTGCTTGCCGCCAACCTTACCCTCCAGTAAGGTTTTTTATCAGAGATTTATAACGTGGTTGAAATATTTCACTTTCTTCTTTTTTTTTATTTCATAAACTCTCTTTTCATTCCCAGTTATTCTAGAACCTCTGTATTTGATCATGAAATACGACATATCCTTGTGTATATCCACTTCTCCAGGGCCTCTATTCTACTGTCAGCCACTATGATCTTCCAAGTTCCCAGACATGATACTCTTTTCTTCCATGATGGAGAATTATCAGCATTTTTTCTTCTTGGCCAACGATATTCTAAAACCGTGTGTAAAGTTTCAGCTCTAAAACCCCAATTTTGTTCTTCTTTGGTGATTTCAACATTTGAAGGAAAAGTGTTGACTGTATACGATAAAATGAAAGTAGAAGGTGAAACAGGCTGGTAAAGCAAACCAACCACACATTAACACCCACACGCACACGAAAAACGAACATCGCATCCGACGAGGTGATAAACGCGAACATCGCATTAAGGCTCCTTTGAAACGAACCCCTCCCCCTCCCCACACCCATTTCACAAGTGCCACGAATCCCTGGACGGTCTCCAACCAAAAAAAAAAAAAACCTAATCCTCGGCAATCCGTTCACGAGCGGGTCTGGCTGATGACAGAGATCGTCGTCAGACCTCGCCAAGCTCAACCAAAACCCCTGGAGGACGAAGGGGGAAAAAAAAACGTCGCTAAAGTAGAGGTGGTAATTAACAAAAACTGCCGCGGCGATATCTCGGATCTCCCCCCATAAACTCCCAGAGCCTGGCTCCAACCTGGTTGATAGATTCCCTCTCTGCCCCCGCCGTCACGTTTAGCCCTGGCTCACCTCGGGGTCGACGCAATACGGGCAAGCTGTTGACGTTTTGGCAAAGCTTTCCAGCCCGCCTCCATCACCCCCCGCTCCCCATTCCGTCCTGGCCCCGCTGTTTAAATAATCGCTGAGCCTCGGCGTGGTACAGGACGCGGCGGACATAAAATACCCCAGGTGTTAGCCGCATAATTACCTACCGGATCCTCCCCTTACCGCCACTAGCACGAATTAGTTCGGTTCAGATTGCTTGTCTGCCACCACGAGAGCGCCCCCCCCCCCCTCGCCTCATTTCTCCCTGAACATGTTAGTATATAGTGTACAGGCCCTTGCCTAATTCTAGCCTAGCAAAGTAAACAGTATACAGTATCCACGACATCTGTTCAAACCAAAGCCTCTATGTGCTGCGGTGCCCAAGCACGCTAACTACTTAACCAATAGATAAGTCAGTATGGGAGAGTTTGGTGCGAGGAAAAACTAGAGAAGAACTAAGAAGAGCGTAAACAAGAAGAACATTCGGCGTTGGGAACAAAGCGGTGTGTCAGAAACTTAATGTTGGTTGCTGTCTAACGTTTAGGGAAATCCGAGGGAAAATACAGAATATGACTGAGAAACTCGGGGTATCGGAAAACAAAATATAAGAGAAACTCCAGGTAAGGGAAAACACAAAATATGACTGAGAAACTCCAGGTATGAAAAATATAAACAGATAAAGACCAACGCTTCAACCGAGGTCTTCATCAACGAAACAAGGAAACATAGTAAAAACTAAGCAATACAAATTAGTAAAACCCCAAAATATGATCTTGATGGATGGAAATGCACGCACGCGCGCGCGCACACACACACACATACAGATAGAGAGCCGACGAACGTTGTTTGTTTCTGACATATTCTTTGTTGTTTGTTTCTGACATATTCTTTGTTTGTATCTTACATATTCTTTGTTGTTTCTTTTCGTTTATAAAGGCCTCGTTCCAAACGTTCGTCTGTTAAATCAAATTCTGTTTTTACACACGCTCGGAAACTTCCATGGTTGGTTGAATCTTACAGGCCGGAGAGGATGTCTGGGGCCAGAAAAGGAGATATATGTCTGGGGGTCGGGGAGGAAGATATGTCTATGGCCGGCATAAGATGTGGAGAAGCAACCAGAGACATTTTTGTGGGTCGTATTGGGAGAAACGTCTAACAGGACTGCTACGTAATGTATACATTTTACATGACTCCTGTATCATTATGTGATTTCATCAAATAAAGATATGTGTCTCCTGAGACAAATGGTGTGTAATTAATTCCTCGACACTTACAGGTTAATGAAACTAGAACATTATATACAATAAGAAAGAGACTTCTTCTTCTTCTGCGTTCATCCGGAGTTTCTTTTTTTTCGGACATGACTGCGTTGTGCCTGTTTACAGCAGAGCTACGTTCTTGCGCCGTTAGGCCGACACATCCGACTTCTGCGGGCATTTGTTGACCGGGTTAACCTTCCCGGGGATAAGAAAGAGACGAACAGCTTCCTTTGGCCATGTGATGAGAAGAGGGCTTTGAAGAATCATGACGATTAGAAAGATCAATGGGGTAAATAGGCAGACCGAGAGAAATGATGCTGGATGGACAGAGGCAGTGGCGTGGCGGTATTTCATCAACATAGGTGATCCAGAACACCAAAGACCGAGATCTGTGGAGAGACATGGACGCCTATGCTAACTGGCAGGGCACATGATAATGATGATCATTATTATTTCATCAAAAGAGAAAGAAAAAAAAAACTGGGACTTTTTGAAATGTTACAGAAAGATTTCCTAGAATAGAATATCGCGGACCAAGAAGAATTTGAAATGTTACAGAAAGATTTCCTAGAATAGAATATCGCGGACCAAGAAGAATTTGAAATGTTACAGAAAGATTTCCTAGAATAGAATATCGCGGACCAAGAAGAAGAAAAATACTGACATTCTACAACAGTGGTTCTCAACCTTTTTTGGCCCGTGCCCCCCTTCACCATATTTTCAGAACATCACCCCCCCCCCCCTTTTCGTATAAAATTTGGCCCGTGCCTCCCTTCACCATATTTTCAGAACGTCATTTCCCCCCCCCCCCCCTCGTATTTCCTACCTAAAAATTCCCTCCTTCCGTGGTTCTCAACCTTTTTTGGCCCGTGCCCCCCTTCACCATATTTTCAGAACATCACCCCCCCCCCCCCCCTTTTCGTATAAAATTTGGCCCGTGCCTCCCTTCACCATATTTTCAGAACGTCATTTCCCCCCCCCCCCTCGTATTTCCTACCTAAAAATTCCCTCCTTCCGCCCCTACACAGTATACGTAATAATGGAAGCACATACTAAAACAAGTCTAGAAGATTATATAAAACGTGATTTGTGGGTCTACTTACTTTATAAAATGAATTTTAGAAGGGTGAGACGTACAGAACCGTAAAATATGAAGGAAAAAAAAAAAACAAGATTAAGTAATCGGTTCTTGTATTAACGTGATCTTGAAATAATCTTCATTCCCCCCTCCCCCTGGAAAACCCAAAATTCCCACCTGGGGGGGGGGGGGGGGGGGGAATTCCCCACCGGTTGAGAACCAGTTCTAAAAGGTCTGAACATCAAAGACAGCTGGGTCATAAATGGGGGAGTGGTCAGGGGACTGGAATGCCGTTGTGATATCAATCGTCACCGTGGTTTAAAGAAAGAACGGTGATGGAAGGTGTATTTTCTGGAAGGGATGTCTCTACGATGAAGGACACAGGATATTGCAGACACCCTGGGCATGAGGGTGGAAGAGGCGGAAGGGTTGGAAAGAGATCGAGCAACTTTTCGGTGGGCCATGATGAAGCTGCAAACGACCTGCTGTATGATAGTTTCACCAGTACAGCTTTAAAAGACAATCCAGGACATAACGAACTTAACATTTTAAATATGTCAGTCATTTCCAGATCCGATCACGCGATCTGTGGGATATTGGGCTGGCCTAACCACTCGGCAGTCGAGAAGTGATGTGGTGGATATCAAGCTGGTCGTCTTTATTTCCCGAGACAATTCCTGGTACCAAATTTAGGATGAGTCGACGCGAGAGAGCCCGTGTTCATTTGTATGCTCCGTCGGGCTGCGAATTTGAACTCATAACCATAAGACGGCAGGCAAGCGTGCCACTCCACCACCGCGGCTGGCAACAAAGTAATTCCTTGTGATCATTATTTGCTAATCAGATGAATTCGATTTCTGTGTCAAATGTGGCAGAGGAGACTCGCAGCTCAGGGCATGAACTCCGTAGCAGTAATAAGGCATAATTCTGAAAGGATCATAAATTATTTATTATTTATCTGTCATCTACTGCCCATATTATAGTACCTTGCAGTGTAGGCCAGCGGGGTCTTGAGCCTGAGGAATTAAGGCCGCCTGGCTAGTGCAGTCGCCGCGAACTGTGCAGGGTAGGGTTATCTTTCTGCCCCCGACAGAAGAAAAAATATCCACGCCTTACCGAGGATTCGAACCGGGATCTCCCGAAATAGAACCCGGCGTTCTCCTTCACTCGACCAGCCGCTCCACATTATTTATTATGCATTCCCTAAATCCCAATCCTGAGGATCCTTCAGGCAGACGGATGAACCAACACAAATCTCTCGGGGCGACCTCACCTGGCAGTCGCCACAGGGGGCAACAGGCAGTGACAGTCCATCAACCAGCGGGAGATCACCCCGGCGGCAGCTCGTTCAGGTAGGTGATGGGACGTGTTTGTGTGACGTTCATACATAATCTCATAGCATATACTACCGCAGGTGTGAAGTCTTAGGCTTTTACGTGTTCCAGACTCCAATTTGAAATGGGATGGCCGTCTCCTTTCCTCGTCTTACAAAAAAATATGAAAATTTGTACCTTTTTTTTTTATTATTCCAGGTCACCCCTTAAGCCGTATGTGTTTGGACAAAAATAATACTACCTCTGAAGGGATTGAAACCGGACCAGTGTCTCCGCAAGCTAGCGCCCTAATCGTAATGCTACTCCGGCCTTTTAAAGACATGGTGGTTGTAGAAATTATAATAGTGCTAAGTAGGTAGGAAACCTATCAGGTCCAGTAAACCGGTAGGGAAATTATTGGACACTAGACAATGAAAGAAATTAAACGACGACTATCAATTGCTCTTCAAAGACTAAAACAGATGAATAAATTATGGAGTGGGACAGACAGAACTACAAAAATTAGATATTTAAGAGCATGAATCTTTCCCATTGCAACATACGCCTGTGAGACCTGGACACTTACTAAACAAGCTGAACAGCGCATAAATGCTTTTGAATATAAATGTTATAGACGAGTATAACCCGTTATACACAGCTCGGAATTTGAGGTGAGTATGAACATTTTTTTTTCCAATTTTCATTTTCTCTTCACTGCTTTTATTTTATTCATCTTTTTGTTCTTCTCGTCCTGTCGTCACGTTATTATGTAGTCACGGGAGATCTCCTTGAGTATATGTTGTGTTTTGTGAATGTGTTCGTTTGCTGATGAGGGCTAAACGCCGCAATGTCCTGTATGTGTCGTAATTATGTTATGTAAGGCTGCACTACTTTGTGTCATTTTAGATTGTTTACATTTTCACAGCTTTACCGCAGTTCCACCCAATTTTATTCATACTTTCTTAAATGACCAGGGCAGAAAGTCGCCTTTCTTAAATGACCAGGGCAGAAAGTTGCCTTTCTTAAATGACCAGCGCAGAAAGTCGCCTTTCTTAAATAACCAGCGCCGGAAGTCACGTTTCTTAAATGACCAGCGTAGAAAGTCACGTTTCTTAGATGACCAGCGCAGAAAGTCACGGGAGTTAAGTGGTTACGTCGTCGGCCTCACACTCCAAGGAGTTTGGTTCGATTCCGGACTATGTTGTTCGGTTCACATCTGGCATGCCCATGCTAGCAGGCAGGTATACATACCGCTCTACCGCCGAAACACCATCCCATTTTTCAATTACCTGAAAACTGGTAGCTTTATTCCCCGCCCAGTTTATGAATGAAGTCATTAACAACACATCCCTCAACCCCAGCTCCACCCCGACCCCAAACAATGCCAGCGCCTCTGGTGGGCAGCCCCTGTTGCTTTTGATGCCAGGCCGCCGTTGGCAATGGTGATTATTCCGGGACGCGAGGATTGAATCGTTAGCCCCGGATTTTTACAGCCCACTGCCAGATAAGCGATGTCGGACCCAGTTGAAAAACGGGAATAAAGATTAAAAATGGAAGGAGTTCACGGAGTTGCCGATAGCGCAGGCGGGGAGCGGGGTGTGTGCCGAAAGGCAGAAGCAGTTTGTGGGAAGGAAGCAGGCGCTGGGATCCCCCAGGTGCTGTCTTAATTGCGTGATCCTGCCGCGCTGGGTAAACATCCGTTGGTTCCCTTATCTCGCTGGAGTTATCTGAGAACGCCGCGGGTTCGGAAGTGTAGAAGTTCTACAACCCCTGCCAATAGTTCGGTACTCGGCGAGTTTTCTCCCTTAGCGCCAGCTAGTGAAACATTATAGCTGGCTTCTGGCTGACGCTCCGCTCCTGGCACGGTGTCTGGGGGATGCTGAAACCTTTCATTGCTAACTCACATTCGATGGTTTCGCCCTCTGGCACGGCTCGGCTATCAAGCGATGGAAGTTTGTGTGTTCACGAAAAAGTGATAAAGGCGGCGAAAATGAAAGAAAAACGAAAAGGGTGGAGGGTAGGTGAGAGATGAAAGCGATAGAGACAGAGAGAAAGAGTGAGATAGGGAAGGGTTTGAGAGATGAAAAAGAAAGATGTGAAACAGTGACATGAGGAGAAAGGGAAATATATGAGCATGTGTGAGTGAGACAGACAGACAGGAAAGGAAAAAATATGAACATGTGAAGATAAAATAGAATATATGTGTGTTTGTGCGTGTGTGCGCGCGAGCACGCGCGTGTGTGCATGTGCGGTGGCGGACTGGCCAGGATGTCTGTCGCCCCGGAATCTTAGTCCTTTTAGTAGCTTTGTGTCTCATGTATGTGCGCTGGCGTGTATGTGTGTGCGAGCGTAAGGGATATTGAGGGTAACCCAGTGGGTGGACGGATGGACAGACTAGACTAGACAACAGACAGACAGACAGACAGACAGACAGACAGACAGACAGACAGACAGACAGACAGACAGACAGACAGACAGACAGACAGACAGACAGACAGACAGACAGACAGACAGACAGACAGATAGATAGATAGATAGATAGATAGATAGATAGATAGATAGATAGATAGATAGATAGATAGATAGATAGATAGATAGATAGATAGATAGATAGATAGATAGATAGATAGATAGATAGATAGATAGATAGATAGATAGATAGGAAGACAGACAAATAGATAGGGACAAGCAATTTTACAATCGACAGAAAACAGACTAACATCTAAGGAGCACTCACTTTCCGAAGTACTCAGTTTTATAGGCGGGAGATGGGTGAGAAAAGAAACTTACACCACACCCCCTCTAAACCCTACGATCGATGGCTAACATATGTGCTCAGCTACTCACATACACACTAGACCAGCCTACCGACCGAGCGCACCGCCGAGGGCTGGATACCCCTTCCCGCGGCGAGTGTGAAATGTGCTCGTTGGAGCAATTAGGTTACGCCCGGTCGGCTGTTTCACACTGTTTGGGAGCTCAGGTGGTCGCGTGCAGTGAGTGCAGACCTGTCATGTCCCGTTCGATTCGTGCCCAGACGACCACTAAGTACATTAATAATACACAACCTATAATAACCGGTATAATACAGAATAGCATACAATTACACAGACATCGCTGCAGGGATCGCATAACTAAAAAGATAATCGCCACATCGGAAGTTATATAACACTGTTTATTAGAATCTTAATTTATCTTTCTGAAATGCCGTAATGTACGTTTATACGCGACACTGGTCAATTCTTAGAAATAATACCACAGGTGATAAAGACATACAATAGAGACATTCTAAGATGTGAATATCGAAGATGTTGCGTTGATTTGCACGACAGTATGAGCGTCAGACTGTTCAGAACACTCATCGATGGTAAATACTTATCTCCTACCACCCTCCCCCTTTCTCACCCCACCCTTTAAAATAAAAAGATCAGGATTCTATCGGTCAGATGTCACGTCTCAATCTCCCCACCCCTCACGCTCGGTAATAATTCACTGACGTGAAAGTGAACACCTCAAAGCTACATTAAAGGTCTCTCTCTCTCTCTCTCTCTCTCTCTCTCTCTCTCTCTCTCTCTCTCTCTCTCTCTCTCTCTCTCTCTCTCTCTCTCTCTCTCTCTCTCTCTCTCTCTCTCTCGGGGAAACTAGAAAGTCTTAATTACCCGGGGCAGCCAGTGCACATTCATAAATCTACCGGCTCTCAGGTCATGGGAAATAACTCAAGTGGGATTTCTTGCCAGGGTCCGGGGTCACTTGGCGCTGCTCTCCGGGTTAGTGTGCATGGTCTAGGCGCCAGGAAGCCTACGCGTCGAACAGGTTACGCCGCTGCCTTGCGTTCCAAAGTGTGTGGGTTCGATTCCGGGCCACGTCGTTCAGTTCACGAATGCAGTTTTCTTTGAGACTGCTGAGGGGATCGTCGCTGGAGCACAGGAGTTTGTGCTTTCGGTTGGAGGCTCTGCGGAATGAGACCGAGTCATATGGGATATAATCCAGTGCAATGAAGCCGATCTCTTGCATTGTGCACCATTTCCCTCAGCGAAAACACGATAGCCATGTGTTTAATATTGCCTCCCTGTTGCCGGAAGTTGCCATCAAACCCAGGTTGGTTTTCTAGTAAGCGTTCAGCAATCAGCCACTGCTTACTGAGCAAGAAATAAGGTTTAAAAGCAAGAGGCACGGCTTCATTGCACCAGCTTTCGCTATGGTCTCTTTGCCGAAAGTAGCTCCAGCGACGACTCATGGTCTCTCTGAGAAAACTGCACTCGTGAGTAAGTACCTCAGAAGTCGGAGTGGGTTCGTCTGAGTGGCGAGGTATACTGGAAATAGGGAAAGCTAATCCAAACGTAAAGATCAGTCCAGTGTACTAATACTAGAAGTAGTAGCATGTCTACTGTCTACGCTTGAGTTCAAAACGAGCAAACGTAACAAAAAATATAATATTCACTATGCTAGCACGGCTCCACATAATATCATCCCAGCTAGTACGGTCCCACATAATATCATCCCAACTAGCACGGCTCCACATAATATCATCCCAACTAGTACGGCTCCACATAATATCATCCCAACTAGCACGGCTCCACATAATATCATCCCAACTAGCACGGCTCCACATAATATCATCCCAACTAGCACGGCTCCACATCATATCATCCCAACTAGCACGGCTCCACATAATATCATCCCAACTAGCACGGCCCCATATAATATCATCCCAGCTAGCACGGCCCCACATAATATCATCCCAACTAGCACGGCCCCATATAATATCATCCCAGCTACAACGGCTCCACATACATTATCAGCCATGCTTACTACCCATACAACTGCCCACTATTATATTGTTTAACGTACTGTCTATATTTACTGTTTCCATATTCTGACCACATGTGCCAATCACTACCTATATAGTAATTAACTGTATTTCTTTGATGTCATCGGGTACCTACGGTAGACCCCATGTCCTGGTGTGAAGGAAGAGGCTTCCGAACGCAAGGTGGTGAATATTGGGGCGGACCCGCAACCGCTGGCTAGGACAGACGTCCGGGAACTAACGGGATCAAGAAACGGCTTATAGTGAGTGGGGCGGATGCACATGGACAGTTGCCAAGGTCTGCCAAGTACCGAAATAACAAAAGACGTGCAAATAAACCTTCGTTGTCAACGCCCAGTAGTCAGTCTTCTGGCTTATGAAGAATGTAACGGTATGTCTACAGGTGTAGTCGAACATGTGGCTGCACTAACTGTTCCCCTTCTTTTTGCTTAGTTTCAGATATCATATTGACAGTTCGTTGCAGACTCATCAAAGTGCATTGGTAACGCTTGATCCTTCATAAGTTCGTTAGGCTGCTGATATGACTTTAGTTTTCTGCACACCCAAAATAAACTGACGAATGAACTCGTTAGCTTTATTTCAGACGATGAAATCAGTTGACCAGTTACTTTCACCAATCTTTCACACCCCCCCCCCCCCCCCACACACACACACACAATCCTCATTTGTGGTTGACGCCATTTTAATTAAACTATAGTCAAATCAGAACAATAAAAATTAGATTTTCAAGAGCGTGCATCTTTCCTATTGCAACATAAGGCCTGTGAGACCTAGACACTTACTAAACAAGCTGAACAGCGCATAAATGCCTTTGAATATAAGTGTTATAGACGAGTTCTAAGAATATCTTGGGTAAAGAAAAGAACAAATGCATCCATACTTCAAGAGCTGAATATTGAAGAAGGTTGGCTGTTAAAGACGATAAAACTAAGAAAATTGAAATATTTTGGCCACTTGAAACGTCACGAATGTTTGGAGAGAACAATATTGGAGGGGTATATGCCTGGGAAGAGAGGAAGGGGAAGGCCAAAGAGAAGATGGGTGCAGGATGTGGCGGATAATCTCCAGATGGGTGTATCGGACGCGGGACATCTTGCTTATGATCGAGAGGTTTTCCGGAAGGTTGTTATGGGAGCGAGGTTCTGTAAAGGACATGCTACTGAATGAATGATAATCAAATCGCAACCGTAGCCTGGCCGTGTTGAGATGATCGGACATCACATCAAAACACCATTACTTATGTGGTCACCATCTTGATGAAAGGAACATACGAAGATTCGAGACGTTCAGCTACACACCAAGAAAACAAATAAGTAGGTTATATATCTTCGTGTAGAGTTGTTCTTGTAGGTGTGTCAGTGTATACTTTGTGTGCTGACGAAGGCTTTTAGCCTTAACGTCCACTTTATCACTTGTGATCCCGTTGTAGTAAAGCTTCACTGATGAAAGGGAGATAATTTTTAATAAACAAGCCACACGTTTCAACCCGTACACCGCGATCAGCCAGAGCTAGCCTAGATCCCCCATTGGAGAAACGCCACAGGGGTCTCAGCCTTTCCAGCGGGCAACAGAAATCCTCGCGCCTGATAAAGAACGCTATCTGGCTCGTGAACGCCGTGGCTTGTTTACTCGAGCGGCGAGCAAAGCCCTGGGTGATCCACAGACCGATTGCCCCGGCCGTCACCGAGCGTGCCGCAAAGGCCCCGGCTGTTGTCCGAGCTAACTTGGCGCCGGCCGTTGTTTGCCCGCCGGACCTGAGCGCCACTGAGCCGTACAAATTTAAGCCCTTTCGTGCCTTCAGGGAGTTGGTAGGGGTTAAGGGTTGGGGAGCGGGAACGGATTGAGGCCTCCAGGAATGAGTTGGAAACGGTTCTCTGCACTTTAATTAGATCCCGCGAGCTGAACTTGTTTTATATAACCGCGGCACTATGTGTTTGTTCTATACAACATGGCAACATCATATAACAGCGGCACTATGTGTTTGTTCTATACAACATGGCGACATCATATAAAGCTATGAATTGGAAACAAATAGGTATATTAAGCTCCTGCGAGAAGGAACGTACTAAACACAAACACGTTGCACATACCTTACAAGGAGATCCATCGTATACCGGAATATAGGTGAAAATCCAACATCATATAATCTCGGCAATATGTGTTTGTTCTATACAACATGGCGAAATCATATAACCTCGACAATATGTGTTTGTTCTATACATTTCGACATCATATGACCGAGACACAGTGTGTTTGTTCTATACAACATGGCGACATCATATAACATCGGCAATATGTGTTTGTTCTATACAACATGGCGACATCATATAACCTCGGCAATATGTGTTTGTTCTATACAACATGGCGAAATCATATAACCTTGGCAATATGTGTTTGTTCTATACAACATGGCGACATCATATAACCGAGACACTGTGTTTGTTCTATACAACATGGCGAAATCATATAACCGCGGCAATATGTGTTTGTTCTATACAACATGGCGACATCATATAACCGCGGCATAATGTGTTGTTAACTCTGTATAACATCGCGACATAACTAGTTTGTTCTACATAACATCGAGACACTAGTTGTTTGTTCTATACAGCTTCGCTATATTTATATTAAATGTCAATTCTGTATAACATCGCGAAGTTTTCCCGTTTGTTCTACATAGCAACGCAACAGTTGTATAAAGTTTGTTCTATGTAACATCGTAATATTATTAGCCGTTTGTTCTATGTATCAAAGCTACAATATTAGTGTGTTCTAGATAATCAATAATGTAAGTTATCGAGTTATACATAATAAAATAATTTAATGCTTTTGCGATAACATCAGAAGTTTGTACACGATAACTTCATATTATTGATTTGTTTTATATTTTTTTTGTTTTGCATACCCTATTTATAAGGACATCGCCGTCATCACCAGCATCTTACCGCTGTTGTTGATTTCTTGGCAAGATTACGTTCAGTAGTTTGCCACTGCTTTCCGAGCGACCGGCTCACATACCCCCGCAAGTAACCAACGCGACGCGATCCGTTATCGAATCTCGCGCAGCTGCGTTACCCTACGTGGATATACGGGATTAATGGAGAAAGTCGTTATCCTCTTCGCCAGGGAGACGGGCTTGTTTTATACAGCATCCCAATATTATGTTTGTTCTACACGGAGAACAAGGAATGAGAGGGGCACTATACTGTGTTCTATATAATTCTACACACATTGTGTCATAGACACATCAGAACCCATCATGTGATTATATTGTTCTATGTGATCGCTGAAGGGCGTTTTAATGTTATAAAACAGCAAGTCATCCTGTGATACTATTCTACAAGATCGCAAAGCGACATGTTTGTTATAAAACATGCAGACATTTATTGTTTTTACTGTACAGAACAGAATGCCTTCATAATGTATGTGTTCTATGTGCATTACTACACACGTGTATATATATCACACACACACACACACCTCCGCCTTTCATACACACACTAGAAAGCTGTCGACTCGATTGTCAGCCCGCCAGGGATATTAGTCAACCCGCCAGGGTTAGCCAACCCAACAGCGATCTAGTTAGTCTATCCAACATGGATCTAGTTAGTCATTCCAACATGGATCTAGTTAGTCATTCCAACACGGATCTAGTTAGTCATTCCAATATGGATCTAGTTAGCCAACTCATCAGAGATCAAGTTAACCAACCCACCATAGATCTAGTTAACTAACCCACCAGAGATCTAGTTAACCAACCCACCGTAGATCTAGTTAACTAACCCACCATAGATCTAGTTAACTAACCCACCATAGATCTAGTTAACTAATCCACCAGAGATCTAGTTAGCCAACCCACCAGCGATCGAGTTAGTCAACCAAACATGGATCTAGTTAACCAATCTACCAGAGATCTAGTTAGTCAACCTAACATGGATCTAGTTAGTCAACCTAACATGGATCTAGTTAGTCAACCCAACATGGATCTAGTTAGTCACCAGCCAACCCACCAGAGATCTAATTAGTCAACCCGCAAGAAATATCGGTAGTCAACACGCTCGGTCAACCTACTAGGGATACCGATAGCGACAACGCAAACAGTGAACAGTTTTGGTTGCCAACATAATACATGAAGTCATGTTGTGTACAGAGGGGTTGGTAGCCAGCTCTGTTCCCCTAGCGAATGACGAGTGTGAGCATCGAACTCTCGCCCGACCGCGCTTATGCCATTGTCAGCATAACGTACCCTTTCTCCAACGCGCCCGTTACAAAAGGCAAGAGAAATTCGCGCGGCGACTAAAATCCCGCCGTCAGATGGAAGCCCCTTAACTCACATCTGGCCCAGACCACAGCGCAGCAGCTCGCAGAGGCTTGTTTTTCCCCGGTCTGGAGAACTCGATCTCGTACAGAGCCCTCGCCTGCTGGCCCGGTTCCTTGTAAAAATTCAAGGCATAGCAAGCAGACACGAGGCGTGTTACGTGAACCAGCATCGGTGTTAAAGAAAAAAAAGGATCGAGACGTGTTTCTCAGAACACGCCCTCTCTTTCATGGTCTGAGGTTACCGTTGCCGTAGCTCCCAAGCCTTTTGTCTGGGCTTTCCGCTGTGGTAATTCGTAAAAAAAAAAAAAAAACACCGGCATCCTGACGTCAGTGAACTAGAGAGGGGAACGAAAACCCGACTATACTTTAGTTCTTCCCAACGAGAAACAGCTGGCCTGGGTATTCAAAATAACGTCAGTGGCTTCGCCCAGGATTTCCGAACAGCCCAGCTCCAGGCACCAATTCTTTCTTATCCCTTATCTTTCTCCTTTTACCCTGAGGTGCAGAGCTAATTTACAGTCTTGATTAGCGTAGTCTGTGCTTTTTACCCTCCGTGTAGTATATACAAGTCGCGTTTAGTCTTGTCTCTGGGAACATGTGGTAGAGGTTTTCCCGCTGTTGTTTAGTCACCGCTCTTCTACCTAGAGATATAGTCAGGTTGTGTTTAGTCGTTTCTCTTCTACCCTAAGATATAATGAGATTGTGTTTAGTCATTCCTCTTCTACCCTGGGATATAGTCAGATTGTGATTGGTCATTCCTCTTCTACCCTGGGATATAGCCAGATTGTGTTTAGTCATTCCTCATCTAACATGTGATAGAAGTTTTTCCACTGTTGTTTAGTCATTGCTCATACATGTGGATGTTTTTTTCTCCCTTTTTTTGCGCTCGCTCGCTCGCTCTGAACTCAAGCGTAGTCTACACACTACTTCTGGTAGTGCTGGACCGAATTTTGCATGTAACTTAGCTTTCCCTATTAACAGTGTCCCTTGCCATCAGGCGAACCAACTCCGACTTCAGGGGTACTTGTAATTTACGTCCCAAAGTCAAGGATGATAGGTCAACATACACGTAGATATATATATATATATATATATATATATATATATATATATATATATATATATATATATATATATATATATATATATATATATATATAGTGATGGGGCAAGTTGCCTGCCATGTTGCCTATCTGTATTCAAATATCTGGTTAAATAACGGTTGCTTTCCACGTTGTCTATCTGTGGTAATGAGCTTTATGCTAAAATGTTATGACTTGATTTCCGTCAGTTATAAATGAATATTCACTTCAACTTCGCTGGTCCCATTAAGTATTACTTTATTTTGTAACTCTGCCACTTTCAACAAAAGAAATATTACTTACAAATCCTTCAGTGTCCATGAATTATTATTTAATTATAAATCTTCCAAAGAAGTATTACTTTACAACTCAATTACACGCAATGACTTACTACTTTCTAACTCACCCTTTCGAAAGAATTATTACTTCAATTAACTACCCCCAGTTTCAATGACTTAACCCCTATAGATTAATTATTTATTTAACTCCTTCGACCCCAATGCATCGTTACTTTAACTCTTCGAGGTCCAGAGTTCTGTAACGCAAACCAACAATTATCATCTGTGACAGTTGAATCAATCCTTTCCCCAAAAGCTAAGACTTCTTAAACACACTCGAAGTTTAGGAACGGTCGAGGGTCGACAAGTTGGTTGCATTTCAGAACTTCATTTTTATTGAAAGATCGATGTGAAGATCTAATGTAAACCACAACATGGCGGGCTTGGCGATGATGCGGAGGTGGTGGCTCAGTTTTTGAGGTCCCCCAGGGGCCAATCCAATCAATCAATCAATCATGTCCCATGTCGGAAAGCGTGGGCGGTCATGACTCACCATTGCACTCGATCACCAGAGTCGTGGATCAGCTCAGTATTCCTGTCTCGACCATGCCATGTGGCCAATCCAAATCACCATAAATAGAGGCCTAGGTACTGATGGGCACTCCTGTAAGGTGAGGCGCTACAAAATACAAGCATTAGAAGCTATAGGTATAGTCAATAAGTCGCTGTTCCAACTTCACGGTAAAGGGTCGCCCCATTATGCTCCGTTGCTGTGCCAGTGAATATCACACATAGTGCTCCTCACTGCCCCATGTGAAAAGTGGAACCGACAGGGGTCTCGACAAACCAACAGCCCGCACAGGTATACTATGCATAATGCCAACACATATGTAGGTGTCAAGTCCGCTGAATACTGTTCATCGTGGATGGAAGCGGCAGTCACTAGAAACCAGCAGCCACACATTACTGCATAAGGCAACACAGTTCAGCGATCGGCCGCCCGCCATGTTTCTGAACATCCTGTTCACGCTATAAACAACCGCGGACAGATGTACAAGCACTCCACATGAAATTCACAGCTCACAGTGTCGCTCCACGCACACAACTCATTAGCAGGGCGACAGAACAATGCACTATCTGTCCAATATGAGAGAAATGCGTAGGCCAACCGCAGCCACAAGCATAAACACTCCAGAGGCCTTAACAACTCAATCGCCAATCTTCCACGTTGGGGACCGAAAGTCAGCTGGAATTGAGCATTGTTCTTCGTCCTCCTTTTCATATCCCAAGTTAAGTACTGTCTTTTCCTCATTTTGTCTCGTTTTGTTTTGCTAGTTAGCTGATGAAAACTCCGGCCGAAACGTTAGTGTGTGTATGGGTTCTTTCTGTCGTCGGGCACCGTCGTCATATTCTGTGTTTAATTCAGATTCGTTCTCTGCTTCCCTGGTGCGCCTCAGTTGCACATGGGTGAGAATTTGAACCAGGCGCCTCCATTTGTGAACTGGCGAACAGGCAGGTGTGTGTAGGTAGATTAATATATATATATATATATATATATATATATATATATATATATAATATATATAGTATAGATATATGTGATGTGAGTGGGGGTGTATATGTGTAGGTTGGGGTGTGTTTGCATAGGTAGGTGAATGTGTGTGATAGAGATATGTGTGGGTAGGTGTGTGTGTGTGGTAGAGATATGTATGGGTAGGTGTATGTGTGTGGTAGCGATATGTGTGGGTAGGTGAATTTGTGTGTGTGGTAGAGATATGTGTGGGTAGGTGTATGTGTGTGGTAGAGATATGTGTGGGTAGGTGAATGTGTGTGTGGTAGAGATATGTGTGGGTAGGTGAATGTGTGTGGTAGCGATATGTGTGGGTAGGTGAATGTGTGTGGTAGAGATATGTGTGGGTAGGTGAATGTGTGTGTGGTAGAGATATGTGTGGGTAGGTGAATGTGTGTGGTAGCGATATGTGTGGGTAGGTGAATGTGTGTGGGTAGGTGAATGTGTGTGGTAGCGATATGTGTGGGTAGGTGTAAGTCTGTGGTAGAGGTGTGTGTGTAGGTTATTGTGTGGCGCGTGTATGAGTAAGTGTATGTGTGTGGTAGTAAAGATATGTGTGGATAGGTGAATGTGTGTGGTAGATATATGCAAGAATGTGACCATGTATGAAGCGGGTGGGTGTCTTTCGGCAGATGTAAATTATGGGGTGGGGGAGGAAGAACGTAAATGAGGTTGGGGGATAAATGTAAGAGATGTGTGGTTGTATGAGGGTTGAGTATGTTTGCGTAAAATTTATCATCACCGTGTCTGGGATACAAACATACATTCTTTAAAAAAAAGTACACTCCCTCCTCTCCGTCCCGCCACCTTGCGATAGATATAGACCGACATAAAACTGGTATACCTCCCCCAACAAAGCACGCCCGGTGAGTGCAGTGTACGTCAGATAACGCCACTACACGTCTGCTGGCACGGTGTCCCACTTAATGTGCTGTCACGTCGGCCCGTGTAAGGGACAGCACACGGCGTCCGTGCTAATAGCCCCCTTTACCTGAATGTCTTGTCTCTGTCATTATCAGCCATCGCTGATTTTCACTGCAATGTCTGGTTGATAAGATACAATGTCAAGGCAGAAACACTGGCCCTTGACCACCATTAGTAGTCATCGGGTGCTCTGCCAACTGGCGCAGGCGATTATACTTCCACACAACTCTCGTTCTCTAGCTCTATATAACAACACATGTGCTGCTATCTTTGCAGTATCGCCATGAATTTTCCGCCATAACTCTTTTTGGCCGTAAGGATTACCAGATGTCACATGATTGTGGCCCAGCAGTGTTAACAACTTTCTGTTAATACGTTTCCTAGTGGCTTGGACTCTCCGTTTAAATTACTCATTTTGGGTCTTTAGTATTGTTATAATTCTTTTCATGAACTACTGTCGTGAATTACTGTCTCATTTAAGTTACTCCTTCTAGTTGCTTCTAGTTTAGTTTAGTCGACAGATCAACATCACGCCATACGGGTGTAACCCATAAGTGCTACGTTCTATTTCTAACTCAAGTCTGAGTCAGGAGAATCTCGGCTCAGTGCACGAACTCCGCAGCAACCGCGAGGATCCTGAAATACTTTGGGAAGATTTTTAATTCGAAATTTTGCCCGGGCAGCGCCGTTAGGCTACTCTTTCCAACTGCCAAGGGATTTTTTACGTGCGCAACAATACACACGGGCGTCCGATCTCACTACCCAGAGATCAAGCGAAAATTTGATTGCTGCAAGTCCACGAGAAAAAAAATCCCGGTCCTCACCGGGGCTTGAACCCGGGACCTTCAGCACTCGAGGCGAACACCATACATCGAGTTATTGCGTCGTTCTTCTTCTAGTGAACTAAGATGAGTTGAATCAAGACTGTGACACTGCGTTCACTATCCCCATGCCACAGACAGTCTTCTACGGGTTGAGGCAGCCAGTGCCATGCCAGGTCGCCTCTTGCATGACAGGTTACAGTGTTACTATTCTATGCTGAGTCCCGCTAACACACAGGCGTTGTGGTGTATTTACTGCTCCTAACAATTTGCCTGAGCAGTGATTTCACGGCCTACTCTGGGATTTCCAACTGTGTGGGATGTTTAAAGTGTACAACTTGCATAAGAGACCTCCTGTTTTTCGTTCTGATCCGAGAATGCTAGGGATCGACCTCACTACCCAAGAGGTACCAGTGGTTCTTGCAAAAATGTCCAGCCCTCGGAAAGAATCGAACCCGGTACCTTTTGGGAATGGGGTAAACACGGTAAATTCTCAGCTACGGCTGCCCTAATCGTATATACAACGTAAACTACCCCGGGTGGGAGGGCGGGGAAAGATTTGTGAGAACCTTCGGTGTAAATACGAGAGAGAGAGAGAGAGAGAGAGAGAGAGAGAGAGAGAGGAGAGAGAGAGAGAGAGAGAGAGAGCTCCGACTGAATACCCCGGAGTATTTCCACCAGGCTTCTCGACCCCGACCTCTCCACGGCTGCGGGCCCATTTGTTGTTTTGACACGTGCAACCTAACGACGTTCCGTCCCGCGGGAGAATTTGTAGAAACAAAGAACGAACAGTCTCACTACAGAGAGGCGCCTAGCACACAGTAGGTCGGAGGTCCAAGCGCAGGGCGGGGAGGAGGTGGTGTCAGATGGAAGCGACAGGTTTCGTTAGTGTGTCTGCACGTGTGTCTGTTGTCTAGTGTGTCCTTTATGTGCGCACATTCTTTCATTCGTGTTTTAGTGTTGCTAATCATGAGCTGTATGCGTATAGTGTTTGGGCAGTTTCTATAAGGGTTGTCCGTGAATCGTATCTCTATATTGACAAACCACAACCACATGAATACAAACCCGAAGGACAACCTCGTGAATTCAAATATGACAACCCCATCAGCCCAATAGCAGTGGAATTGTGGTTTCTGAGAAAATTGCAAAGAATACCATGGACAGAAAAAAAAAAAACAATGACCAAGTCCTACAAGAAAGAGAAGAAAACCGTAAACTGATTAGAGAAATTAGATCCAGAGAGTCAACTTTTTTTTTTTTTTGAGACAAAACAAATTGGAGAACTTGGTGAAGAACTGGTAAGATCGAGGGGAAAAAGAACAAGAGGGAGGTAGAGAAGTAAATACCTGGATGGCTTGGCCCACGTGATATGGTCAAGACAAGAAAACTTAGCTGATCCACGACTCTGGTGATTATGGGAGATGGTGAAACATGAACCCACCACCCCCCCCCTAATCAGCACGACAAATGATGATGATGATGATGATGAGCACTGTACAAATACATCTCGAGGCTGGTTGCCAGATGATAAACAAGATGCCTGTTTATGAAAATAGAACCAGTCCTGTTTAAGACTAACTAGAAGAAAAGCAAGACAAGAGAGAAGATCACAACAACAACAAAAACAACAACAACAACAACACGAATCTCAATGCTGAAGAAGCAGGTTGAACGAGACCGAATGGTTATTCTGTTCCTGTAAATACTGATCTCAATTGAACCGAACTGGTGCTAGCAGAGTGACAAGGGGCGCGACATAGCAGAAGGGATAAGGGTGTTCGCTTTTCAACTTCCGGCGCGCTGATGGCGTAAGAATTAAACCCCTACACCCGGTCAGCTGGACTTTGACGTCTCGATCAGAAAGCAATGATTGGTTCAGAAATCAATGGCAAACTACTTACGTAAAAGTGTCTAGAAAGGATATGCGACTGTTTTAAGTGTTACAAGATCGGATGAGTGTGTTTCAATATCTCGTTGCTTCCAGGGCGGAAGTCGGGTGCCTATAGCCTCCCCCACCAGATGCCTATACCTGACGATGATGTTAAGTTTGACTGAGGCAAGCTGATGTAGCCCCTTCCACAAACAGTCAACGACTCGGTAATCTAGCTCCTCACTTGGCCGTGGGTGAGCACAAATGAGCTCCCTAGACCCATCTTAACAGGGGTCGAACCCCACGACGTCGGACACATGGCACTAAAGACCCCCCTAGACCCCTCTTAACAGGGGTCGAACCCCACGACGTCGGACACATGGCACTAAAGACCTCCCTTTGCATACAAATTGGTGATGCATGGGAACTAGCCAATGATCGAGAATCTTCCGGCGGGTTGAGGTTAGAGCAACGTCCTGCAAAGAACCGCTATGACTTCCGGTCCCCAACACGGAGGATAGGCGGATGAGCTGTTAAGGCATCTGGAGTGTTTATGCTTGTGGCTACGGTTTGCTTACGTATCTTCCTCAAGTTGGACTGGTAGTGCATGGTTCCGTTCCGTCGACCTGTTACTGGGTTGAGTGCTTGGAGCGACATTGTGAGCTGTGAATTTCGTGTGGAGTGCTTTTACATCTGTCCACGGTTGTTTGAGGCGTGCGTGAAACTGCACGTTCAGAAAAATGGCTGCTGATCGAACTGGGTTGCCTTATGCAATGTGTGGCTGCTGGTTTCCTAGTGACTGCCGCTTCCATCGACGATGAACTATTTTTCATGGCTGACTTTCGTGTTGGCATCATTATGCATAGTATACCAGTCTGGGCTGTTGGTATGTCGAGACTCCTGTCTATTCCACTTTTCGCATGGGGCAGTGGGGAGCATTTTGTGTGATATTCCTGGCACAGGAACGGAGCATAATGGGGCGACCCTTTGCCGTGAAGTTGGAGCCGGGACTAACTGACCAACTAAAGAACCGCTACATAATGACGTGAAATCTCTAAACTGTCACACTTTAGCCCTACCTACAACAAAAACTCTGCGCCGCCTCTGTTATTAGCCATCTGTATAGTAGAACTATTTCTATCTAATTGTAACCTCTCTGTGCGTCAGTCTAGCAACGGCTTTCAAATAACGCATCAGTAATTTCTTCACGCTGGCTATTTCTTTCAAATTAGATCCTTCCCCCCTCAAAGAACTGGCTGTAATCATTTCTGGCCGGAAGTTAACCCTGTGGGCCTCGCTCCGGTCGCTGCAGAAACCCACTCCTGGCAGCAACATGGGGGCGCGCCACGGCGAAAGTGAAGTGGCTTGGCAATAAGAGACTCGGCAAATGCCTCGTGGGATGTACTCCATCCCGCGACGGGGTGAGAACACGTTTTTTGCCGCTGACTCAAAGGCCGCCGCAGTCCAATTAGAGCAATTATGGCGCGGGCGTTGGTGCTGTGTGCCTGGTCGGGAGTGAAATCCTAGCAGCCAGGTTGCAACGTTGGACTTGTAATGAACGGCTGTTTGTTTTTTTTTAAACAAAAAAAGTCTTGTGAACGGCTGTTTAAAAAATATCCCGCAGCACCAGTAATATGTGGAAGACACTTTTCCTGTTTTTGTGTTTAGTGCACTTGGGTAATCTCTAAGCACTTACTGTCTTTCCAATAGATCACACAAGGAGAATCGCCCCAAGAAGCACAAATATCGTAGCACGGGCGAGGCTGCAACCTTCGTTTCTCTTTCGAGAAGAATGTATCACATCTAGTTTGTTACGCACATCAAAGGCCAGTCTGTTCACCACGCATCTGTGTACGGTCTGCCGTCCTCTAGACATTTCCTAGCAAACTGTCTCTACCTAATGACAGCTTTTCTTGCCTAGCAACTGTTTCTACCTAATGACAGTTTTCTTGCCTAGCAAACTGTTTCTACCTAATGACAGCTTTTCTTGCCTAAATATTTTGCCAGGGCGGCCATTTTAAGGTCTACTCTGTGCCTTTCCCAAATGCCATGGTTATTATTTTAATTGCCCTCGAGGTTTTGGTTTTCGTCCTTATCCAAAACGGCTAGGTTGGTATTCGACCTGTTAAAGACAGCATTTAAAAATAATTTAGTTCAGTTAACCAGTGCAGGGGTTAAGAACCCGCTACCCCGCCATCAGCAAACAGACGTTTAAGAACGAGCGTTCTTTATCAATTCGGCCAGGCTTACCTTCAGTGTGCTATTCTCAATCTCCACCTGTCCACGCATACACGGTTTATCGTAAGTCTTTTTTTCCATCTTTAATACAGTCCTTAGCTGCACTCCTTGGCGAAGGTGTTACGGTGCAGTTCGTAATCCCGCATACCCGCGTTCTAAACACAGCTGTGGGCGATTTGGCAGTATTTTTTGGTTACGAAATGGTATGGGTGCCGGTGAAAGCAATGACAAACTTCTGAACGTAAACCGACCAAGAGATCAAAACAGCAACAACCAAAAATGCTGGTGTTGACTGCAACGTACTGTAAAGGATATGCAAACTAACATGTATCCTAGGCGGTTAGACATTCGATCCGGGATGAAGGGGAAGCACGAGATACCTTGCTTCTTCCGTAAAACCCGAGACAATCGGGCTGTAGAAGAATTAAGGTCTGGCCAGGCGGAACACCCATTTAAAACCGAGGTAGCGTGAAACTGCCTGCACGTTGTGAACCGACCTCAGGAGCTTATAGTTCGTTATGGTTTCGTTACCTGGTAGGCAGAGGATCTCTTCTAGGAAGATATGGCGAGGATAGGCAGAGAATCTCTTCTATTCTAGAGAGATGTGCCGAGTGTAGGCAGAGGATCTCTTCTAAAGAGATATGGCAAGGGTAGGCAGAGGGTCTCTTCTAGAAAGATATGGCGAGGGTAGGCAGAGAAATTTTTCTAGAGATATTGCCACGGTCATCGGCCAGTTGGTCACTGCCAAAAAGGACATTAATGGTAGATGACCTTTACAAATGCCCTGAAAACCATAGCTGTGGAAGAAATGGGCGTTTTCAGTGGTTGTTAAGATGCTGATGGTTGAGACAAGAATACAGAGCCTGATCCGCGACGCCTGTAATAGTGTAAGATGGCGAAACATAAACACCCACGCTTATCGGCATGACACGTGATGATGATGGTGCCAGGACACGTGAGTGAAATACATTTAGTTTCCATTCATTTATAACAGTGGCGTTGGGGATAATGAAACTGGCAGTTTCACAATTGTTCGACATACCCAGTCGAGTGTGTCACGTCAGTCGATGGTAATTTGGAAGCACGTCGTTTTGCGTTGATTCACATGGCATAAGACGTCGGTCGGTCCAGAAAGCAATGGCACACTTAAAGTGATTTGCTCCGAGGCAGGTTTCCTGCTATAAGGGTCGGTGCTGTGATAGCAACATCACGTTGTGTAGGCCGGAGAGCATGGGGGGATAGGTGGTCAGTCTTCCCTCTCAATTTGGCACGCGGACGAGCCCACGAATCTAGCCCGCGTTCGACCGTGCTCATGACATTTCCAGCGCAGTTCGCTATCAACTTCGTTAGCGCGCCACTAAACTAAACTAGTCTAGTAACCCACAAACAGCCAATACATGCTGATGTTGACTGCAACATCATGTAAAGGACACGCAACTCTAACATTTTTTTGTAAGCATATCCTTTTACAGGACTTAGCTGTCAACACCAGCATCTTTCAGCTGTATGTTGATTTCTTGGCAAGATTACGCTCAGTAGTTTGCCATTGCTTTCTGAGCGGCCGGCTCAGAATCCCGCAAGTCACAAGCGGGGGTCGAACCGCCTCAGTTCTCGCTCCGCTACGAGACTCTGCGTGATAAACGGGATTACAGAGAGAAAGTGTTGTAACCCCACAGCCAGAGAGACCGGCTACTCTAACATTAACAACACTAAATAAACACCCTGTGGTGGGGCGCCCGATTCCCCCAACATCTGCAAATCAAAGACAAGGAGAGGAAAGAACAGCCTAACCTAACCAAACGTTTCTCATTCTGTCTTAAACCACCAGCTCCGAAACGGTCCGCCCGTAAACTTTCAACATAATGGCTACGTCCCTTGCCGATAAAGTTCAAAACATCCCTCTCTCCTTGTTTCTTTTCTTTCTGGGCTTCCTGTCGACTGGGAGTTATTTCTCCCTGGGCCATGACGCCAGGCCGAGATGGAGTGGCAACCATCACAGTACACGTGCAACACATCCCCGCAAGTAGCTATCGAGCGAAGCCCTCCGTTCGTCAGACACATGCCGTTCCAGGAGGGAGAAAATGTAACTGACGGTGAGATAACAGCTTTCCTTGGCACCCAGGCACGACAGAATTAAAGTTTTAAAGCCCCAGCAATGTGCCCGAAAGCCGCCACCCGGACCTCCAGGACGAAAGCTAGTCTGAGGCAGTGCGTGACTTGGCATGCAGAGCTCGGATCGACATTTCCCAACCGTGAACTGTGCCGACTGCCAGCCTGAACAACCTATTGTCCTCTACAATTTCCTTTCTGGCGTGGACTGATTTTAAAAATGAATGTTTCCTGCTGTTTTCCTCTTCTTTGTTAGTGTTAGTAACATTACATTTATCGGCAGCATCATAGTGTGCCGTTCAGAGTGGTGTTATTAACATTACATTTATCGGCAGCATCATCGTGTGCCGTTCAGAGTGGTGTTATTAACATTACATTTATCGGCAGCATCATCGTGTGCCGTTCAGAGTGGTGTTATTAACATTACATTTATCGGCAGCAGCACCGTGTGCCGTTCAGAATTGCGTTAACGTAATGATTAACTTTTCTTCCGAAATGTACTTCTGTTCATATTATGTAACGCTACACTGCAAACCATGAACGTGGATACGATATTGTACAGTGGCGCAGAGATGGCGCGCCTACATCGAATTCTGGATGTCTTTGAGGTTGTATGTCTGTGCGTGTTGTAATCTAACACGCTAATCGCCACTCAGGGGTTGTTGTAATCTGTATCACGAAGACGGCCTTTGCTTCCAAGAAACGTGCTGGTACGCAGCTAAGGCTGGATCGACGTGCCAGACAAGCACAATTTTAAAACACCACCATAATGCGGATTGGACTGCATGAACACGTGACTGGTCGTCAAGCGTCTAGCTACTACCCTACCGTGGTTCCCGCACAGGCATCTGTGACTTGGGGGATAGTGACAGGCAGTTTCACAATATCCCCTCCCGCTATACTGAGTCGAGGATTCGAAATCAGCCATCGGCGATTTGATAGCAGATAGCTTTGTGTTGATTTTAGATAGCATGAGGCGTCGTTCGCTCAGAAATCAACGGCAAACTACTGAACGTAAACGCCACATAGTGAATCACAAACAGGCAATAAATGCTGGGGTTGACTGCAACACAATGTTTATATATATATATATATATATATATATATATATATATATATATATATATATATATATATATATATATATATATATATATATATATATAAAAACTAGTGAGTCTGCACGAGTTAACACGGCTAGCCTGCGAGGCAGACACCAGGCTTAGGTGACTGTAGCGGGCTGTCAAGGCTCACCAACCTAATCTACTTAATCCCTTGGTCTGGTTTATTCACCAACGCCGTTATGAACGCACCTGTTGGTGTCAGGCCACGGCGAGACCGCCCTGTGGGGGCGACACGTGTGCAACCCAGATGTCAGAGTGGAGTACGGGCAATTGGCATTTCCATAATTTTACCTCGGCTGGAGAAATACCTGCCCTAAATATGTCCGTGTTTGTTCCTCGTGATGGCTTGTTATATGAGAGCGAGAGAGTGAGAGAGAGAGAGAGAGAGAGAGAGAGAGAGAGAGAGAGAGAGAGAGAGAGCGTGTGTATGTGCGTGTATGATTATGGTCGGGGTGCGTGTATGAATATGGTCGGGATGCGTGGAATGATATGGATCGTAGGAGTGGGATAAACCTTTATACGAACGGAATGGCTTAACTGCACGAGTCCACTTCCAGTTCGAGCATACCGGGAACCATTCACAACACAAATATGTGATTTGGTGTACTTTCTCTGCTTCCTTGAAACTGGGGTAGTACAACAGGCGTCCAGCCTTTTCACACGTGGGCGAAAATCTAAGAGCGTCGATATTCACATTAAAAATACAATCTTCGGCATCTGGAAAACAGAAAGATAACCAACAGGTCGCAGGTTAACACCGTAGAATATAATATGTCTGATTCTGGATTATACACACACATCCGCGGAACCAAAGACTAAACACACACATTCGCGGAATCAAAGACTAAACACACACATTCGCGGAATCAAAGAATATACACACAAATCCGCGGAACCAAAGAATATACATACACATCAGCGGAACCAAAGAATATACACACACGTCCGCGGAACCAAAGAATATACACACATCCGTGGAACCAAATAATATATACACACATCCGCGGAACTAAAGAGTATGAAACCGTTGCATATGAAAGGTGTACTAAAGAGCGACAAAGGAAGTCTGGATGTTGTGTATGCGATGGCTGTCTTGAATGACAGCGTGGATTGTGTTCCAGAAATTGAACTTTCGGGAAGGGGGAGGAGGAGGAAGTCACAAGGAAGTTTTTAAACGTCTGACAAGATGTCAAATAGTGTCGTCGGGATGAGGTAATTACTCCTCACGTACCCGAGGCTCACGGTCCGCGCTGTGATGTAGTCTGTTGAGGATAGCGCAGTTTGCAGTCTCCCAGACTGTAAGAGTAACAGTAAACCCCCACTATGACGGAAGGCGTTCAGCGCCCACGCTGTGTACTCACGTTCGGACACCCCGTGGTACGATCATTATGAGTTTCAATGCAGGTTGCCTACCTGGGAGAAACAAAGTCATCAACAAAACCTATATTAACAGATGCAGTGCCATTCAAAAAGTAGGTTTGGGACAAACACAAATGGATTGCAGAAAATGAGAAGTAGAGATGTGTCTCATCTGTGACTTAAAAGTTGTTAATAATAAAGAACATCGGGTCAATAGGGATGAAACCAAACAATGGCGAAAAAAGCAGGGGGTAAACAGAAGAATTGTCAACCAACATAGAACTGATGTGTTCGACCGCTACGCGCTGAGGAAGATGCGGGGATCTGAGCACCTATGGATTGAATGGTTCGACGTGCAATGAGGATGCTCTGTTGACTATAGCCAACTGACTGACTGACTAAGCTAACTAACCAACCAACAAATCCAAATAGCCACGTCGCATAAAAACGGTGAAGTTCATGCAACAAAAACAAGTTGAAAGACAGAACAATCATGAAGCAAGTACGGTTAGTTATTCTCCATGGCAGACTACCACATCCATAGCAAAATATGCAACCCACATTTACAAGAGAAAGCGCCTGGCAACCAAATACAACCAGCCAACAAACATTCTCTCTCCGCAGCAACGTTCACACAACATTCAAGCAGCTCTCAACAACCCCCCTTGAGCGCCCCCCGCCGCATCTGGTGAAGTAGATCCTCTCGGATAGCGGGCAGTTCGTCGATAAGAGGCCGCACGGCTGGTGGGTTCGTGACTCCAGCGCTGATTGAGGGTCGCTAAGAATGGCAGCCAAGGTTCGATAGCGGCGTTTCAAGATCGCCCGATGAAGCGATGGGGGGAATATTTTCTGCGAGGAAATGGTACTTTCAGCCGCAGGCGGGACAGCGGTACAGGAAAATAAACTACCAAACGTGTTTGTTGAGCTACTTGAAGGACAACCTGCTGCCCGACCTACAGATAGGAGACCAGATAGAACCGTAGGGGGGAGTGCGGTTGGGTGGGTGCGTGGGTCGTAATTTGCTTCGTGTAGGGAAGAGCGATGGTGTGGTGAGATACTGCAGATATTGTTTAAACAAGACATATATTACAGCCACTGGATCGGATATTGACAACGGCCGCACGAAACGATGTTACAACTCCAGAGACAGACAGACAGTCATCATCGAGGGTAGACAGACTAACAGATAACCTCGAGGACAGGCAACCTCAGCGACAAATAGACAGATAACCTTAGGAACAGATAGCCACAAAGGTAGACTGACAGTCTAAGGTGTAGGCTGACACATAGACAATCCTAGGTGTAGACAGGTAGACAACATTAGGGGACAGACAACCTCAGGGAAGGAAGACAAATTCGCGTATAAAACTACAGAGACATGCATAAAACTACAACAAAGACAGACAGACATACAGCAGAGACAAAACTACAACAAAGACATAGATAAATCTACAACAGAGACAGATAAAACTACAACAAAGACAGACATACAACAGAGATAAACATACAACCTGACAGACAGACATAAAAACACCGCGCAGTGTCACTACCAGTAACATCAAGAACAGTATAGTGACCTCACGGGCGGGCAGATCAGACTGTCATTACCGCAGTACTGACAATGTTTCACTGTTTATTTGCACACGTCATCCCGCCCGCCCCGTCGACCCCACTAACACGCAAACACGAATACACATAGCATACCCCACACGTGCGCACGCACACACACACACACACACACACACACATATAATGAATAATGAACATTGGAAGCGACCAAGGGTGTTTCTCCCGAGAACAGCCAAAGTGTTTTCCTGTCATCGACCGGGATCTTACTGCACATGGGGTTTCTGTACATAGGGTTACTGTACATAGGATTAATGCACGTAGGGTTACTGTACATAGGGTTACAGTACATAGGGTTACTGTACATAGGGTTACTTACTGCCTTGGAAAGAAAAGAAGAAAAAAAACTGATGGAAGGCATGGTTCCTGGAAGGGGCGGCAAGGGTGAACCAGTACGGCGGTAGACGCGGGACATAAAAGACACCTTGAGCATTAAAATAATACTTGAGGCATGGGAACTAGCAACAGGTCTAGAGTCTTTCCGGTGGGTTGTGGTCAGGACCATGATGTGCTTTCTACAAGAACAAGGTACACACTAAGTTAGGTGCTTGTAATTTTTTTTTTTTTACACGACGTTGCGATCAACTCTTGTATTTATTTGCTGTTTGTAATTTACTATAGTCCGTTCACAAATGTTTTCCCCCGTATAACAATATATAACTCGGTAACCAACTGTCACTGAAAATAAACTGTCATTTACTGCCAATATTGTGCCTTACGGTGTATGGCAGGGAGGCCTTGAACCTGAGGAATTCAGGCGCCTGGCTAGTGCAGTCGCTGCAAACTGTGCAGGCTAGAGTTTTCTTTTTGCCCCCGACAGGAAAAAAAGCCCTCACCATACCGAGGGTTCGAACCCGTGTCTCCCGAAAGAGAATCCGGCATTCTAGCCACTCGGCCAACCGCCCCTCCAACTGAGGGAAAATGATTAGATTTAGCATATAACCTTATTATTATGCACAACCAACAACAACAACAACCAACAACAACATTTTTGTTCTGGAGGTTGTACAGCAAATCTCAATGTTTGTTTATATGCAGTATATAATTTACGGGTTAGAGATGAAGTGTATATTATGAAATGTATTACATATTCGCATGGTAACATCAGTGTTCAGTAATGAAAATTCTTCGTGTGCATGGTGATGAGAAACACGTCATATAGTGGAACGAAAGTGTTCATAGCATTACTGTAAAACATGTTTGTTTGCGTGAATTCAATAAATTTTCGCCAGAAGTAAAATCTAAGAAATGTCACCGCTTTCCATGATTTCAGTTGCCTTTGGACTTATCAGAGACACATTCCCTGGTGGGAGTAAATATAAGACGGTAAGTCAAATTTCATAACGAACGTGAATGAGGGCAAACATTTATGAACGCACTATAGGCAAATTTTACGCTCAGCAGTTTGCTGTTGTAATGTCTACGTCGCCGTCGAGTTCAATGCGCTCATACTTCTAGAGCGCAGTCGGCGGGGTAGAGGGATCGTTTCTTACACCCGTGAGCCGGACTTCTCGTTCGGAAGCAATGGCAAACTACTGAACGTACACATTACCCAGTAAATCAACTTGAAGTTGGGGTTGATCACACAATCCTACATAGGACATGCACAATTTAAATTTAGTGTTCCACTGCGTTATGAACGGCCGATACTCTTACATCGAAATCAACGCAAAGCGATCTGCTAAGGTAAAAGACATGAAAACAGAATGAAGTGGTGTACAGAGGTATTCTATGCGCACGACTGACAGAGAAAAAGCATATATGACATAAGCTTCGAATATCCACATTATTCCTTCTTCCCCTCCCTCACTGTCTCTCGTCCTTTCCCTCGCTAACAGTAAACCCCCATACAGAAAAACTCCCGAGTGAACCAGCTCACCTGGTAATAACAAAGCGATATAAATAACGGGTTATCGCACGAGGCGTGATGGATTCCGCGCAGCCAACGGCAGGCCGAGTGACTCGTCTATGGATTTCGGACCGGGCTTGTGTCGTCTTAAAGAAGATAATAAATACACGGTGGTATTGAACACGGCCACGTCAACATCGGTTGCGCTGGCGCTATCAGCTGCAGGCTGTGAGACTTAACCAGTTCTCCCATAGATCTAGTCGGTGTGTGCTGTTGTGACGCGCGTGACACGACCCCACGTAGTCCGGAAACTGTACTTAAATCATCATGTGCCGTGCCGATACGCATGGGCGGGTTATGTTTCGCCATCTCACACGATCACCAGAGTCGTGGATCAGCTCCGTGTTCTTGTCTCGACCATATCACCTGGCCAAGCCTTCTAAGTATTTACTTCTCTTTCCTTCCCCTGTTCTTTTCCCCGCTATCATGCCAGATGTCACCAAGTTCTATTTATTTATTCTCATAAAGTATCCACACCATTGTGCTTGCTTGTGTTCGCTGGCTGTGAACTCCAGCGTGAAGTCCTGTATGTCGGATGAAGACATCCTGTTGACCAACATCAATGTGATGTGCATTGCAATCCTACTATGTTGGCCAGGACCCCGAAGGGACCTGTTGCCCAGGACGCTCGGCGAGGACGCGTCAATAGGTCTTGGCCAGTTTAGAACCTGGCCCTGGTGCCTTGGAAACACCTCTGCGTCCCCAAAAAATTATGACAGGCGTACATCTAATTTCTCTAATCAATTTACGGTTTTCATTAGTTTCTTGTAGGAGTTGGCCATATGTTTTTTTGTCTGTCCATGGTATTGTTTGCATTTTCAGAAATAACATTTCTAAAGCCACCAGACGTTTTTCAGCTTGTCTGCTCATTGTCCACGCTTTATGTCTATTCAAAAGTACAGGTTCTAGGTAGCACTTCAACGCTCTTAAATACTTCTGCTCTAAACCGGCGCTGTGAGGGACGCAGAGGTGTTTCCAAGGCATCAGGGCCAGGTTGTATACTGGCCAAGACCTACTAACGCGTCCTGGGCAACAGGTCCCTTCGGGGTCCTGGCCAACATAGTAGGATCGCTGATTCTTCCAAAGTCGGAGAGTATCTGTCTGCACGGCGGGGAAACACCAGTCTGCACACCAATAAGTCAGACATGGGACAACGGATACTCACGCAAACCTCAGTCCGGTATGACATCACATTGATGTTGGACAACAGGATGTCTTCATCCGACATACAGGACTTCACGCTGGAGTTCACAGCCAGCAAACGCAAGCAAGCAACCGACGCTATGGATTATAAAGTACATTCTAGCGGACATTTCCATTGCACATTTAGAAGAAAAGAGATCCTCAGACATTAAAAACTTGGTCTTCAACTGCTGCCATGTGAATATAATAATCATCACCACAGACGAGCTACTAAGCAACATCGTTCCAGGCCATAATGAACCAGACGCATAATAACAGCTCTGTCTATGGAACACGATCACAATGAAGCGTTGTCGTTTCTAGATATTCTAATGAGACGTAGAGTAGATTCAAAGATCGGTGTACCGCCAAGAAACGTGGACTGGCCAATACTTAAATTTCCACAGCTTAGCACCCGTCCAGTACAAACCTGGATTAGTATGGACTCTGTTTGACCGAACCAGGAAAATATGCACCCAGGACACACTGACAGAGGAATTTGAAACTTTGAAGAATGTTTTACAACTGGATGGGTACTCCATTTGATTTATAAAGCGCCACTGCCAACAGCGGAAACCAAAACCCGACGAAACAGCAGTCCCGAAACTTTCCAGAGGATGACGTAATGCAACGTCTACAGGACCGGCGCATTACAGCAGTCGGCCGAACATTCTGTGCTACAGCTCCAGTTATTAGGTACAGAACTACACATATTCCCACACCAGCAGTAAAAGAACCTGTCCCTCTGTACGCCCAAACCAATCGTATTTATCAATGTACATACAGGTGCCAGCCCACCTACATCGGCAGAACAGAGAAGCAGTTAAACAACAGGTTGGTCGAACACATACTCAATTTGATATTAAACAAAGACGTTGGGACCTTGGCCAAGCTGACACACAAGCCTATTACGTCATAGATTTGACGGCACATTTTGGAAACCGGTCACGTGATTGACAGGGACAATGCGTTTCGCGTGTTGTTTAACACACAAAATGGTCGCCTGTTGAAGGTTGCTGAAGCAATCGCCATTAAACGGCAGAAGCCAGTCTTGTGCAAACAGAAAGACGTGATAGTCAGTGTAAAATTACCGTGGTAGACAATTGACATTACTGTGCGAATGTGTGTATATTTCAGATTGAAAGCAGAGCTGCGTTCTTGCGCCGTTAGGCCGACACATCCGACTTCTGCGGGCATTTGTTGACCGGGTTAACCTTCCCGGGGGGTGAAGGATTTATCTAATCACTTTATGTTGTGTGATTTCTGCAGTGTGTACCTGACGAGATGCAGCGAAATATGCCAGGCAATAAAACGTGCAATCTATTGTTTGTGTCTTCGTTATTCAAATTATTGGAAACAACTGGCGGGCACAGACATACCCATTTTCCCTGGAGTAAGAATGACATAGACGGCAAAGCCTAAGTATTGCCAGAGGTCAGTTCACACACACGGGCAAAGAGTTAAAAACTATATGGGACAGAGTTAAACAGCCACCTGACATTAAAAGAGTTAAGACTACGTCGCTTGTCAAGATTGTTGCCATTCGTGATGTTCGTCAGCTCCTACTGCCACAAGCAACGCACCACGTGTGATCAGTTACTATCCATGTGTTAAAACACCCCTGAAGCCTGGTCTGACCACCACTAAAGAAAGCTGACCCGGTTATTTATGTCAACACGCAAACAGATTACATACATGAACACATGAACAGAATCGTTAAAACAAAGCATTCATACTGGACAACGAACTTCAAAGCCGGGTATGTACCCCAAGAAATTCACGTGTTGCTTTAATTTTGTCCGCTTCAGTACACTCATCAGTAGTAACTCGGCTCCTTGAGCACCGGTATAGAAAGTGACTTAAATAGTTGTTGGAACAAGCGGGGGACATGTAGCAAGTACACTTTCACGGTCATCCATTCTTGGAAAATACCCTATGCAGAAAATGTTTCGCAGCAACAGCCCTTCCAGATAGGACACACGCAGAACAGGCAGGAGAAATGTGAGAGATAGATCATCCCCTCAGAATAGGCAGGAGAAATGTGAAAGATAGGTCATCCCCTCAGAACAGGCAGGAGAAATGTTAAAGATAGGGCATTCCCTCAGAACAGGCAGGAGAAATGTGAAAGATAGGTAATCTCCTCAGAATAGGCAGGAGAAATGTGAAAGATATGTAATCCCCCAGAACAGGCAGGAGAAATGTTAAAGATAGGTCAACCGTCAAACCCCCCCCCCCCCCCCCACTCCCCGAAACAGGCAGGAGAAATGTGAAGTAGTCCCACAGAGGTACTGTTGCATGCAGAGATATAAAGTGAGGTAGTCCCACAGAGGTACTGTTGCATGCAGATATAAATTGCAGTCTGTTCTCTATACACTAGCCCGAATCGTATGAGGATAGCTACCCGGTTCCCTTACTCCTAGTCTTCAAATGAGCAAAACCAGCTTCAGTGAGCTGCAGGAATACCGGTGTCACCTGGTGGGGATCGGTCACAAATATTTAAACTAGCCCACGCTTGGGACCAGGTGAGATAGTTATGTGCAATTAACATCCGCGCGGCCTGGATCAAAGTAAAGAAGTAATTTGTATTTAACATTCCCATCGGCTGGGTCACCAGTGTACCTGGCCCCAAGTAGAATTGTCACGTGGTTGTCGGGTGACCTGTCTGGCTGTGGCAGGTCTTGACGGTTTTATCAATGTTGGGTGTCATTTGCAGGACGTTATAATCAACCCCAACACCAAGTTTATATTCTAGAAAATGTTTTACGTTCAGTAGTTTGCCATTGCTTTCTGAAATAGACGTCAACGTTGATGTCCAACTGACTCGTGTATGGGCTGAACCACTAGCGAAGCCATTAGCGCACAGGAAGTATAAGCGTTTTCCGCCCCACAGACAGTGTAAGCATAGTTGATGTAGAAGGTAGATTTGTGACACCGTAGGCATTGTTGATGTAGAAGATACATTTGTGACAATGTAGGCATAGTTGATGTAGAAGGTAGATTTGTGACAATGTAGGCATAGTTGATGTAGAAGGTAGATTGTGTGGTCATGTAGGCATAGTTGATGTAGAAGGTAGATTTGTGACAATGTAGGCATTGTTGATGTAGAAGATATTATAGGTTGTGTGACAATGTAAGCATGGTTGACGTAGAATATATTATAGGCTGTGTGACAATGTAAGCATGGTTGATGTAGAAGGTAGATTTGTGACAATGTAGGCATGGTTGATTTAGAAGATATTATAGGACTGTGTGACAATGTAGGCACAGTTGATGTAGAAGATATTAATAATATTATAGGCTGTGCGACAATATAGGCATGGTTGATGTAGAAATTATAGGTTGTGTGACAATGTAGGCATGGTTGATGTAGAAGGTAGATTGTGTGGTCATGTAGGCATTGTTGATCTATAATGTACATTTGTGACAATGTAGTCATGGCTGATAGACTGTTTGAAGGTTTACTCAGAAGATCAATTGTGTGACAATGTAGTCATAGCTCATGTGGTTGAGACATTGCGTAACAATAGTATAGTTGATGTACAAGATGTGTGACAATAGATATAGTTGATGTAGAAGATATTGTGTGACAATAGGTATAGTTGATGTAGAAGATATTGTGTGACAATAGGTATAGTTGATGTAGAAGATATTGTGTGACAATGCAGGCATAGTTTATATAGAAGAGAAACTGTGACAATGTAGTCATAGCTCATGTGGTTGAGACTGTGTGACAATAGGTGTAGTTGATGTACAAGATGTGTGACAATAGATATAGTTGATATAGAAGATATTGTGCGACAATAGGTATAGTTGATGTACAAGACATTGTGAGACAATAGGTATAGTTGATGTAGAAGAGAAACTGTGTGACAATGCATAGTATATGTAGAAGATAAGACTGTGTGAAGGTATAAATCCAATGTAACCTGCAGATGGGAATACCTTGAGAAAACGCGGTGCTCGTCACACAGGAGACCAGCCGTTCTATCGTCTGGATGTTCTACTATCTCTTTATAAAGTACCCATGATGATACAACCAGAAACAACACAGGTCTGGCCAGGGATGACAACAAAATGAAACACACACAACATAAAATCCATGAAAGTTTACTCACCAGTGTTGCTCCCTGACGACAACCATCGCAGTCACACATGGTCGGGTGGACATTAAGAATCCCTTTGGCCAACAGAAGCTTCAAACTCTTGCCATGGTGCCGGATTGACCGCTTCCAGTCTTTGGCCGTCTCCCTCCCAGACACGAACTGGAACTCATTAGGCGTGAGCCAGGAGCTCTGAAAGCTGATACACGGACCTTTGCTGCCCTGGCACAGCTTGGACAGATAAAGAATGGCTTTATTTTGTCCACACTCGACTTCTAGAACAAGTTCGCCATCTTTGAAAACAGGTTTGACTAAGTCTTCGTTCTGCTCGTTGGCAACGCCCTGAGCCGAAGACGGTTTGGAAGCGTTACTACTAGGTTGGTTTGGTAGCGTTTGTAGCGTTGGGCGGTGAGTTGTTGCTGCTGGTGTTACTGCAGATGGAGGATTTATTTAAAGCCGTGGATGTGTTCTGGTGGTTGTTGGTGATGGAAGTGGAGTTCATTATGGCATTTACCGCTGGACCGGGTTGGTGGGCGCTGACGTTAATCCCGGTAATGCTGACGGTCTGGTGTTGAACCGGCACAGAGATGTGGTTGCCGATGTTCAGGGTGTTGGTAACCGTCATTGTTGTGGTCGGAGTGAGGCAGTTGGCTGTCTGGACGGTCATCGGCGTGACCACAGGCCGGGATGATGGTTGGCGTGACCACCGCCTGTGCCAGCTGGGCTGTCTGGTGCATGCTGACCACTGGGATGGCCGGACAGAGCCCGGACACGGCCGTCACAACGGACACCACCGGCACGGCTGTTTTGTTGTTGTTGTCGTCAGCCGGATTCCGGATGCCGGATCCGTCGGTGATGGAAAACTGTTGGAAGGGGATGAAGGTGTGGGAGGCAGGGATGTGTAGGGTGCTCACTGTAGGCTGGACGGTCAGGTCACAAGCAACGTCACGTGTCCGAGGCACACTCATAACTGAAGGCTGACACACAACACTTACCCAACTTTGCCAGGGATCACAAATCTGTAACACAGCCGTCCTTTATTCCATAATATACACTTTTCTAGACACTTCGTCACACAGGCAACGTTAAGATTGATTCTGCGCAGAATAATTTTCATCCATGTGTGTAGAACGATCTCCCGGTGTGTTTATTTTCAATGTGTGATAAAAAACTAAAGTTAAAACGAACACAGTATATGAGAATAATCCAAGAACTCTATGAATATCTAACACAATTCCAACCAAGTTACGATACAGATAAGAGTAATATCCTCGGCGAAGGTTATTCACATCGTATCCAACGCGTAACTTTTAAAACTAGAGCCGTCGTAGAAAAACTCGCCGTCGGGGTCGCCAGTTTCCTGTTTCGGCATCTGCCCGCACACAGCTCTACCGCCGAGAATGATCGAGGCAGCGGAAGCCGCGAGCGTCGGGAGGCAGCGACAAACGTGACTGACAACCCCAGCGGCCAATCAGCGTCGAGTACTTGTGTCTTTCCGACTCCCGCCGAGGTCGCTCCGCCCATTTGACTATGAACGGCAATCAAGTGTGATCTTCTCTCCCTGTCTGGTAATAGGAGACTCCGGGCTGATGAAGCGTACGACCACCCGTCCCTCCTTCCCCTCCCTGCCTCATTTTCCCTCCCAGTCACACCTTTCAAGTGTTTCTCGCCGCACCCCGACCGCGGCGAGGCAGTAGTGTTAGCACGTTTTTGTGAGTAAGTTTATACGTCCAACAACCGGCGTGCTTGTCTGCTTCTCTCGTTCTTTCCCCCCGTTTAGTCTTGTTATCTTTTTTTCGCGAAAGCCGGGGCCCGACCGTACTCCACCGTGTTGTGGGTAAGTTTATACTTCCAATGACCTACCTGTGATTTTGTTTGTTGCGTTCAACTTCCCGTTCTGGTCTTGTTATTCTTGTGTTGTACCTGGGATAAACAATACATCGCTGGGGTATTGTTTGCGGTCGACGTGTTGGTTTCTTCTTGAGGGTAAATAATAGCATACTTACCAGAGGGATTGGCAAAAGGCGTGGTCGATGAGGATTGTCTGGCCATAAGTTTTAATTTCGCTGTGGGCACAGTTCTTATGTGTCCCCTGTCTGCCATCCTCATATAGAGAGCGAGAGGGATGCACATTAAATACAGAACATACACAGACACTCAGGGATACAGACATTCACACATAAGCGGACACACTCAGAGATACACAGACACATACACACACAGAGACGCATTTAATATAAATACACACAGACTCATCATACACATAGACATACATAGACATATGCATACAGAGACACCCAGAGTGAGACAGACACACACAGATGTACAGTACATCATACACAGACGTACAATACATAGAGACATACACACACGTACAATACAGAGAGACATACACAGACGTACAATACATAGAGACATACACACACGTACAATACATAGAGACATACACACACGTACAATACAGAGAGACATACACACACGTACAATACATAGAGACATACACAGACGTAAAATACAGAGAGACATACACAGACGTACAATACAGAGAGACATACACAGACGTACAATACACAGAGATATACACAGACGTACAATACAGAGAGACAGACGTACAATACATAGAGACATACACAGACGTACAATACACAGAGACATACACACACGTACAATACACAGAGACATACACAGACGTACAATACATAGAGACATACACACACGTACAATACATAGAGACATACACACACGTACAATACAGAGAGACAGACGTACAATACAGAGAGACATACACAGACGTACAATACATAGAGACATACACACACGTACAATACATAGAGACATACACAGACGTACAATACATAGAGACATACACAGACGTACAATACATAGAGACATACACAGACGTACAATACAGAGAGACATACACAGACGTACAATACAGAGAGACATACACAGACGTACAATACATAGAGACATACACAGACGTACAATACATAGAGACATACACAGACGTACAATACACAGAGACATACACAGACGTACAATACAGAGAGACATACACACACGTACAATACATAGAGACATACACAGACGTACAATACAGAGAGACATACACAGACGTACAATACAGAGAGACATACACAGACGTACAATACACAGAGACATACACAGACGTACAATACAGAGAGACAGACGTACAATACATAGAGACATACACAGACGTACAATACACAGAGACATACACACACGTACAATACACAGAGACATACACAGACGTACAATACATAGAGACATACACACACGTACAATACAGAGAGACATACACAGACGTACAATACATAGAGACATACACAGACGTACAATACAGAGAGACATACACAGACGTACAATAAATAGAGACATACACACACGTACAATACAGAGAGACATACACAGACGTACAATACATAGAGACATACACACACGTACAATACATAGAGACATACACAGACGTACAATACAGAGAGACATACACACACGTACAATACAGAGAGACAGACGTACAATACATAGAGACATACACAGACGTACAATACAGAGAGACATACACAGACGTACAATACACAGAGACATTCACAGACGTACAATACACAGAGACATACACACACGCACAATACAGAGAGACATACACAGACGTACAATACATAGAGACATACACAGACGTACAATACACAGAGACATACACAGACGTACAATACATAGAGACATACACACACGTACAATACATAGAGACATACACAGACGTACAATACACAGAGACATACACAGACGTACAATACAGAGAGACATACACAGACGTACAATACATAGAGACATACACAGACGTACAATACAGAGAGACATACACAGACGTACAATACAGAGAGACATACACACACGTACAATACTGAGAGACATACACAGACGTACAATACTGAGAGACATACACAGACGTACAATACAGAGAGACATACACAGACGTACAATACAGAGAGACATACACACACGTACAATACATAGAGACATACACAGACGTACACTACATAGAGACATACACAGACGTACAATACATAGAGATATACACAGACGTACAATACATAGAGACATACACAGACGTACAATACATAGAGACATACACACACGTACAATACATAGAGACATACACAGACGTACAATACATAGAGATATACACAGACTTACAATACATAGAGATATACACACACGTACAATACACAGAGACATACACAGACGTCAACGTGTATACGGTGCCGATCACTGAACAACAGTTGGATGGGAGGGGTAGGACTCTATCATTCGTTGACGACATCCTCGTGTATCGACAGGGTCGAGATAGACAGGCGGTTGCCAACTATATGCAGGGCGAACTAGATCGAATCTCCTCATGGTGTGCTGATGCCGATGCCCTTGTCAACCCTGCAAAGGCAACGGTTACATGGTTCTCACTAAACAACCATATTGTGAAAACAGACCTGCTGGCAGTAAGAATGGATGGGAGCATTCTGAGTAGAACCCAGTCAATGACATATCTTGGCGTGAGGCT
This sequence comes from Cepaea nemoralis, assembly GCA_014155875.1. Classification (NCBI taxonomy): domain Eukaryota; kingdom Metazoa; phylum Mollusca; class Gastropoda; order Stylommatophora; family Helicidae; genus Cepaea; species Cepaea nemoralis. The sequence goes on along the minus strand of JACEFZ010027806.1, from coordinate 86,756 downwards.
TGATCGTAGCCTGTCCTTCAGAGATCATGTCGATTATGTCATAACGAAGGCTCGAAAAGGTTTGGCAGCAATGAGAGTCATGGCGACTGCCAATATCGAGCAAAGACTGCTATTACTTCTGTTCCAAGGACTTGTGCTTTCACGCATCGAGTATGCCCTGGCCATCCTCACTGTCAGCCCTACACAGATTGGAAGACTTGAAAAGGTACAAAACGAAGCCATGCGCATCATTTTGGGCTGCACGAGAGACACCAGCTGTGTAGCAATGAGATACCTCCTTGACTTCCCGACAATGGAACACAGGATCAAGATCTGGAGAGCTCGTGCATACTTAAAAATAAGTGCAGATGAGCAGCACCCTCTGCATGACGCTGTATTCAGAGAAAAGGGTGACAGGCTAAAGAGGGGCAAATCATGGATGGGTCGAGCGGAAGATGTCGTCGGACAGGTCTGCAGTCTTACCAGTATCAACCCCGGCAAGGAATGGGTGCCGGTGCCTCCAGCTTTTAAGTGTACCTTCTCCTGCATTATCACACTCGACAGACGGTGCAGAGAGCAGAACCCTGCCGCTGTCAATGCAGAGGTCAACGCGCTCATCTATGATCACTCAGATAGCCCCGAAGTGCTCATCTATACAGATGGATCTGTTGTAAAGCAGCAGAGAAGTGCGTGGGCATTTACAACCCGTTCAGCGGGCCGAACCGTTAAAGAATCCAGTGGTGCCCACTCTATGACCACGAGCAGCATGACGATGGAGGTGATGGCAGTTACACAGGCTTTCATATGGCTGGAATCACAGCATTATACCAACGTGTGTGTACTAAGTGATTCAATGAGCATGATTCAGAAGGTCGAAGCTGGATCTGTACGTAGACAGTGGACTGAGTCGCTGCGGAAGTCTGTTGTCCGCAAAGTCACCTTCATCTTCGTCCCGGGACATGCGGGAGTCGAGGGAAATGAACGAGCTGATAAATTGGCTGGCTCTGCACCCCCTGTAGATGGCCAGCCCATGGATCGTGCCGATGTTATTAACGCCCTTAAAGATATGGCGAGAACAGAGGATTTTGACGCCAGTGATTCCACATCGCTTTCCAGGATGAAAGACCTGGGAGTAAGAATCGGCACAGCCAGACGCGAGAGGTACATCGGGAAAACAAAGCGCCTCGTCAACCAACACAGAACTGGCACTATTAGCCACCGGACGCTGATGCATATGCTGGGGGGAGGATCTGAGCACCTATGGACATGTCCGGAGTGTAACGAAGATACCCCAACTTATAACTAAATAACTAAATACACAGACGTACAATACATAGAGACATACACAGACGTACAATACACAGAGACATACACACACGTACAATACACAGAGACATACACATACGTACAATACATAGAGACATACACAGACGTACAATACAGAGAGTCATACACACACGTACAATACAGAGAGTCATACACAGACGTACAATACATAGAGACATACACATACGTACAATACATAGAGACATACACAGACGTACAATACACAGAGACATACACAGACGTACAATACACAGAGACATACACACACGTACAATACATAGAGATATACACAGACGTACAATACACAGAGACATACACACACGTACAATACATAGATTTATACACACACGTACAATACATAGAGACATACACAGACGTACAATACACAGAGACATACACACACGTACAATACATAGAGATATACACAGACGTACAATACACAGAGACATACACACACGTACAATACATAGAGACATACACACACGTACAATACAGAGAGTCATACACAGACGTACAATACACAGAGACATACACAGACGTACAATACACAGAGACATACACACACGTACAATACATAGAGATATACACAGACGTACAATACACAGAGACATACACACACGTACAATACATAGAGATATACACACACGTACAATACATAGAGACATACACAGACGTACAATACACAGAGACATACACAGACGTACAATACATAGAGATATACACAGACGTACAATACACAGAGACATACACAGACGTACAATACACAGAGACATACACACACGTACAATACAGAGAGTCATACACAGACGTACAATACATAGAGACATACACAGACGTACAATACATAGAGACATACACACACGTACAATACATAGAGATATACACAGACGTACAATACACAGAGACATACACAGACGTACAATACATAGAGACATACACACACGTACAATACATAGAGACATACACACACGTACAAGACAGAGAGACATACACAGACGTACAATACAGAGAGACATACACACACGTACAATACACAGACGTACAATACAGACCGGGAAGGTTAACCCGGTCAACAAATGCCCGCAGAAGTCGGATGTGTCGGCCTAATGGCGCAAGAACGCAGCTCTGCTGTAAACAGGCACAACGCAATCACGTCCGAAAAAAAAAACGGATGAACGCAGAAGAAGAAGAAGAAGAAGAAGAAGAAGAAGAAGAAGAAGAAGAAGAAGAAGAAGAAGAAGAAGAAGAAACTCATGTATATACCATTTAAGATGGGCAAATCAGTCATGTGCACATGAGGATTGGCTCGGCAGACAGCAGATCACATACTCCAAGGATGTCCCGAATACGACATTCCTAGACAAACTGTCTGGTCTAGAGAAACAACAGTGGAAGCACACTTTATGGACTACTGAGTGAAGTAAAACAAGACCTGGAAGTTTATACAAGTAACAACATTGTAGGTCACACGTGACAGAATGGACGTTGCGGCTAAAGCCTTTCGTCAGCACACACATAACAAATCGGTATCGGTGTATGTGTGTTGTTTGTGTGCTGACGAAAGCTTTAGTCTCAGCGTCCATGTTGTCACGTGTGACTGCGTTCAAGTAAAGCCTACGTAATCTACTTCGTGTTTTCGTTAATCCACTCTTGGCAAGAATGAAGCTTACCGTTTACTGGGTGAGGTGAACAGTTACTTCTCAAAGGATGTCCAGGAAGTCCTGAAAATTATCCGATACCCAATTTAATTGGTTGGGTCGACCCCCCAGAGTCGTATTTGTGATGGATCATCGTTTCACTGCTGAGGATTGAACCTGAATAACTGTAATGGTTAGCAATACTACTGAATGTATAAAATAAAATAAAAAACATGTCGGTCGGCCGATTGCTGAACTAACTGGGTTTGCCTTATGCAGTAATGTGTGGCTGCTGATTTTCTAGTGACTGTCGCTTCCTTCGTGTTGGCATTCTGGCAGCGGTCCTAAGCATAGTTTGCCTGTGCGGGCTGTTGGTTTGTCGAGACGCCTGTCTGTTCCACTTTTCACATGGGGCAGTGAGGAGCATTTTGTGTGATATTCACTGGCACATGAACGGAGTATTATGGGGACAGCCCGTTTCCGTGAAGTTGGAACCGCGATTTACCAACTAAGTAACTAACTGACTGACTGGCTGGCTGACTAGCTGACTGACTGACTGACTGACTGCCTAACCAACCAACCAACTAATCAACTAACCAGCTAGCTAACTAACTAACTAACTAACTAACTAACTCCAGTATGTTCATTCATTCATTCATTCATTCATTCATTCATTCATTCAGTGGCGTTTCCCTTGCAGAACTTCGCTCGCATAACAACCGTCCCGAAAACGTCTCTCTCATAAGCAAGATGCCCCGCGTCCGATAAACCCATCTGGAGATACTCTGGCATAGCTATTTCTAATTGTCATGTCATATAGTGGGCCTATGCGTATTATCTCCAATTGATCATTACAATAAATAAGTAAGCAACTTGCATATTCAAAGTGGAAAATTCGAAACACACGCGCAGAATAGTAGCAAAAACCAGGCAAGTGTTATTACTCTAGCTACTAATAGTTGTTGATTTTCGAGTTCCGCCATCGGTTTCCTTGGCAGAGCCAGACTAAATAATTTCTCGGGCCATATGCAGCCCGCGGGCCAGAAGTTGCCCTGGTTTAGGGGCTGGGCGTAATTGGCTATTAAGGATATGTTTCTTGGAGTATTCCCCCTGCAAGTAGGACAGACGCAAAGGATGTCACCAAATTGAGACAACGCCACCTTCCATGAAAAACGAATCTGGTGACAATTCCAGGAAAGAACCGGGTGTGTTGGAGGACACATAACTCCACCATCAACAGCTTGTGGTTTCCATCATGAGTTAGCAGCTGCTGGTAGGGTCTCAAATGTCGGACAGGTCACGGTGTTGGGACCATACACAAACCTGCTGCCTTGTAGGTAGACTGCGGACAGTCAGGGGTTAATGAGAGCAAACTAGAACAATTGCATGCTGAGGTCCGATGTACTGAGCCACAGGCTTGACGAAACAGTATAACGCAATTCACCGAAAGATGCTATTATGGGATAAGGACCACTGATAATCATCATCATGTGTCATGCCGATAAGCCTGGGTGGTCATCAAACACGAGCCTCCGTGGTCATCAAACACAACGCTCGGTGGTCATCAAACACGATCGCCAATCTTGGATCAGGTGGGTGTTCTTGTCCTGATTATGACACGTGGCAAAACCATCCAGGTATTTATGTCTTTGCCTTCCCCGTGTTCTTTCCCCATCAATTTTACCAGTTATCATTACGTTTTCAAGTTATTTATTTCTCCTCATAAAGTGCCCACAAATCTTGACCGTCCAAATCTAATTTCTATAATCAGTTTAAGGTTTTCACGTCTTTCTTACGGGACTTTCTCATTCGAGTTTCTGTCTGTGTATAATATTCTGCGCATTCTACTCAGAAACCACATGTCTACTGCCATTAGATGTTTCTCAGCCTGTCTGCTTATTGTCCATCTGTGAATTGGCAAATCATGATGTTCTCAGCATTTGAGAGAAGGTTGTTAGTCTCCCGTTGTCTTCCTTCTGGGCAGTGACCACACTGGCTCCAAAAAGAGATCTCTGCCTACTGTCAACAACGTGTAACCATCACCAATAACTAGTGGCTGACTGGCCTGGGTGTCAGTTGGAGTGGAGGACTGGCCTGGTAGTCAGCTGGACTGGCTGACTGGCCTGGGTGTCAGTTGGAGTGGAGGACTGGCCTGGTAGTCAGCTGGACTGGCTGACTGGCCTGGGTGTCAGTTGGAGTGGAGGACTGGCCTGGTAGTCAGCTGGACTGGCGGACTGGCCTGGGTGTCAGTTGGAGTGGAGACTGGCCTGGTAGTCAGCTGGACTGGCGGACTGGCCTGGGTGTCAGTTGGAGTGGAGGACTGGCCTGGTAGTCAGCTGGACTGGCGGACTGGTCTGGGTGTCAGTTGGAGTGGAGGACTGGCCTGGTAGTCAGCTGGACTGGCGGACTGGCCTGGGTGTCAGTTGGAGTGGAGGACTGGCCTGGTAGTCAGCTGGACTGGCGGACTGGTCTGGGTGTCAGTTGGAGTGGAGGACTGGCCTGGTAGTCAGCTGGACTGGCGGACTGGCCTGGGTGTCAGTTGGAGTGGAGGACTGGCCTGGTAGTCAGCTGGACTGGCGGACTGGTCTGGGTGTCAGTTGGAGTGGAGGACTGGCCTGGTAGTCAGCTGGACTGGCGGACTGGCCTGGGTGTCAGTTGGATTGGAGGACTGGCCTGGTAGTCAGCTGGACTGGCGGACTGGCCTGGGTGTCAGTTGGAATGGAGGACTGGCCTGGTAGTCAGCTGGACTGGCGGACTGGTCTGGGTGTCCGCTGGAGCGGCGGACTGGCCTGGGCTTCAGCGTGCTCCAAGGAAAGTGGGCCCTGTGGGTTCCTGATGAAGTGGACCCATTGAAACATTAGACAATGTGTATAAAATGTTAATGGCTCTTTAATAGCTTTGTCTGCTGTCAACTAAAACTGTTAAACCCATTCGGCAACTGCCAGGAACTATCTGTCGGCGGCTCAGAAGCTCCACCCACTACCTGTTGTCAAGGTGTCACGTGACCCTGGTCGCGGGGTTGGAAGGGGGTGGGGGTGCTAACAGGTATTATACCTCGCAAATGGTGTCCCGTAGACTAGGGAGAGAGGAGGGACATTACTTCTCCTTCGACAAGGTACACCACCATTCATGGTGTGCGCCAAAAGCGTTGTTTCCCAACTGGAGAGTGTTGACCGTTTCCTGAGCGGTCGCCTCGCTGTGTAAAGTCTTGAATTTTCTTGTTTTTTTAGCCTTGGAGGTGATCAAACACATGTGCCACGCTGTGTAAGGATCACGTTCTAACCCTGTCGGCCACATTCCACTGTCAACCAGAGCATTGCGGATACTTCTATATATGTAACAAAATAACGAACGAAGAAGAGGAGGTGGCGGTAAGAAGAAGTGGAAGAAGAAGAAGAGATTGTGATGGTGGTGGTGGTGGTGCAGAAGGATAATTAGAAGACGAGAAGAAGAAGAAGAAGAAGAAGAAGAAGAAGAAGAAGAAGAAGAAGAAGAAGAAGAAGAAGAAGAAGAAGAAGAAGTGAGAACAGAAGCTGCTAATTATCTTTACTCTAAACCTGTTGTAAACACTGCATGTCTGTTTCTCTGCTTCATCATGTGCTATGCCGAGCGACGCAAGGTGACATGTTCCAATGTTCGCCTGTGTTATTCTCAATTCTAGACCCTTTGATGAACGCATCAAACCCATCACCTCCACACGGTACCCTCATCTGTATCAATAAACAAATGTCCGACAGTGTCCAACCAACTTGACCACATACATTACCACGCCTATATTTCACTTGAAGGTCGTATTCTGTTCAACGACATTGACCTTCCCTTCTAACGCACCAGGCAACCAAAGCCTAACAGCGCCTGCACTGAGACAGTTGAGGGCCTGGCGGTTTATTTCCCCCCAGACAACCCGACCAAGGGAAACACGCCTTGTTTTCATTCACGCCTTGATCTTCGAACTTCACCGCTTCACCGTGACCACGTCACCGTTTGATCGAGCGAAACGGACGCCACAACCCGGGATGTGTGGCCGCGGGTAAAGCGGGTGATTTTACCGTAAACATTCTAAAATACGCCCGTCTGATGTTTGCGTTCTTGTAATTAGACAGTTCGGTAACTTTTGTCGGTGCAAAAAAAAAAAAAAAGAGGTGACCCCACTTCTGTATATGACTGTTGAATGGCGTGGGCGATCAGTTCGCCTACTGAGGATACATCTCCCGTGAAACTGACGTTCCTTCAACGTTCGTTCGTTCGTTCCTTCCTTCTTTATATCTTGTTTACCCAGAAAGCATGCTGAGGAGGGCGAGAACAGGCAAGTTTCGTGCAGAGTGGCTTGCTTCGCTTCGGAAGTCACGGGTGACAAGCATCGCCTGGATCTTTTCTCCGGGGCATGCCGGTATGCTTGGGAATGAACAGGCGGACAGATTGGCTGGCTCGGCAAAACTTGGTGGAGTATTGATGCATGACAAGACAGACGTGGTTGCGGCCTTGTGGGAGCATGTGTACACCTCGGAGGAGCAAATGGATCACCATAGTCTGGTAAGAATGAGACAGCGAGATGTGACGAGGGGATCTGGCCGACGATCGACGCGGGAGCCTCTGTGGCGAAGTGGTCAAGCCGTTTGACTCGTGCTCCGAAGGTTGTGGGTTCGATTCCGGGCCGCGCCCTTCGGTTTACGAGTTAAATGTTTCGGAGATTCCTGTGGGTCGTCGCTAAAAGCTACGGAGTTCGTGTTTGTGCGACGCTTTCCGTGCTGCGGAAAGAGACCGAGCCATATGGGATAAAACCCGGTGCAATGAAGTCGACCCTGTCGACTTTTAAGCGACTTTTAAACTCAGAGAAAAGGCGAGACAAACATATAATCAGATTGCTACTGGAACTATTAGTGTTGGAACTCTTCGCTGGCTGCTGAGGATGGGGACGGAGCGCTTATGTGATGTCGGTTCCTAAATCAATCAATCAATCAATCAATTTATATCTTGTATTTCTTGTAACTGTTGTTCTGGTCCTTCTCCCTCTGCTTACTATTTTTATGCTACTGCTTCTTCTGAGATATTGATGCTTCTTCTTATTCTTTCTCCTTCTTCTTTCTCCGTCTTATTATATTATTATTATTATTATTATTATTATTGTAGTTCAGATTACCGGTGTAGGGTGTGAACCCACACCCTCGGCACCAGCATATCGGAAATGTAAGAGCCATTGCTCTAATCCATTCGGCCATGCTCATCTCTCTTATACGTGGAAGTGAATTTCAGAGTCTTCATTTATCAGTTCTTCTGATATGAAGTAAAGTTCATTGGCGTATATAAACATTGCTTGTGTCGAAGTGAATTTCACTGTCGTTATGTTCCTAGTTGGTCATGCATGCACCGACGTACACTTGTTCCTGCAGCAAGAAGCTGTTGTCACTTCAAGGTGACAGGTTCGAATCCCGGCAATTAACTATAGTTTTCAAATTGTATGTTATCTATTACTGCATCTAAACAACAACAGTAACATACGGAGATTCTAGAGAAATTGGGAATGAAAAGTGAGTTGATGGAAGAAATAAAACAGGCAAGTGAAAATGTTCAGCCACGTTAATAGACTTATTAACACAGTTATAAAAACCATACTGGCGGGTAAGGTTTAGTTTAGTTTTATTAGTAAGCTTAGTTTAGTTTAGTCGTTGGATCAACATCACGGCGCCCGGTTTAACCCATAAGTGCTCCGTTTTCCTCCGAACTCAAACCTGAGTCTGGAGAAACTCAGCTCAATGCACGAACTCCGTAGCATCGGCGAGGATCCTGAAATACTTTGGGTAGATTTTTAACTCGAACTACTTTTAACTACCACAGGGATCACCATTATCTCCGGTACTGTTCAATGCCTACACAGTGAGAATCACCAGTGAGCAGATCACTGGACCTGGCAGGACATTGTCATATGCCGATGATGTTTTAGTGTATCGTCAGGGTAAGGATAGAGAGGGGGATGCTGTGGAACTACAAACCGAACTCAATCGCATAAGTACTTGGTGTGATGAAGCTGGGGCAATGGTCAACACAACAAAGGCAACAGTGACTTGGTTCTCGTTGAATAATCATATTGTCAACACTCCAACACCAACTGTAATGCTGTGTTCAGAGATGGTGGAAAGAACGCAGGCAATGAATTACCTGGGGATACGGTTTGATTGAAGCCTTGCTTATAATGTGCACATAGACCAGGTGATAATTAAGGCCAAGCGGGGTTTGGCAGCGATGCGGGTGATGGCGGCAGCAAACTGTGAGCAGCGCCATCTATGTCTTCTGTACGAGGGGCTGGTCATGTCTGTTTTGGAGTATGCAATGGCAATCCTGACTCTCAGCCATAAGCAGATAGAAAGGATGGAAAGGATACAGAATGAAGCTATGCGCATTATTCTTGGATGTACAAGAGATACAGCATGCAGGGCGATGCGCTACCTTCTTGATTTTCCAACCATTGAAGAGAGAATACAAGGTTGCAGGGCACGCGCCTACCTCAGAATTAACGCAAACACACAACATCCACTGCATAGTGAAATTAGGAAGGTAAAGGGCAGCAGGTTAAAAAGAGGACGGTCGTGGATGGGTCAAGCCGAAGACATTCTTCAACAGGTGTGTTCACTTGAGGACTTAGAACCTGGCGAGGAGTGGGTGCAAGTGCCAACAGACTTCTGCACATCCTTTTCAGTTTGCATCCAACTAGATAGAAAATGCAGACAAGAAAATCCGGCTGCTGTTGAGGCTGAAGTACAAGCGTTGATTTTCGAGAATTCGCTAGACGGTGACGCGGTCATCTACACAGATGGGTCGGTCGTCCGACATGTGAGAAGCTCATGGGCCTTTACAGCTCGGGCCGGAGGGAGAATTGTGAAGGAGGACTCTGGTGCTTTCACTGAAACCACAAGTAGCCTGACCATGGAAGTCATGGCAGTAAGTAAAGCAATAACATGGCTCGAGACACAGACATTCACTAGGGCTTGTTTCCTTAGCGACTCAATGAACATGATCAAGAGGATAGAGGAGGGGGTCGATCCGAAGAGAATGGTTGCTGCCTCTGGAGCGGTCTCGGCTGGCAAAGATTAGTTTCATCTTCGTGCCAGGGCATGCGGGAGTACAAGGAAATGAGCGGGCTGACAAGCTCGCAGGTGAGGCTACTGTGGAGGGCGGCGCGCCATGGACCAGGCCGACATTCTGAATGCTCTACGAGAAGTAAGACTTTTGCGAGAACCAAGAGATTACTGTGAATCTACAACAATGGCCAGACTGCGAGAGCAGCAAATTAAAAGAGGTGTGGCCAAACAAGAACACTACGCAGGAAGCCAAAGAAGATTGATAAACCAACACAGAACTGGCGTCGTTAGCCGCTACACGTTGCGGGATTTGCTGAGGAGGGGATCCGAGCACTTATGGACTGAATGGTTCGATGTGCAATGAGGATGATCTGTCGACTAACTAACTAACTAAGACATAGGAGGTTTATTGTGTGGGTGGGTCCATACATAGGTTTATTGTGTGGGTGGATCCATACATAGGTTTATTGTGTGGGTAGATCCATACATAGGTTTATTGTGTGGGTGGATCCATACATAAGTTTATTGTGTGGGTGGATCCATACATAGGTTTATTGTAGTGGGTGGGTCCAGACATATGAGGTCTATTATGTGGGTGGATCCATAGATAGGTTTATTGTGTGGGTGGATCCATACATAGGTTTATTGTTTGGGTGGATCCATACATAGGTTTATTGTTTGGGTGGATCCATACATAGGTTTATTGTCTGGGTGGATCCATACATAGGTTTATTGTGTGGGTGGATCCATACATAGGAGGTGTATTGTGTGGGTGGATCCATACATAGATGTATTGTGTGGGTGGATCCATACACAGGTTTATTGTGTGGATGGATCCATGCATAGGTTTATTGTGTGGGTGGATCCATACACAGGTTTATTGTGTGGGTGCATCAAGACATAGGAGGTCTGTTGTGTGGGTGGATTCATACATATGGTTATTGTGTGGGTCGATCCAGACACATGAGGTTTATTGTGTGGGTGCATCCAGACATAGGGTTATTGTGTGGGTGGATTCAGACATAGGTTTAATGTGTGGGTGGATCCAGACATAGGTTTATTGTGTGGGTGCATCCAGACATAGGAGGGTTATTGTGTGTGTGAGTCCAGGCATGGATGGTGTATTGTGTGAAGTGGCATACATTAACATTCTCTGTGGTAGTCAGAGTTCGTGCACACTTCCGAGTCTCTTCTTGTATGGACTACAGTAGGAGACTGTGACATGTATAATATACCCACGGGCAGTGAAAGTGAACAACACAATACACCGGTAGAATGGATTTATCGCCTGGATTAGTATGGAAAAACACAGCCTGGATCCGTCGCTGGATGTTTACGTGATCAGGCCTGGAGGCATGCCAGGTGTGTGAGTGTGTATGGCGCTACCGGAAGATGACGGGCTATTCTTGTTTCTGGGGCATGATGTTGTGACAAAAGAGCCCGTATGTCGCGTGTGGCACGGTATGTCACAGTGCTCCGTGTAATGTCAGAAACACACCTCGTTGACCGCGTATGTCCTTACGTACACATGGCCAGGTGTACTGATTATCATCGGGGATCTAATAATACAAGCGAACTAAGTTGTAATCTGTCGTACAGCCCAGTACATCAGATTTCGTTAGACATTTTCTGCGCATCAAAACAGGATATAATCGATTAAGCAATATTCAAGCTCGGCGTATCAGCCATGTACATATGTGGACTGTTGCCACAAACAGAGGATCACATACTCCAAGAGTGCACCACGATACGATATATCTATCAGCCATGAACATATGTGGTCTGTTGCCACAAACAGAGGATCACATACTCCAAGAGTGCACCACGATACGATATATCTATGCAAAACTTCTCCCCTTGCACTGAGTGAACGAAAGTACAAACAAACTTTATTGTCAGAGGGTCACAAATTGGGCACGCAGGCCCGTCTTACATTCGGCCTTTCCAATCACTCATCTTTCGTACATCAATGATCGTTTGCGTATGTTACATTCCATAGAAGAAAAAGAAAAACAAAAACTTTGTCAAATGAATGTTGTACACATAAACAGTGCATGTTACCGTGTTATGAGACAGGCAGGCAGACACATACACACATACACGCACAGACAATCACACATACATAAACACTAACATACATACATTCATACTTGCATAAATCATTGACACCAACACTCACAGTTATAGATACACTCACTCAATGAAACAAACAGTCTCTCTCTCTCTCTCTCTCTCTCTCTCTCTCTCTCTCTCTCTCTCTCTCTCTCTCTCTCATCATACACACACACACACACACACACATTGTCTACCCCTAGTGCAAAAGAGCACCGTAAGACGCATGGGTCATGTGTATACATATACACACACCCATTCACAATCACAAACAAACACACACACGCACACACAAGACATAGGCTTTCTCTCCCCCAGTCTCTCTCTCTCTTCCCTCTCTCTCTTTCTTCCTCATTCTCTCTTTGTTCCTCATTCTCTCTTTGTCTTCCCCCTCTCTTTCTTTATCACACCTCCACCCACCCCCTCTCTATCTCACGCACATATTCCCAATTATACATAACTCACAAGAGACAACATTGCAGGTACAGACATTTCAAGCGAGCGAAGGAAAAACAGACGGTGATTTTGTTCCACTTTGCCTTACCTAGCCTTCGCCGGTCTTAAGTCAACTAGCACAAGAGCCCGCCTGGTCGTCGGGCTGGATGGAGCCTTTTGTCAAAGCCATGCCTACTTCCCGTGGAGGCAACAGTACCAATCTAGCCTTGATCCCAGCAATCCCGTATTAGTGATTAATGGGGAGCGTCTTACTTGTACTCCGGACAAATCCATAGGTACGTAAGTTGTACTCCGACAAATCCATAGGTACTCGAATTGTACTCGGACAAATGGGTGCTGCAATTGCACTCCGGACAAGTTCATAGGTGCTGCGATTGCACCCCAGACAAGTCCATAGGTGCTGCGATTGCACCCCAGACAAGTCCATAGATGCTGCGATTGCACCCCAGACAAGTTCATAGGTGCTGCGATTGCACCCCAGACAAGTCCATAGGTGCTGCGATTGCACCCCAGACAAGTTCATAGGTGCTGCGATTGCACCCCAGACAAGTCCATAGGTGCTGCGATTGCACCCCAGACAAGTTCACAGGTGCTGCGATTGCACCCCAGACAAGTCCATAGGTGCTGCGATTGCACCCCAGACAAGTCCATAGGTGCTGCGATTGCACCCAGACAAGTCCATAGGTGCTGCGATTGCACCCCAGACAAGTTCATAGGTGCTGCGATTGCACCCCAGACAAGTCCATAGGTGCTGCGATTGCACCCCAGACAAGTCCATAGGTGCTACGATTGCACCCCAGACAAGTTCATAGGTGCTGCTATTGCACCCCAGACAAGTCCATAGGTGCTGCGATTGCACCCCAGACAAGTCCATAGGTGCTGCGATTGCACCCCTAGGCAAGTCCATAGGTGCTGCCATTGCACCCCAGACAAGTTCATAGGTGCTGCGATTGCACCCCAGACAAGTCCATAGGTGCTGCGATTGCACCCCAGACAAGTTCATAGGTGCTGCGATTGCACCCCAGACAAGTCCATAGGTGCTGCGATTGCACCCCAGACAAGTCCATAGGTGCTGCGATTGCACCCCAGACAAGTCCATAGGTGCTGCGATTGCACCCAGACAAGTTCATAGGTGCTGCGATTGCACCCAGACAAGTCCATAGGTGCTGCGATTGCACCCCAGACAAGTTCATAGGTGCTGCGATTGCACCCAGACAAGTCCATAGGTGCTGCGATTGCACCCCAGACAAGTTCATAGGTGCTGCGATTGCACCCAGACAAGTTCATTATTGCTCCGATTGCACCCAGACAAGTCCATAGGTGCTGCGATTGCACCCCAGACAAGTTCATAGGTGCTGCGATTGCACCCCAGACAAGTCCATAGGTGCTGCGATTGCACCCCAGACAAGTTCATAGGTGCTGCGATTGCACCCAGACAAGTTCATAGGTGCTCGATTGCACCCAGACAAGTTCATTAGGTGCTCCGATTGCACCCAGACAAGTCCATATGTGCTGCGATTGCACCCCAGACAAGTTCATAGGTGCTGCGATTGCACCCAGACAAGTTCATTATTGCTCCGATTGCACCCCATACAAGTCCATAGGTGCTGCGATTGCACCCAGACAAGTTCATTATTGCTCCGATTTTCCCCTTACCATCCGTACCAGCGTATGGCGAGTGGTAGCAACAGTTCTGTGTTAATTAAATTAACACAGAAGGTTTGCGCTTAAACTTTATTGTGTGCTGATGCCAAGAAAGCATCTTATGACCCTTGCGGCTTAAAGTGCTCGTTTGCGCTAGAGGTACACAATGTGTAGCGGTAAGCTTTCTCCTTAGGTTTCACTACAATACATCACAGAAGAGGTTCACACTGTGTAGCGGTGATCTTTCGCCTTGGTTTCACTACAATACAGCACAGAAGAGGTTCACACTGTGTAGCGGTGATCTTTCGCCTTGGTTTCACTACAATACAGCACAGAAGAGGTTCACACTGTGTAGCGGTGATCTTTCGCCTTGGTTTCACTACAATGCAGCACAGAAGAGGGATGAATGGGGTAAGGAACACACAAGAGGCAGGGGCGGGGTAAGGAGCACAGAAGAGTAAGGGATGGGACAATGAGCACAAAAGAGGGAGGGGTGAGGTACAGTGCAGTGGGAGGGTTGGTGTAACGGTTAAAACGTTAGGCTGGCAATACCATGAGCACAGTCGGAGGAGGTTTTGATGTCAGCTCTCGACGTTCGCTGCAGGAGGGAGAGACTGATCACCTTATTGCTCCGTGCACTCAGTCCTATAAAGTGTGGTCCGGACACTTGACGTGTCCACAGCAGGTTTCGGACAGAGACTTGTTTCGTTTTAGAGCAGGCGTAAATCTCGCTCGTATCTCAAAAAGTGACGAGATCATGGCGAGGTCGGCCTTAGAACACCGTTAACCAAGTATATGAGACCGTGAATATCCGTTCTGGGCCAAAATGAACATCAGCCCCCCCCCCCCCCCCCCCCCCCCCCCCCCCCCCCCCCCCTGTAGAAACATCTTTGCCGTCCTTGCAAAAGAAACCACGAGATGCAGAGTTGAATCTCGCAAATTGCCAAGTCCTCAACTGTGACGGCGAGGCTGCAATTATATTCACAAATGGGCTGGTTTCTCCGTGTCCAAGGTGTGCCTTCTGGGCATCCTCACCTGGCAGAAGTGTTGCCATTGTGTTGTCACTGCAGCCACAAGCAGTTTGACAATGGAAGTTATGGCGTAACAGCGATATTACGTTAGCTTGAGTCGCTCTACTAATGCTTCTAATCGATTGACTCAATGAGCGTCATCTAGAACGTTTACGGCAGGTTTCGCTCACAGGCATTGGACTGAATCTCTCCTGGTGTCAACAGTACGTAAGGTTACGTTACAACGCGTGCCTTGGACAATGGGATTTGACCACAACGTCCGTTTTGTTACATGTGATTGTTTCCTAGTAAAGCTTTCCGTCTACTTCTCGCTTTTGGCGATTTCTTCAACTTGTACTGCAGTTCTTATAATTCCAGTGTTAATTATCGCCCCTTCTCTTGAACTGCTACTCACTGTTTCCCGTTTCGCCTTTGTTGTCCATTTGTTGTCGATGTTTGTTGAATATTGTTTATACGTTAACTGTAATATCGATGTTACGCCAACACTTCCATTGTCATACCGCTTGTGGTAGCAATGACAGCACATTGGCAACACTTCTGCTAGGTGAGGGTGCCAAAAAGGCACACCTTCGATAAGAAGAAACCAAACCACTTGGTAACATAATTGCATCCTCGTTGTTACTGTTGAGGACCTTATCAATTAACCGTTTGATTGGAGGCCAGCATGGCGGAATGGATAAGAACGCGTGTTCTTAAACATCCGGTGTGCTGATGCCGAGGCAAGGGGTTCAACCCCTACACCGGACAGTTGGACTAAAATGTTGACCTACTGTCCTGGACTTGGGGACGTGTATTACAAGTACCTCTGAAGTCGGAATGGGTTCGCCTGATGGTGAGGGACACTGTTAATAGGGAAAACTAATCCACACGCTAAACACAGTCCATCACTACTAGAAGTAGTGTGTATGGACTACGCTTGAGTTCAAAGCGAGCGAGCGCAAAACACACACACACACACACACACACACAGAGGTTAATTGTATGTTTACACGTATATCTTGATTAGTTGTTTTCACGTAATTGTATCGGTGTGTGTTTGTTGTTTCTGTGCTGACGAAGGCTTTGGCCACAACGTTAATTTTGTTACTTGTTATCGTGTTGTGGTAAAGCTTGTCTACTTCTGGTGTTTTTTTTATTCATCCATTGAACAATGGAATCGCGGTTCGGCTGCCCAGCGCTGCCACCATCTCAGAGGGTCAGCCAATGGATCGACTGCTCAGCACTGCCACCATCTCAGCGGGTCAACCAGGAATCAACTGCCCAGCACTGCCGAATCTACTGCACAGCACTGCCACTATCTCAGCGGGTCAACCAAGAATCTACTGCCCAGCACTGCCACTATCTCAGCGGGTCAACCAAGAATCTACTGCCCAGCACTGCCACTATCTCAGCGGGTCAACCAAGAATCTACTGCCCAGCACTGCCACTATCTCAGCGGGTCAACCAAGAATCTACTGCCCAGCACTGCCGAATCTACTGCCCAGCACTGCCACCACCTCAGAGGGTCAGCTAGTGGATGGAGCCAATATTGTCAGCGACCTCTAAATGCCGGGCTGGAACGAGGACTTTCAACTGACGTCTGGTGGCATAGCTACTCGCTATACATCGATGGATATACTAGGGGAGAGCGTCGCACGTATGGACGTGTCCGGAGTGTAAATACGATACTCAGAGCTGAACTGATGGGAAGAGGCGTTCAGAATGGTATTCTACATGTTTAGTAACTATTAACCATACGGCACTTACTTGCCGTTAGGTGGGTAAGTAGGTAGGTAGGTTGGTAGGTGAGTGGGTAAGAAGGTATGTAGTTAGGTAGTTTGTGGGTAGGTATGTAGTTAGGTAGGTATGTATGCAGCTAGGTAGGTGGGTAGGTAGTTAGGTAGGTAGGTGCGTAGATAGTTAGGTAGGTAGGTAGTTAGGTAGGTAGGTGGGTGCGTGGATAGTTAGGTAGGTAGGTGGGTGCGTGGATAGTTAGGTAGGTAGGTATGTGGGTGGGTAGGTAGGTAGGTGGGTGCGTGGATAGTTAGGTAGGTAGGTAGGTAGGTGGGTGGGTGCGTGGATAGTTAGGTAGGTAGGTAGGTGTAAACAACAAATATTTAGCAACTGACTAAGAAGAAAGTGGACAGACAAACACATACTTGAATAGACTGACAAACATACAGATGAAACAAACAGCGGAAAAGACCGTGAAACAATCTGGACAAAAGAAGCCAGGAAGATAACCCGCACGGAAGGAAGGGAGGAAGGAAGGACGGTATAAAGCATAACTTCCGCACGCCAACCCACGAATCGATAACTCACTCCATCGACTGTTCTTTTTATCTGCCCTTGTCCGTGTTACACATTAGCACGCTCGCACAGACTCTCCCTCCGACTCTCAACCCAGACCCGCTCCACGTCTGGTCGGGGGAGTGCAGGACCAGCGATCGGGACTTATCTGCACGTCACGTGCTGGTGAGTGAAGTCCCGCGCCACAACTGCGCTCCACGTGAACAGAAACGCCAAATTATAGGATCATTTTCACTTACTCGGAGATTTAATCTCGACGCTGTGGGGTGGCAGGGAGCTGGGCTGTGAGACTCGGCTGCTGGTTGCTGGTGGGGTGGGGGGGTCAACAGTTGCCAGTTGTGATTTAGGCGATAGAAGAGGGAAGCGGGATCTAATGATCGGGTCTCATATACGCCAGGACCTCGCGGTGAAGCCGCCTGTCTCTCGCTTGGAGGTTTTAGGTTCGATTCCAGACGTGGCTATTCGGTTAACGAGTACAGTTTTCCCGGAGACTCCTGGCGGTCGTCGACGGAGGTACGGATTTCTCGTTTTGTGTGATGCTTACGGCAGGGCCCCAGAGAAAATAGACCGAGCGATGTGGGATAAAGCCCGGTGCAATGATATATACTAGAACTTGAGAGGGAAGGGAGGATGCCAATGATAAAACTTCATACTTACTAGGTCAAGTCTGATGAGATCATTATTCATCACCTCGTTTCGTGGCCAGTGCAAAAACTTGTCAAAGTTCGTCTCTATGGTAAACCAGACACCGGACGCCATGGTGTAGGAAGTTTGTCTCTATCGTAAACCAGACAACGGACGCCATGGGGTAGGTTGTCTCTATCGTAAACCAGACAACGGACGCCATGGGGTAGGTTGTCTCTATCGTAAACCAGACAACGGACGCTATGGTGTAGGATGTCTCTATCGTAAACCAGACAACGGACGCTATGGTGTAGGATGTCTCTATCGTAAACCAGACAACGGACGCTATGGTGTAGGTTGTCTCTATCGTAAACCAGACAACGGACGCTATGGTGTAGGATGTCTCTATCGTAAACCAGACAACAGGCGCGGTGGTGTAGGAAGTTTATCTCTATCGTAAACCAGACAACGGACCCCATGGTGTAGGAAGTTTATCTCTATCGTAAACCAGACAACGGACCCCATGGTGTAGGATGTCTCTTTCGTAAACCATGCAACGGGCGCGATGATGTAGGAAGTTTGTCTCTATCGTAAACCAGACAACGGACGCCATGTTGTAGGAAGTTCGTCTCTATCGTAAACCAGACAACGGGCGCGATGGTGTAGGAAGTTTGTCTCTATCGTAAACCAGACAACGGGCGCGCTAGTGTAGGATGTCTCTATCGTAAATTAGGCAAAGGGCGCCATGGTGTAGGTTGTCTCTATCGTAAACCAGACAACGGGCGCGCTAATGTAGGATGTCTCTATCGTAAACCAGACAACGGGCGCCATGGTGTAGGTTGTCTCTATCGTAAACGAGACAACGGGCGCCATGATGTAGGTTGTCTCTATCGTAAACCAGACAACGGGCGCGATGGTGTAGGATGTCTCTATCAGTAAACCATGCAACAGGCGCCATGGTGTAGGAAGTTTGTCTCTATCGTAAACCAGACAACGGGCGCCATGGTGTAGGAAGTTGTCTCTATCGTAAACCAGACAACGGGCGCCATGGTGTAAGTTGTCTCTATCGTAAACCAGACAACGGGTACGATGGTGTTGGGAGTTTGTCTCTATGGTAAACCAGACAACGGGTGCGATGGTGTTGGGAGTTTGTCTCTATGGTAAACCAGACAACGGGCGCCATGGTGTAGGTTGTCTCTATCGTAAAGCAGACAACGGGCGCCATGGTGTAGGTTGTCTCTATCGTAAAGCAGACAACGGGCGCCATGGTGTAGGTTGTCTCTATCGTAAACCAGACAACGGGCGCCATGGCGTAGGTTGTCTCTATTGTAAACCAGACAACGGGGGCCATGGTGTAGGTTGTCTCTATCGTAAAGCAGACAACGGACGCCATGGCGTAGGTTGTCTCTATCGTAAACCAGACAACGGGCGCCATGGCGTAGGTTGTCTCTATCGTAAAGCAGACAACGGGCGCCATGGCGTAGGTTGTCTCTATTGTAAACCAGACAACGGGGGCGATGGTGTTTAGGAAGTTACAAAGGCACGAGTATCGTCGTTCCAGGGTCCCATGCCAGCTCTCGGCGTTCGCCAAGGGAAGGATAGACTGGCCAATCATGTCGTCGTGCATTCAGACCCACAAACTGTGATGGTCGTAACTCTTCATTTACCCAGAACAGATTCTTTTGTTTGTTTTAGTTTATAAATGAGATATCTTAACTATTGCCATCACGCACAAATTATCCATCGCATTTGGTGTTCATCTACGTTGTGGTCTTCCTCTTCGTCGCTTCCTCCTTACATCTCCCTTCACAGTTATACGTACGATACATTCATATGGAATAGAAGAAAAAGCAGCGGCTGCAGCAGGATATAACAATATGACTTGGAAACAAATAAGTATATTTAGCTCCTGCACGAGACATTCATAGCCACAATTTTTAATTGTCCTGTTGTTTTGGTCTTGACCAGTTTTCTTCAAGGTTGACTTCTGGATGCATAGAACAGGTTCTTCTTCTTCTTCAGCGTTCCGAGCCATTAAGGTTCTTTGCTGCAGATACAATCCGTCTCCATTCGTCTCTCTGGTTGACCTTCTCTTGCCAGTCGTTGATTCCAAGTGCTTGTAGGTCTGTATATGTATTATCTCTCCACCGTCTTCTTGGTCTACCTCGGGGTCTACGGTCATTTATTTCCTGAGTGTAAGCGAGATTTGTTTCCCTATTATCTTCCATTCTTTCTATATGCCCCAGCCATTGTAGTCTAACAGATCATAAAATAGAACAGGTTGTTCTCTTTAATTATCCAGTGCATTTTCAGAACTCTTGTTTAACAATTACATCCAAAGCCCATTATTCGCTTTTTATCTTATAAATTTTTTTAATGTGCATGCTATGGCTTGCTTGAAGTCCGAGCGTTGTCCATACACACGCTACTACGTCTAGTGCACAGGACTGGATTTTTCCTTGTGGATTAGCTTTCTATATCGCCCGTGTCCCTTGCCATCAGACGAACCCACTCCGACTTTACGGGTGCTTGTAATTTACGTCCCCAAGTCAAAGACGAGTAGTCAACATTTTAATCCAACTGACCGGTGTAGGGTTCTAACCCGCTACCCCAGCATCATCACTTAGCTGATGAGGGGGTGAGAGGTGGGGCACTAGTTTAATATGATGACACGTGACATGTTACTAAGAATCGCCTATAAACCTCAAATAATGACGTCACACTCTATTGTCAGTTTCTTCATTGGCAGCAATAAACAAATAACGAAGTTCAAGGTTCACATAGGCTAATCCAACCGGCTCACAGACACGGCTGGAGAATGTGTTTAACACAGCTGGAGAATGCGCAAAATGTTTACATGTGTATACATTTGTTTCATAATCCAGTGAAGACGGGAACACGTGTGTACCTCTCTAACACTGCGGGATGATGCACACAGGGATTCGCACCTTTCAAGTACTCGGCAACGCCCGACAGCTCCTCGTGGCCGTGTACTGTGAATGCTGAATGGTTCATTGTTTAATTTCCCAGTTAATTGGTCAGCTCGGGCAGGGCAACTGACACCTGTTGTGTGACCGTCATCACTCACTTCAGGCCAGCTTTTATACCCGACAAATTAACCTCTTATCACACTTTTCTTACCAATTTCCTTTGAATCAAACAAGCCGCTAATTTCAAAGCTTACCTCCGGTGGAGTTTCGCGCAGTCGTCGCACCCCTGGTCATTATTTCCATAAGGAGAAACGCCTATGGTACGTTGTGACCGTCAATTCTGTACGAGTGTTAATGGCAAGTGTAAATATTTGGTCAGCGGCTGAGCCATTCATTTGGAACATGTTTGCTGCCAGGGGCGTATACGTGTCAATAAGTGTTTTATTTCTTGTTATCGCCGAGATCGCACCATAGCAGTCGTCAGGCATGTTTCTAGTGTCACGTCTCCTTGCCCTTGGGGTACATCCAGCATAAATGTACCCGATGACTAGGTTTTCGTGGTGTAAACAATATAAAATACCACAAAGTAGTGAAGTTTTACAGAACACAATTACTGAAAAACACAGGACGTTGCGGCTACTTGCCTTCATCAGCACATACATACACAAAACAGTTTTAGTTTAGTTTAGTTTAGTCGATGGATCAACATCACGGCACTCGTGTGTAAACCATAAGTGCTCCTTTCTACTCCTAGCTCAAGCCTGGAGTCCGGAGAAACTCAGCCCAGTGCACGAATTTCGTAACACCAGCGAGGAAATACTTTGGGTAAATTTTTAACTCGAAATTTTGCCCGGGCAGCGCCGTTAGGCTACTCTTTTTCGATTTCCAACTGCCAAGGGATGTTTTACGTGCGCAACAATACGGGAGTCCGATCTCACTACCCAGAGACCAGAGGAAATTTTGTTACTAGAACTCCACGTGAAAAAAATTCCGGCCCATACCGTGGTTTGAACCCTGGACATCCAGCACTTGAGGCGGACACCATACCCCGAAACCACTTATACCCCCCCCCCCCCCCCCGAAAAAGACGAGGGGTGGGGGGAGGGTGAGAAAAAAGAATGCGGTAAATGTAGAATCCAGGTTGTGATACTAACACGAGGTGTTGTTGTTGTTGTTGTTAGTGGTGAATGGTGGTGGCAGTAGTAGTAGTAGTAGTAGTAGTAGTAGTAGTAGTAGTAGTAGTAGTAGTAGTAGTAGTAGTAGTAGTAGTAGTAGTAGTAGTAGTGGTGATGGTGGTGGTGGTTCTGGTGGTAGATGTTATTGATGTTGTTGTAGAATGCAGGAGTTTTAGTTGCTGACGTCCTCAGGAGCAATATAGAATAATAACACTAACCTACCACGCATATGGTATAGTTATAAGAAGAAGAAGAAGAAGAAGAAGAAGAAGAAGAAGAAGAAGAAGAAGAAGAAGAAGAAGAAGAAGAAGAAGAAGAAGAAGAAGAAGAAAAAAAAAAGAAGAAGAAGAAAAAGAAGGAGACAAAAAAGAAGAACGGAGAAGGAGGAGGAGAAAAAGAACGCGAACAAGAACAAGAATAAGAATGGCACATAATTATGTATCAGCTCAACTCCATTAGCATCACTACGTACTGCGACAGAACAACTGAAATGGACAAACAGGGGGAACAAGTGGATAATGCGGGAGAAGTTTGTTAGGTATATATCCTTTACAGGACGTCACACGCAACCCCAGCATAGTGTGGCTGTTTGTGATTTTTTTGGGCAAGTGTACGTTAGGTAGTTTGCCATTGCTTTCTAAGCGACGTGCACCTATACCATTGTATAAAATCCAGCTTACGGCGGTCTGCTGCCAAATCTCCCGCAGTTGTGTTGCGAACACGGATTACAGGATTTCGAATTGCGTTTATAACCCCTTTGCCACAATGCGGGCTGTAGAAGGCGAGAATATAATAACAATAAAAAGAGAGAGAAGAAAGCAAGCAAGAGACATGTGCACTGAGAAATGAAACAAAAAGAAAGTATGATACTTACAAGGCAGAAGGCAGAAAGACAGTCTGGAAAATATAGTAGCGAGGCAAAAAACAAAAATGGAAACCTACAAAGAAAAAAAAAACTGAATGAAATAATGAACAGAAAGTGAAAAACATAACGCTTCTTCCTCATCAGAAGTGATCAACTTACAATAGGTCTAGGAGAATACGCACCACACATTCCCCGGGCTGACACGGAGAGCTGCGATCATTTCTAACGGTTTTCCACGTCTGAGTTGGCATTCATTCACGCGTGATACCTGTTTGGCTTGGAAGCCGGCTCCGAGAGCAATACGGCTTGAGCATCAGTCCTAAAATGTTTCCCTGACGTAAACAGGACGCATTTGACAAGCACAAATCGACATTCCGGCTCGCAATCTCCTCGCCAGATCGCGGGGAATCGGCCTGACGTTTTGCAGACTGAAACGTCTTACCAGAAGATTGGAGAAGATGCCGTGCACGTTTGGGATGAGTTCAGAAAACACGAAGAAGCAAAAACGGCCAAGATAAAAACGCTCTTTTTTGTGGATGCCTAGCGCGGGTTGTTTCGCTGAGTTTCAGCTTTTCATTAGTTCTTGAGTTTAAAACCTTGTACAGAAGCTAACATTTGCATTCGTTGATTGTTTGTCTCGGTAGTGTAGTGGTAGGTAGCCTGTCACCCGGGAGACCGCGGTTCGATTCTAAGTAGGGGTGGTATTTTAGAGGGGGGCATCGTGGCCAAGTAGTAACGCACCTGCCTTGTGTTCCGAAGGTTGTGGTTCGATTCTAAGCCAGGGTGATATTTTGGAGGGTCTTTTTGGCCAAGTGACAATGCACCTGCCTCGTGTTCCGAAGGTTGTGGTTCGATTCTAAGCTGGGGTGGTATTTTGGAGGGGTCTTCGTGGCCAAGTGGTAACGCCGCCTGCCTCATGTTCCGAATGTGGTGGGTTCGATTCGGGACACCGTCATTAGGTTCACGAGTGTCGTTTTCTCGGAGACCTCTGGGGGTCGTCGCTGGAACTGCGGAGTTCGCGCCTTCTGCGACGCTTTCGACTGGTCGTCCTGTGGAAGAGAATGAGCCATATGGGATCAAACCCGGTTCCCTTAAGTCTGGGTTATATCCCTCTCACGAAGAACATGTCACAAAGAGTAACTTGCTGTTGATAAGCACTTCAGATGTGTCCTCTCACGTCTCTGTCCTAGCTGTAGACATAACTATAAGACCCTTTCACGTCTCTGTCCTAGCTGGAGACATAACTATAAGACCCTTTCACACGCTCCAGCGGTACTGGGTATAAGCTGCTAGTCGTATGTTTAGTCCCGTTTTGTTTTCCTATGTGAATGTCTCATGCACTGTTGATGAACGAAAGATCAGTGATTGGAAGGGCGTAAGACGGGCCTACGTGCCCAATTTGTAACCCTTTTAGAATAAAGTCCAATTCAATTCAATTTGTAGATCAATCGACACCAGACGGGAGATGTGGTCAGTGTTATCCCGGCCGTCTTTATTTCTCAGAACATTTTCTGGTTACCATTTTATGGGGAAAGGGGGGGGGGGGGGGGGGGAGAGAGTGTCAACTTCGGAGCCTGGGTCAGCAGTTTAATTGATTAAGCGCCGAGGGATGATTAATCGTCTTAAGCAACTTCCTGTGTCTGCCATACGCTTATATAGCGTTATAAAAAAGTCGCTTAAAAGTTGACAGGGTCGACTTCATTGCACCGGGTTTTATCCCATATGGCTCGGTTTCTTTCTGCAGCGCGGAAAGCGTCGCACAAAGCACGAACTCCGTAGCTCTAGCGACGACCCACAGGAGTCTCCGAAAAATTTCACCCGTGAACCGAAGGACGCCACCCGGAATCGAACTCACAACCTTCGGAGCCCGAATCAAACGGCTTGACCACTTCGCCGCACCGTAGTTTTCCCTAAGTTTTTTTTTTTTTGGTTGTTGTTCGCATATCCTTTACAGGACATCGCTGTCAACATCAGCATCTTTCAGCTGATTGTAGATTTCTTGGCAAGATTACGCTCAGTAGTTTTCCATTGCTTTCTAAGCGACCGGCTCACATACCCCTAAGTTACCGACGCGGAGAGAACCGCTACCGATTCTCGCGCACGTCACGTTACTCACGAGAGTATAGCGGATTACGGTGAAAGTCGTGTAACTCCTAGACCAGGGAAACCGGCTTTCCCTAAGTAACAACCTTTAATTTAATACAGTCAAGAGATTTGAGACACCGAGATATGGTTTCTGGGGCTAACTTTGGGAATACCTTGAACAGCCAGCGTAAGAAAAATTGACTAGAAAATTTCATACAAAAGTAACTTGTCGAGATTCTCCGTGGCGAAGTGGTCAAGCCGTTTGACTCGGACTCCGAAAGTTGTGGGTTCGATTCCGGGCCGCGTCCTTCAGTTCACGAGTGAATTTTTCGGAGACTCTGGGCCGTCGCTGGAGCTACGGAATTTCGTGCTTTGTGCGACGCTTTCCGAGCTGCGGAAAGAGACCGAGCCATATGGGATAAAAGCTCGGTGCAATGAAGTCGACCCTGTTGACTGTTAAGCGACTTTCTAATGTGTCTCATGTTCTCCCCTGTGTGTCTGTGTTTAGCTTGTCTTCTTCTTCTTCTTCTTCGTTCATCCGGAGTTTTTTTTCGGACGTGATTGCGTTGTGCCTCGTTTACAGCAGAGCTGCGTTCTTGCGCCGTTAGGCCGACACATCCGACTTCTGCTGGCATTTGTTGACCGGGTTAACCGTACCGGGGGTTTCTTAGGACGTTAGACTCTCACTGTTGTGGTGTTATCTCCCATCCCAGCTGGCCCATATAGAACAGCCAAAGGCATCCTGGTCGGCCCTCAAGGGAAGGCAGGGGCAGACCATGGGCATTCCCCGCCATCCAAGGAGGCTTCCATAATTGCAGAGCCATCACACACCGCTCTGGTACTGGGCTCACCCAAGGAATCGTCACGTCCTGCACATGGCTGCTTAGCCTCACTTCCGTATATTGGGCCTTCCGTTCACCATAGGCTGTTCTTCCAGAGGCCAGAAGAATGCAGTTTGCAAATGACATCCACACAGTGAGCTTTCGATTCGGACTTCCCACGTAATGGATTTGCAATCCAAGCAATATTCCATTTTGTGCCACTAGGACACTTTGTCCCACCTTTTTTAAAGCCCACACAGTGAGCTTTCGATTCGGACTTTCCACGTAATGGATTTTCTATCCGAGCAATATTCCATTTCATGCCTCTGGGAGGCTTTTGTAACCGACATGCCTGTGGTATGAAGTGTGGCAGTCTAAATACTTCTTCATGTACATTTAAATGTCAACCTGAATACAGTTAAAGTAAGCTGCAGTCGACTTGAGCTTGTTGATATCTCCATAGAGCTTGTCCTCGAATAAAGCAGGTGTGGGCCAAAATATCTTTCTCTGTTCTGCATATATTGGGCACTCTTGCAGCAAATGTTTAGCTGTCATTTTACCAGTTCCACAATTACATTCATCTGTATCTCCTATCTTTAGTTTGTTGAACAAGTGGTGTTTCAGCCTGTTATGTCCTGTGCGGAGTCTGAAGATTGCTACTTGTTCTCTTCGGTCGAGTTTGTAATATGCATCATCCTTCTGGTGGCCTGGATGCTCTGATTCCCATTTGGTTCTATAAGTGCTTTTTATCAACCTCTTTGCCTCATTATAGGTTATGTCTATGTCAGGCTGTGGTAGTCGTCCGCCCTCTTTTGCCAGTCTGTCAGCCTCTTCATTTCCAGGTAGGCTATACTGCAATGTGATGGGATCCACTGTATTACAACTTTTTTGGATTTCTGGCATAGACCATGGAGTGCTGCTCTTAGGTCAGCTATTTCTGTGCTGTTATTCTCATCTCATCTCATCTCATCATGTTCCTCTTGTACCTTGCGGTGTCGAGGTGAAGTATAAACTTCGTGAGAGTGCCCGGTTATGGGCTTCGTACATCGACATTCCCATGGATTCTGTTATTCCCCCAGTCCAACGTTTACGTGGTCGGCCTCTTCCTCTGTTTCCATCTGGTCTGTACATCATTGCTTG
This sequence comes from Cepaea nemoralis, assembly GCA_014155875.1. Classification (NCBI taxonomy): domain Eukaryota; kingdom Metazoa; phylum Mollusca; class Gastropoda; order Stylommatophora; family Helicidae; genus Cepaea; species Cepaea nemoralis. Next base: position 59,566 of record JACEFZ010027806.1, on the reverse strand, counting down.
TTGTGGCATGCTGTTGACTGGTAGCCTACTTGCATGGCCAAACCATTTGACTTGCTGCTTTCTAATAAAATCTAGAGCAGCTTTAACCCCTACTTTAGTCCTGATTTCTTCATTTCTGATCTTATCTCTTCTTGATACGTTGAGTATTCTTCTCAGAAACCTCATTTCTGTTGTTGTGATTTTTTGTCACATGTCATATGTGCTGTTATTGCTCTTCAGTATTGAGACAGCTGACTTTGCATCTGTAAAGATGGCTATTTGCGTCTCTTTATTTTCCTCCATCAAGAGCATAACTGCTGCAGTTTTCAGAGCCTCTACCTCCGCTTTGAAGTTACTTGAGAACTTTCCATTTGCCACTGAATGTGTTTTTTTCACTCCATTTTTTAAATTTAGGAGAATTCCTCCTCCTCCATTCTCTATTGAATTTTTGGCTGATCCATCTGTATATGCATGGGTCCAATTGCTGCTTGGGTAATGTTCTTTTATGTAGTTTAGGGTTATTTCTCTTCTTTCGGTTTCATGCTGAGTGTTCTTTTTCTCAATACCAGGAATGTTTTCTATCATCTCAGGCAGTTGCTGCTGTCTCCAAGCTGGGAACTTGTCTGCATTGTAAATGGGTTTGACTGTTGATATGTTAAGTATGGGATCTGCCCTAATCTTTCGTTTTGCAGTTTCTACAAAGTTGCTACGCTTCAGTCTTCCCTTTCCAAAAACACTAAACCTTTTATACATAGGGTGATCTGTCAATCTTCTAAATTTTTCTGCTTGTTGCTGGGCTCTGCTATCTCTTCTATCCTGCATTGGTTGTAAACAAGTGATCTTTTCTAATTCATTAATAGGCGTTGTCTTCAGGCTTCCAGTTATGATTCGCATTCCTTGATTTTGGACTCTACTTATTTTGTTAAAGTTTGACTTAGCTGCTGTTGCCCAAGCTGCAATGCCATATTCCAGTACTGGCCTCACACGTCCAGTATATAACTTCTTGAGAACTTTCTCATCTGCTCCCCACGTTGTACCAGCAAGCTTTTTCATGATTGCCATTCTTTGCCTTGCTCTTGTTCGATTTTTCTCAACCTGTGTCTTCCATGTCAGGCGACGATCAAAGGTGGCTCCTAGATTGTTTGTATTTTCTTCATGGTGCAATATTTTTCCATTCAATACCAGCTTAGGTTGCTGAGTTTTAGTTGAGAGGGAGAACACTGTGCATGTTGTTTTCTCCTCACTTATCTTCACTAGCCATGATTTTGACCAGTCCTCTAGCGCTAATAGGGCTTGCTGTATTCTGCTGTTAGCTGTACTAATATATTCTTCAGATGTCCATATGGCTAGGTCATCTGCAAAGGATGATGTGTGTACTCTGGCTGGAAAATTTTCCGTGATGTCGTTTATATATGCTAGGAATAATGTTGGTGAAAGAACTCCTCCTTGGGGGACACCTTGCTCCAACAGCATCATTTTGCTGGTTTGTCCTTGTACTTTTGTCCTGGCAGTTCTGTTCTCAAGGTAGTGGCTGATCCATTTGTACATTTTCCCACAAACATGCATTTTTTGCAGTTTTACTTTCAGTCCTTCCTTCCATACTTTATCAAATGCTTTTTCTAAATCTATCCAGACCGCTAGTGTGTGCTTTTTCTCTTGGAAGGCATCCTCTATTTCCTGAGCTATAGGTTATTTGATCTTCAGTGGATCTGTACTTTCTGAATCCTGCTTGGTGAGGTGTTAAGAGTTGGTTTTCTTCCAGATGCCATGTTAGCCTGCCATTGATAATGCGTTCCATTAATTTTCCTACACGGCTAAGAAGACTGATAGGTCGATAGCCATTTGGTTCTTCCAGGTCTTTTCCTTTCTTTGGGACTGGTATTAGTATAGCTTCCTTCCATGCCTGTGGGACCATTCCCCTCTTCCAGCTGTAATTTAGGACTGCTAGTAGTTTCTTTTTTGCCTTAGTGCCTAGTGCTATTAGCATTTCATTTGTGATTCCATCCTTTCCTGGTGATGTCTTCTTTCTTAGGGTATTCATTGCCTGTTCCATTTCTTCCATTGTTAGATTTGCCATCATATATTCTGCTGCTGTCTCTGTATATCTATGATGTATCTGTTTATCTTTGATTGCTTTCTTCTGTTCGGCTGTAATATCAATGTGGTTTGCACTGGCATAGTGTTCCATTAGTGCATTTGCAGCCCTTTTTCCTGTAAGCAAGGCATTTCCTTGTTTAATTGTTATTTGTTTGTTTCTAGGTCCTTCATTGTTCATGGCTTTCACTAGTTTCCATAGTTTGTTTCCATCCCTGTCAAAATTCAGGTTTTCTGTTTTTTTCCTCCAACAATCTCTTGTTGTTTGATTTACTGTTCTTTTGTATTTTGCTGAGATGGCTTTGAGAGAGATGTTCGCTTCAGTTGTTTGTTCTCTCTCTGCTGTCTTCCTAGCATCTTCAACTTTGTTCTCCAAAATTTGTAGTTCCTCAGTCCAGTATGGTTTGTAATTTTTCCTCGCTCCTCTTGGAATAGACTCAGTGGCCGCCTGTATTATTGCTCTGTTTAGACTTTCCACCATTTGCTTCATGTTGCCATATCGTGTATTTATGTTTTCACAATATTTGTCTGTTAGTATGGCAAATCTGTCTCAATCTGCTCGTTTGTAATTCCAGCGGGGCAAAGGCTTTTGCTCCTGTGGAACATACTCCATATTTATTACAAGCTTGATTGGTCTGTGGTCACTACCTGCTAATTGGTCAAGCACATGGCGATCGATTTTGTGGAGGATGTCTCCTGTGCAGAAAGCTAAGTCTGGAGTAGAAGTGGTAATCCATCTTCTGGAGTAGAAGCTCGGTGTGTCATCCGCTTTGTTGAGTAGATGGAGATTTGAGTCTATTTCCCAGTCCTCCACTTCATCTCCTCTTTTGTCAGTATCTGGGTATCCCCATCTTTCTGAACGGCTATTAAAGTCTCCGACAACAATGCAATTTGTGTCAGTTATTTTCATGTTTGAGAGTGTAAGATCCTTATCTGCCGGGCTATACAGATTGTAAATTCTTATTTTCACGTCCCTTTATCATTACATCAACACCTATAATTTCCGTTTGGTTGTCAGAGATCACAGATACTTCGCTGCAAGGTATTGTATTTCGTGTAAGTATTACAACTCCTCCTTTGTGTCCTTCGCGGTCGAAACGTGTGGCCTGATATCCCTTGACTGAAAATGTGCGATTGGCGTTGAGGTGTGTCTCTTGAATGCATGCCACATCTATTCTATCTTTATGAAGACGCTGTGTTAGGGAGGCTTTCTTGTTATAAACTCCTTCGGCATTCCATTGTAGTATGTTGAGTGTCCGGGGTGTTTGGTCAATAGCTCTTAACCTACTCCTCTGTGCCTTGACTCCACAGCACAGGGGAAGGTGACCACCAGTAGTCATGGGTGAACCCCCTCGAGGCAGGGGGCCCAGCACTATCACCGCCTGATGGGACTTCACGGGATTAGCACCATAACGATTAATTTTCATCTGTGGCATCATGAAATGATAAAGTTACGTTGCACTTCTTTGTCAAGCCTGTGGCTCAGTACATCCGATTTCGACAAGCATTTGTTCGGGATGCTTTCCCTAGCCGTTGACTGTCCCCAGTCTACCTACAAGGCAGCATGTTTGTACGTCTCTTCGTCTGGTCCCTCTCCCTTGACCTGTCCGACATGGGTGACCCTACCAGTAGCTGTGCTACCGTCGGCATAGCTCTTGGGGCCATTGGAACGCGCAAGCCCCTCTACCTCGTCAAGGTGGACGCACGGCAGAGGGGGTTTAGCTTGTCTAACCTCTGGTCTTCATCAGGTTACCAAATGTGTGTATTTATCTCTGTATGAGTGTGTGTTTCTTTATGTGTCTCATGTGCTCCTCTTGGTGTCTGTGTATAGCGTGTCTAACTCTGCGTGTCCATGATTCCCGGGAAAAGTGTGTCCCCTCAGTTATGTTATGTGTCCCTTCAATCTTGCCAGTTGTCACCAAGTTCTCCAATTTATTTCTTCTCATAATGTGCACCAACAAATTGTGACTGTCTACAACTACTTTTCTCTAATCAGTTTACGGTTTTCGTGTGTTTCTTGTAGGACTTGGTCATTGGTTTTTCTGTCTGTCCATGCCATTCTTTCCATTTTCCTCAGAAATCCCATCTACATTGCCATCAGATGATTTTCAGCTTTCTTGCTCATTGTCCACGCTTCACATCCATACAAAAGTACAGATTTTATGTAGCACATTAAGACGAATCATCGCACAGCACTTGATCAGTTCAGAAAACACGAGCGTGGAAAGAGGCTCTTACCCCAGTGCCCAGACACCCCACACAGAAAATGCACCAGTTTTGCGTTTGCCAAAACATGCTTTCATACAAGTGAAACAACTGGAAATCAAAAAAAGATAAAACGTAGTTTCCAGTGGGATAGAATTCGAAGGAAAGGTCAGAGATCCTTTGGTCTTTGTTGAGAATTCTTGCCAGGAGTTTACAGCTATTTTCTCAAGCCAGTATTAATTCTAGAAGAACGGCCAAACTTTCCCGGAGTTCGCGGATCTCAGCAAGGGTTTAACTAAAAAATAGCGTTTCCCAATTTATGTGTTTTCCTCGGATTTTGGCGCCGTCTCCCGAGAAAAGGGGCTGAATCTGGTCTTTAGATCTCGCCAATTCTTTGAGGTGTTATCACGTAGATATCGGAGGGCTGCGTTACGTTACGTTGCGAGATCCCAGCGAGCCGTGTTGCCGAGTGCTTGCCCGTCAATCTAGCAGACGCCGGAATCATTGCGGGCGTCCATTGGGACTAAGACAAAAAGCTGCGGAAAGGGAAAATGGAGGGAAAGCTCGTCTTGGTGCCAAATCCTCAAAGGTTTCCCTCCGTGTTTATAAAAATAATCTTATCTTTGCTCAACTGACGAATGGAAATGGCATTGCGCGCGCTTTCAACCAGCGATGCAAAAGAATCTAAGAAAGGTCTCGCGCTGTGAGGGCGTGCCAATTCATATACAGTAATACTTTACTTCTATAGTGCACGCAGCAATACGTCACTTATATAAATTATAGTGCATGAAGCAACACTTCACTTCCATAAACTACTGTACATACAGCAATACGTCACCTCTATAAATTATAATGCATAAAACAACACTTCACTTCCTTAAACTACTGTACAAACCAAACAGCAAGCAATACTTCGCTTCTATGAATTATAGTCCACACATCAATACTTCTCTTCTATAAACTACTGAAAATGCAGCAATACTTCACTTCTATAAACTATAAACATACAATACTTCACTTCTACAAACTATAATATATACGAAAATACTTCACTTCTACAAACTATAATATATACGAAAATACTTCACTTCTATCAATTATTGTCCATGCCGCAATACTTCATTTCTATAAGCAATAGACATCACAATAATATTTCACTTCTATAAACAGGGAAGTATTGTTGTTTAGTAATCCTTCACTTATATAAACTATAGTGAATACAGCAGTTCTTCTTCTTCTTTCGTTCGCTCGAAATATGTTTATACTTCTTCTTCTTCTGCGTTCATCCGGACTTTTTTTTTTTCCGGACGTGATTGCGTTGTGCCTGTTTACAGCAGAGCTGCGTTCTTGCGCCGTTAGGCCGACACATCCGACTTCTGCGGGCATTTGTTGACCGGGTTAACATTCCCGGGTGTCTATAATACAATGTTGTCTCTTGTATGAATTTAACTGTCTTATTTAGTTCACTCAGCGATCCATACGGTTTATCTTCCACTGTCGTCTCTCTAGGCCAGAAGGTTTGCCTAGATATGTTATAATTTGGGCAGTCTTGGAGTATGTGCTCTGCTGTCTGCGACGCCAATCCACATGTGCACATGGCTGTTTCACCAATCTTGAATTTTGTATACATGTGGTTGCGTAATCTATTGTGTCCTGTTCTGAGGCGAAGAATAATGACTTGTTCTGATCTGTCCATAACGAGGTAGTCATCTTGAGCAGGTTTTGATGGCTTTCTGACTGATTTGATCATTCTTTTCTTTTGGTTGTATGTAACGGGCACATCCGGCTGTTGTTCTTTTGCTCCATCCTTAGCCAATCGATCAGCTTTGTCGTTTCCGGGTACTCTACAGTGGGGCGGTATCCACTGTGTGGTGAGAATACAACAGCAATTCGTCGCTTCTTTTAACTATAATCCATACCGCAATACTCCACTTCTATAAACTTTAGTCCACACAGCAATACTTCACGTCTATGAACTATAGTCCACACGTCAATATTCCACTTCTATAAACTTTATTCCACATAGCAATATTTCACTTCTATAAACTATAATCCATTATGATATAGTTGTCGCGTCCTCCCAGATTTCCAGAAACTTGGTCCAAAGTGGGGATGACCAATAAGGACAGGGATGACCATATAAGGACAGGCTGTGATATATTTCGAACAAAGGACATCTTAATTGGAATGTACAGAGCGGCAGGCCAGCTCGGTGGTGGGGTGATTAACGCAGGGTAGCTGCATTCCTAATAAGTTCCTGCGGAGCAGACCGAAAGGATAGCCTCACTTGAAAAAATAGTAACTCGAAGTTAAGTCGCTTCCCAGTTCGGGGCGTTTTTTTTTCTTCCCACCCAAATTTGCACTTTCTGCGCCTGTGGTAAGCATATCAGTTCATTATATATGTTATAACCATGCCTTTGATGAAACCGGTATCATTGTCTCTGTATGTGAATTGGGAAACTGTGACATTAATGTTTCATTGGAAGTTGGCCCAAATTTAGTTGTCTGCAGGACCGACATGTCCGTACAAAATAGTCCTCCTAGGCTTGCAATTTCATCGTGCTATGATTAAACTATTATATGCATTGTGAATATATCTCACTATCAATACATATAAATCATCAAACTCTCTATATTCTGTGGAGACGTTTTTTTCTTTTTCTGAGTGCATATTTTGAACCTCTTTCCTTAAGCTGGAGAAATGTCCACTATCTGCGTATAACGGAACAGGCTTTTGAGGCGGAGGGAATGGTTGAGGCTACACTGTGGCTAAACTTCTCGGGCTCTTATGAGTAATCTTTTTGACTACATCGTTTGTAAATAAACAGAGGTGTAATTGTCTTGCAATCTTTTTCATAAACAATTTAATGGGAATGTCATGTTTTATTAGCTATATTCTAAAAGGAGAGGAAAAACAACAACGCACAATATATATATATATTCTCAAGTGTCTTGCAGGACGTGCATTCTCCATCCGCATTGTAACCTTGTGTCGATGCCTTGGCAAACATTTTACGTTCAGGAATTTGCCAGCACCGTTCTTAATGATTGCCATACTGAAGTCAATGCATTTATTATGCTTACAACAATTGGTGGGTTGGAGAACAGCGTTCATTAAACCCCTTTCTTCTAATAGTCAGTTGGGGAGAGGACCATATGTTCTTATGTTCTGGTGTGAGTTGTTCCTACATTGTTCTATGAGAAAAGTGGATGTTCACTCAGTAGTGAGTGTTTTACCTTTTTATGTTCGTGATTGTTACTTCCACTGCTGGAGTAGACTTTCGAATTTTACCCCTGTGGTGACAGGCACGTGATGATGATGATGATGATGAACATGATGATGATGATGATGAAGAAAGAGGCACTTGTGTACGTATATATAACAAGAAGAGAAGAAGACCAGTTTGGTCGTGGGCCATTTGCCATGTTGTCAGTTGCCATTTACATATTGCAGTGCAGTTATCATCAGTTTCAAAAGAAAGTGTGACCATTAAGTGGATACCTCATACACTTTCTGAGTTGGACTAACTCCACAAAAAGAGAAGAGGGATTGGTGAATTAGAGCTAATCTACCTTCTCATCCCCTTATTTGATTTTCCTTATGTTATTGATATTCTGTTTCAATAACACTAGGGTTTATTTATAATCCAATATATCCCGATTGTTTTGGTACCTTTTGTAGGGCCACAAAGTGAATGGAGAATTGGTTATACATTTGGATTTGACCATTTACTAAGGACTGAGATCGGCAGTCTTCTCAGTTTTTCTTCGTCAGATGAGGAATTCCTGTCTCCTTGAAGGAATCCCAGTCTCCGTGTTAACTAGCGTCTTCACAACCAGCTGGGTGTCCCTTCTTATACAAAGATGTACAGCTTTCAAGTCAGTGATGTCTGGAAATTCCTAGGGGTCTCACCAAAATCCAAGGTTGGCATTGTGAACAGGACAATTTGAGATACGATTTGTTCTACTGTTCACTGCCACATTCACTGAACGATGGTGTCAGCGCTTGGGTATAAAGTGGATTACTTGCTAACCCGAAATGTCAGGTCCATATATTTGGGAGCTACCGGACGGCAATTCTTCTTACACTATCTGCCAAGACTGGAGGACGTACCTTTCTCGTCCGAATAAAGAGTGCTACCCTCTTTAGGAATTAACCGCCTGGATTCCTCTTCAACTGGCATGACTGGAAGCTGATGGATAGTCCATCACCAGATTGTCTACATCACTGGATAACGCTTAGATAGTCCACAACCAGATTGTTTATATCACTGGAATACTCTTCGATAGTCCAGCACCAGCACAGTTTCATTACGCAAGAATATGTCCAGCCCAATACACCTGTAGCTGTGGATCGATGGGATTATTATTTGTATTACTGGGACTTGTAGTAATATACTCCCATGCTTACTTGCAGTGACTATGGATATTATATGGTTGGAACTCAACTGTGTGTACTTTATTTGTTCCCTGGATAATGGGAATTATATTCAAGGTAATAAGGTGGGAGAAAAGACTAGTCATCATCTCTCAAGGACAGATTAGGATAGTGAACATTTAGATAGATATATGTATTAATTTTTTTATCAGACAGTTGTTCTTAATTGTCTGTGTGACATATGTTAATATTGTTATTGATTTTTCAAGTTAATAGTAGTGAAATCTGTTAGTCGATGTTTTTTTCTGGGGAATCTATTCGTTGTTTCCATTGAACTATTTTGGAATTCATGTGTTTACAATATTGGAAGGTGTACATGATAGCACATGTCATCTCACAGATCCTTTCCAAAACCCCATAATTAGTAATACAGTGTGTGTATATGTGTAATCAAGGTCTTGATTTAATTCATTGTGAACGTTTGTTCAAAGTTGGTGTTTACTGTCAATTGTTTGTTGATGTTTGTTCACACAGTGGGGTCTTGTAGTGCCTGTGTATATCCAGTACATTAATTATGTTTAAATTTATGCAACACACATAGGAATAAACTATTTGAGACCCCATGAGGGTGGGCAACTTCACAATAGTTTCTTTCCTCATTCATAGAGAAGGTCATCTTCTATTAGGGCTAGTGGTAATAGCCCGTGGTCTCCACACCTTCTACAGGAACATATTCATCTATATTAGAGTTGAACCCCTAGCAAACTTAGCCTTATTCTCATTTATTATTTTTAACACCTCACATCTATACAGCAATGCTTCACTTCTATAAACAATCATCCATATAACAATACTCCACTTCTATAAACTATAATCCATAGAACAATACTCCACCTCTATAAACTTTATTCCACATAGCAATATTTCACTTCTATAAACTATAACCCATATAGTATTACTCCACTTCTATGTATAAACTATAGAGCAGTTTCAGCAGCAAGAACAGACGGACTGACCTGTTGCGACTACAAAAGCTCGTTTCTGGAACGATTGCACCTCCGGCAAGCAACAGGTCTGAAACCTACTTAATTAACATCTTCTGCTTTCACCTTGTTCGCAACTGGGCTCTTCGCGCTAAAATTCCCAATAGAAGCAACGGTAATTTCTAGTCCATGCCATCCTCAATTAGTGTTTGAAGAAATGATGTTTGATGAAGTATTTATTTACGATCATTACTGTACGTCGTATCTTTATATCATTACCGCTAGGTGGGTATAGATTTAATTAATTAGGAAAGTTTTCAATGTACATTTTGTGTCTGTCTGGATTGTTCGTCGGATCCCTAAGCTTGTGACAATATTCCTATGATGAACAGGAGTCGGCTACAGTTTTGATTGACGTACACTCATCATCATCATCATCATCATCATCATCATCATCATCATCATCATCATCATTACCATGACCTTCCACGCTTATCGACATGCCACATGATGATTACTGTTGGGATTACTGTTAAGCACTCCGAACAAACCAAGCAATCAGAAACAAAATATACCTTTAAAAGAACATCAACAAATACTATACCCAGGTGTGGCGAATCAACCGGAGGCAATTGTGGTTTGTCGTCGTAGACAGCCGATGATATAGCCCAAGACCGCCCAGAATACGACATATCTAGGCAAGTCTTCTGGCCTTGTGGAAGTGAAAGATAAACGTTATGGACCAGTTATTGAACTAAAAAGTTAAATTCATACAAGAGACAACACTGTAGTTATAGCCACATTTCAAGCGGACGAAAGAAGAAGGACTATACCCAGGTTGCGGTGTCTGGTTGCTGACCTCTCTATGGATGCACTAACTGTGTGACCCTTCAATCCAGCCCAGGTTTGATGCGGCCAACAGTCTATCCTTGGTGTATCACGTGGATTAGAAGGGCGTCTTGCTTAACAGATTCAGTCCCAAACAAAAAGTAGGGTTGAATTAAACAAAAATGGATGGCGGAAAATGGGAAGCAGGGTTGGTCACAGTTATGCCTTAAAAAGAGTAATATTGTAGCAGACATGATGTATTATATATCATATTAAAGGGGATTGCATAAGAAAAACTACTGTATATAAGCATATGACATATACGAGAAGGCGCTTAAGACAATTAATCATCCCATGGCACTTAATCGGTTAAAGCAGGGGTGGCCAACCTTTTCAGCAGGCGGGCCAAATTTCAGAAATAATATTATCTGCCGGGCCACGCACATGATATTTTTTTTTTTTTTTGGTTAATTAAAGTAAACAAGGCAAAGCGTGCTACAGCCTCGACCATATCATCGCTTCCCACTCCGCGGGCCGCAGCATGACGTCCGGCGGGCCGCATGCGACCCGCGGGCCTCGTGTTGGCCACCCCTGGGTTAAAGGGTATCTTTTACACGCTTTAAAGTGTATTCGGTATATGGTGCTAGACCCGTGTTTTATATTACGAGGGTAAGTCACAAATGGCTGTAGAAAAATAACTAAATGTGACAACTTGAAACCAGTTTATTTTTATACATACATTGTCCTTTTATTTCTCAACATAATTTCCACCAACATTGATGCACTTATCCTATCGTTTTATCAGTCCTCCCAAACCGGCTGTTGTTGTTTTTCTTTATCCCTGCGTGTTGAGCTGGCTACCCCTGGCAGCCCAGTGCCATTCTTATGAAAATGCAGATCCTACGACCAGCCCCAAAGATCCGCTAAGAGCTGCAAAACGAGAAGCTAGGAACAAATCTCACGCCTGAATGGATGACATGTTTCGTCTTACGAACAACAGGTCATCTGGCCTGAAGTAACGTGTTAGTGATACTATCCGTGGAGATAGTGTGGCCAGAAGGTGAAAAGCGTTGGTCAGCGAATCTGTGGTCACAAGGTGTGAAGCACTGGTCAACTAATGGACTAGAAACCTCATTGACACCTACGAGTGAAATTCCTCGAGAGATGAAGAAAGAGTCCTTGGCCCTCCAACAAAGGGGTGCGAATCAAACAACCTACACCTTTCATCTATAGTTACCTCCCCCTGCCGCCGACTTCCGGCGTGGAGCTGAGATCACAGGAATACTTGTAGTTTTGTCGGTTTCCTGTGAAACAAATCAATTTCTTCTCCCTCTTCCTCTTTCGTTCGCTTGAAATTTTTCTGTATGCAATGTTGTCCCTTGTTTAAACTTCACTCTTTGTTGTTGTTGTTGTTGTTGTTGTTGTTGTTGTTATTGTTGTTGTTGTTGTTTAGCTCACTTATTGCTTCATAGCGGTTATCTTCCACTGTTGTTTCTCAAGACCAGAAGGCTTGCCTTTAAATATGCAATATTTTTGGCAGTCTTGGAGTGTGTGATCTGCTGTCCTCTGATATGCACATGGCTGATTCTCTAATCTGGAATTTTGTATTCAAACTCATCACTATCATACGTCCTGTGCGATTGTTATTTGTGTTGTTGTAAAACCGTGTCGAATTCCAATTGTTTACAATTGTGGGACGTGAGGGACTTAAGTTAGTTAGTCTTTCCTCTTGAGCCTAAGTCGGCGCATAGGGCAGAAGTCATGGCTCTCCATGTCTGGCGGTTCGCTGCTACCTGCCTGTTGTAGATCTTGGATATTCACTTGGCCGTTGAATGAGCCTTCTCTGATGATGGTTCTACACAGGGTCTCTCTTGGTCTTCCCCGTTTTCTTTTCCCGTTGTAATGATGACCATATGAGGGCTTGGTAGGGGAGTCTTGTCTTGTCCATTCTGAGTACATGGCCGATGTAGTTCCAACGGCGTTTTCTTAAAATTGGATACAATATCTTGCCTAGTCTCTTGTCTTATTTGCGCATTGGTTTAGGTGAGGGACTGGGGACAAATTTTTTTTTTATTTGGCGCTCGCTCGCCCGCTTTGAGCTCAAGCGTAGTCCATACACACTATTTATAGTAGTGATGGACTGAAGTTTATGTGTGGATTAACTTTCCCTATTAACAGTGTCCCTCGCCATCAGGCGAACACCCACTCCGACTTCAGAGGTACTTGTAATTTACCTCCCCAGGTCAAAGATGACAGGTCAGCATTTTAGTCATTTTAGTAGGGGTTGAACCGCTTACTTCGGCATCAGCACAACGGATGTTTAAGAACACGCGTTCTTACCCATTCGGCCATGCGGACCTGCACTGGGGACAATTGTTAAATTGGTTCCAAACCCAGTAGGCAAGCAACGATATTAATACCCTCGGTGTCTTAAATTTTGCAAGCGATGGGTGCAAGTCGTGGGTTCTGATTTTCTACTATCGTGGTAAATAAGAACGGTTCTTTCTCGCGTACTTTGACGTTTGCTATAACCACGGGACTTTGGTTTCCAAGACATGGTGATATACATGAAGCCTTTTCCTAGTTAACAAACAGGATGGTCGAACACATACCCGATTGGATTGACAAGATACTACACAAAGATGATGGGAACCTGGCAAGTCGACACACCACAAACCTCCTACATCATCGATTGGGCGGTACATTTTGGAAACCGATCACGTGACTGATAGAGACAACAATGCGTTTCGTTTCGTGTATTGTTTAACACACACACACACACACACACACACACACACACACACACACACACACACACACACACACACACACACACACACAATAATCGCTTGTTGAAGATCACAAAAGCCATCATGATTAATCTACATAGACCAGTTTTGTGCGAACAAAAAGACACGATAGTCAGTTTAAAATTATCATGGTAGACAATTGACATTACTGTGCGAATATGTGTAAATTTCAGCTGGAATGATTTATCTAGTTATTTTACTTTACGTTGTGTGATTTCTGCAGTATATACCTGACGAGATGCAGCGAAATATTCCAGGCAATAAATCGTGCAGTCTATTGTTTGTGTCTTCATTATTCAAATGTTCACATCTTCTGGAATCTAGAATCTTCTTAATATGCGCTATTCTAACAAAAAAATCTTTCTGCAACATTTCAGTTTAAAGGCTTCAATTGCCCTCTTTATCGATAATGAAATTGTCATTGCTACACATTCTTCTTCTTCTTCTTCTTCTTCTTCTTCTTCTTCTTCTTCTTCTTCTTCTTCTTCTTCTTCTTCTTCTTCTTCTTCTTCTTCTTCTTCTTCTTCTTCTTCTTCATCTTCTTCTTCTTCTTCTTCTTCTTCTTCTTCGTCTTCTTCTTCTTCTTCTTCTTTGCGATCATCTGGAGAGTTGTTTTTCTTTCCCAGATGTAATTGCGTTGTGTCTCATTATGCACCCTTGGGCGAAAACCCGTTGGCCAACACATCTCACTTTAGCTGGCGTTTTTAAAACCAGGTTAGCCGTCCTGGGGGACTCTTACTGTTGTGGTTCATCCATATCCCAGCTGGTCAAGTTAGAACGGTCGATGACTTCACGGTCAGCCCTCAAGGGAAGGTAGGGACAATCCATGGGCATATTCCGCCATCCAAGGAGGCTTCTATAATTTCAGAGCCGATACATAGCGCTCTGGTGCCGGGTTCACCCAAGGAATCGCCACGTTCTGCTCATGGCTGCTTTAATTCCTCACTTCCATGTATTGGGCCTTTCGTTCGCCACAGACCGCTCCCCGCACAAACCAGGAACGGTCGGTCTGCACACGTCGGCCACTCAGCGAACTTTCGGATCGGACATGTGCTGGACGCTGTGCCCGGAAGACAAAATAGTCAGAGCTGTTCCGGGCACGAAGGACATTCCACTCTCACTCGGAAGTTTTTGCGTTGTGCCAATTTTATTTGCACCCTTAGGTACGGCACATCCGACTTCTGCGGGCGATGTTACGTGTTTGCCTTACCGGGTTTTCGAGGGACATTAGACTCTTACTGTTGTGGTGTCTCCAACATCTCGGCTGGTCAAGTTAGAACGGAAACAAGGCATCACGGTCAACCCTCAAGGGAAGGCAGGGGCAGACCATGGGCACTCCTCGCCATCCAAAGAGGCTTCCATAACTGCAGAGCCGGCACATCGCGCTCCGAGACCGGGCTCACCCAAGGAATCGCCACGTTCTGCTCATGGCTGCTTTAATTCCTCACTCCCATGTATTGGGTATTTCGTTGGCCACTAGCCGCTCCCCACGCAAACCAGGACCGGTCAGTCTGCAGACGATATCCACTCAGTAAACTTTCACATAGGACTTCCAAGTAATGGATTCGCTAGCCAAGCATTCTATTCCGTGTTAATGAGACGTTTTTCCACCTTTGACTACGCTCACTCAATGAGTTTAAGTACAGACTTGCACCGTATTCATTGCGTGCTACTGGGACGCCATTTCTACCTTTAGTAACGCTTATGAAGTAGGCTGCTTGTGCTGCCGGCTCAGCGTCTTACCTGTATCTAGCAGAGAGCGAGTATCAGACAGGCCCTCTCATCCGGAGGATCCTTGATATCCCTCGGCTGAGAGCCGTAGGACAAGTGTCTGGACCAAGCATGTAGTAGGCTCAGCATCTCACCTCCATTTTGCAGTGGGTGAGTATCGGCCCGGCACTCACATCTGGGTAATACTGACTTTAATGGCGTTCAGCCATATCCCTCTGCTGAGAGCCGTGAAATACTCGCATGTGTCTGGAACAAGAATGTTGTAGCTTCGTGCGCCTAATTCGGACTTGAGTGCTATGGATTTGCTTATCCCTAGCCTTTGATTGCCTGTCCCCAGTCTACCTGCAAGGCAGCAGGTGTGTGACTCTCTTCGTCTGGTTCCTATGCCTTAACCTGTCCGACATGCGAGACCCTACCAGTAGTTGTGCTATCGTCGGCATAGCTCTTGGGGTTATTGGAACACGCAAGCCCCTCTACCACGACAAGGTGGAGACGCTTAATAGAGGCTTCACATTCGTATGTTGCCATAGCATGGATGTTCTCTAAACTGTGTGGTTTATACGAAATAGATATAAATAGAGGATGATTTTTCTCTAAACTGTGTGGTTATATGTATTATACAAAAATATAGGGAGCGGTGGTAGCCTAGTGACCAGATGCTCGACTGCCATTCCGATGATCTTGAGTTCTTCATCTTCTGCTGCGTTCATCCAGAGTTATTTTTCGGAGGTGATTGCGTTGTGCCTGTTTACAGCGGAGCTGCGATACTGTGCCTTTAGGCCGCCACATCCAACTTCTGCGGGCGTTTGTTGACCAGGTTAACATCCCGGGGTGTCTTGAGTTCGATGCGCATCGGGGCGGATATTTTATATTGACCAGGGCTCTCAAGACGACGCAGCCAAACACGAGTACCTGGAAATGTCTTGGGGAGTAAAGGTGGCTGGCGTGACACTGACCACATCACCCACCGAATGCTGAATGGTCTTTACAATATGGGTCTAACATCATACGCCCAGTACGCCTTACGGTGCGTACAAGAATCGTGTATATTTCTGGACGTGTACATGTACACGAGCACGCCCAGGGAACCTTGTGAAATGTTCAGGCTCTTTCTGAGCTACAACCATTTGGTCTCATTAATCTCTCGAGGACTTTGTTGGCGTTCACTCCATGCATCGGGGGAGGGGGATATGGCTGACAGATCACGGCGTCAGTCTCTCGCCCAGAAAGATCACGGCGTCAGTCTCTGGCCCGGAAAGGTCACGGCGTCAATCTCTGGCCCAGAAAGATCACGGCGTCAGTCTCTGGCCCAGAAAGGTCACGGCGTCAATCTCTGGCCCGGAAAGGTCACGGCGTCAATCTCTGGCCCAGAAATATCACGGCGTCAGTCTCTGGCCCCAAAAGATCACGTCGCCGGTCTCTGACTCCGAAAGGTACAGCGTCAATCTATGGCCCAGAAAAGACACGGGGCCGGTCTCTGACTCCGAAAGGTCACGGCGTCAATCTCTGGCCCAGAAAGGTCACGGCGTCAATCTCTGGCCCAGAAAGGACACGGTGTCAGTCTCTGACACAGAAAAGTCATGGCGCCAGTCTCTGACCCTGAAAGAACACGGCGTGAGTCTCAGGTCCAGAAAGAACACGGCGCCAGTTTCTGGTCCAGAAAGGTCACTTCGCCGGTCTCTGACTCCGAAAGCTCACGACATCCGTCTCTAGCTCAGTCAGGTCACGGCGTCAGTCTCTGGTTTAGTCAGAACCGGGTTTGCGCCTAGAAAGGGCCGGACATTTTTCTAACTACCATTTGTATCGAATATCACATGGCCCCCTGTATCTCGTAGCTAGTGAGATTGGATGCCTCGCAGCTTGGATAGGAGCAAACAAGAGGAGGTCCCGTGTGCAAGTTGTCCATGATATATCTCCTCCAGTACTTGGAACTCGATAACAGAAAACGATAACAGACGACAAATGGCGGACTTTTCTTAGGGACAACGCTAAAACAAAATTAACCGCAAGTAACATAATGTCAAGAAGGAACGGGAACGAAAGACAATATTCCCCAGTCTGGCGAGTCTTCCTCGGGATCAGGCTTTCTAAAGGCGACTCAAGAAAATGGCAAACGAGGAGGGAAAGAAGGGGAGGGGGTGACTGATGAAAAAAGCAGATATGGGAGAACCAGAACGTGTACAGTACAAGAGGAGAAGATGACACCCTCACGCAGCAAAGAAGCACTCACTCATGAAAAGCATACCCAGTTGCAACGGAGCAACTACCAAGGATGCCGTCGACGAAGGACGGAATGGAGGTTGATGGAAAAGAGGTACCCTGCCAGGCATGCATCAGTGGAAGTCGTCTAATTCTCAGAGGACCAGACCAATTTAAACCGCACTATGAACCACCACAATTATAACCAATACTGCTAAGGCTGGTTGAACGAGGTGGAAAGTTTTTTTTTTCCTTCTTCTCTACAAATCGGAATCCGAATGGAATTCTATAGAGTGGACCTAAGGTCACCGCATTGGCAAAATTGTTAGGAAAACAAAGCTACCCACGGGAAGATAGAGGCCATTACTTTGGAGGGAATCTACCGTACAGAGATACTTGCCCAATTCCAATAAGAGCAGAAGAAAAAGATTATGAACAGAAATAATACAAGTTAATTTATTGTCCTTTAGAGGACACCGCAGTCAACAGTGGCATGTAATGGCTGTTTGTGATTTCTAGGCAATTATACATTTAGTAGTAATAGCAGCAGCAATAGTGGTAGTAGTAGTAGCAGCAGCAGCCGCAGCAGCAGCAGCAGCAGCAGCAGTAGTAGTAGTAGTAGTAGTAGTAGTAGTAGTAGTAGTAGTAGTAGTAGTAGTAGTAGTAGTAGTAGTAGTAGTAGTAGTAGTAGTAGTATTGCTGAAGAGTTGTGCTGACGCAATGGGAACATAAGGTATGATTAAAGCTGCAGCAAATGACAGTGTGTCATTCATTCGGCTGACCGCCTCTG
This sequence comes from Cepaea nemoralis, assembly GCA_014155875.1. Lineage (NCBI taxonomy): Eukaryota > Metazoa > Mollusca > Gastropoda > Stylommatophora > Helicidae > Cepaea > Cepaea nemoralis. Next base: position 41,569 of record JACEFZ010027806.1, on the reverse strand, counting down.
CTGGTGGCCCCAGCAAGATCGAGTGCAGATACCACACTTTGATCTTAGCCAAAAGACCCAGAAGAAAAACCCACACTTTTTTAAACAATCATAACCTGAACTGAACTTTGGTTTTCTGTTAAACATTTGATAAGTTTATTTATCAAACCATGAATTTCTGCGTTTCGTGCCTGATCTTATGTTCTCAAACCAGCCGGAGGTGCCCTTCCAACAAAAGCTGTTGTGGGCTGGGTGACTAGAATGTGTGGAAGCTCGTCAAAGTCCAATGTCTTCAACATCTCTTTGGTGTCTGGATCACTGTCAGTAATGTCCATTTCAAGAGCAGAAACCTCTGGCACATAGTTACCTCTTCTCTCCCTCCTGGAGTTTAATAGAAATATTCCTCAATGGTCCCTTCTGAATCCTCTTCATCAGATGAGTAACAAATCCAGCAATGTTATCCCTCGGCTTCTTGCTAGGAATAGTTGCGATCTCTTCATAAACACGAGCGTGTGTTTGGAAGTCTCTGGTCAGTTTGGTGTCATATTTTTCAATGATTACACGGGAAGCCCTTTTCATTGTCTTGGTAGGTACACGAGCCATTTTCGTCGCAGCACCGGAAAAAAAATTCCATTTTTTTTTCTTTTCTTCTTTTTCTTTTTGTTTTAAACAGTAAACAGTCTGATACGGCAAAGTTAAAATTACGAAAATAGAGAACAATGTTTACATACACGTTAAATTAAATTGGAATCCTATTTTGCATTAAGTTCCAAGTGCACATATTTAATCCTAGTTAACTTTTCTCTTGTCTTTTCGTCTTCTGCTGCCAAAGCTTATTTACCAGAATTTTTTTATGTATCTTGCAAAGGAAGAAACAAATCTTCATTATCTTACCTCCCTTGATTCCTCGTTTTTATCTCCCCTGCAAGACATAGACTAATACTTCCTAATAGATTTTCTACAAACTTCGCAAAGGTGGGGAACCGAGGCATAAAAAAAAATATTTATACCAGCCACCCGCAATGTGGCGTTTAAGCTATCTTCTTTATGAACGGAGAAAAAAATACAGTAATTGCCAGAACCGGGTTATAAGCTTTCGTAACTTGGCCGCAGGAAGTTAAGATTATTGCCCGCAAATATTTACTGTCTGTTGCCAAACAGCTCAGCCGCCACAGCCGGCTTATTCCTGTAACCAACTGCTCGTCGACCTGGAGATAAGCTGGCCAGATAATCCCTCGCTCCAGTTTCTTTCTCTCGCCCTAGCCTCGTCTAGGGGAGTGAGCATGTCCCAGTCGTTTCTCCAGTTTATGACACAGATGTACTTTTTGTGTTTTATTTTATTTCTGTTTGTGTGCGTGAGGGTGTGCGTGCGAGTGTGTGTACGTGTGTTGGTGTGTTGGTGTTGAGTTGGTTGGCGTGTGTTGGTGTGTGTGTGTTGGCGGGCTTGAATTGATGTATGTGTGTGTGTATGTGTGTGTGTGTGTGTGTGTGTGTGTGTGTGTGTGTGTGTGTGTGTTAGTGGGCGTGAATTGATGCATGTGTGTTGGTGGGCGTGAATTGATGTGTTTGTGTTGGTGGGCGTGAATTGATGTGTGTTGTTGGGCGTGAATTGATGTGTGTGTATGTTTGTGTGTGTGTGTGTGTTGGTGGGCGTGAATTGATGTGTGTGTGTGTGTGTTGGTGGGCGTGAATTGATGTGTGTGTGTGTGTGTGTGTGTTGGTGGGCGTGAATTGATGTGTTTGTGTTAGTGGGAGTGAGTTGGCGCTCGTGAGTTGATGTGTGTGAATTAATGTGTGTGAATTGATATGTGTCAGTTGATATCTGTGAATTGATGTGTGTGAATTGATGTTTGTGAGTTGGCATGTGTGAGTTGATATGTGTGAATTGATGTGTGTGAACTGAAGTGTGTGAATTAATGGTGTGAGTTTATGTGCATGAATTGATGTGTGTGAATTATTGTGTGTGAATTGATATGTGTGAGTTGGCGCGCGTGAGTTAATGGTGTGAATTCTTCTTCTTCTTCTTCTTCTTCTTCTTCTTCTTCTTCTTCTTCTTCTTCTTCTTCTTCTTCTTCTTCTTCTTCTTCTTCTGCTGCTGCTGCTGCTGCTACTACTGCTGCTGCGTTAATCCATAGTATTTTTTTTTCGGATGTGATTGCGTTGTGCCTGTTTACAGCAGAGCTGCGTTCTTGCGCCGTTATGCCGACACACCCGACTTCTGGGGGAATTTGTTGACCGGGTTAACCTTCCCGGGGATGTGTGCGAATTAATGTGTATGAATTGATATGTGTGAATTGATATGTGTGAGTTAATGGTGTGAGTTGATGTGTGTGAGTTGATGTGTGTGAACTGATGTGTATGAATTGATATGTGTGAGTTGATGTGTGTGAGTTGTCTTGTGTGTGTGAGTTGGTGTGTATGAGTTGATATCTGTGAATTGATATGTCTGAGTTGATATCTGTGAATTGATGTGTGTGAATTGATGTGTGTGAGTTGGCATGTGTGAGTTGATATGTGTGAATTGATGTGTGTGAATTATTGTGTGTGAATTTCTTCTTCTGCTGCGTTCATCCGGACTTTTTTTCGGACGTGATTGCGTTGTGCCTGTTTACAGCTGAGCTGCGTTCTTGCGCCGTTAGGCCGACACATCCGACTTCTGCGGGCATTTGTTGACCGGGTTAATCTTCCCGGGTGTGTGTGAATTGATTTGTGTGAATTGATTTGCGTGAGTCGATGTGTGTGAGTTGGCGCGCGTAAGTTGATGTGTGTGAATTGATGTGTGTGAATTGATATGTGTGAGTTGATGTGTGTGAATTGATGTGTATGAGTTGGTGCGTGTGAGTTGATGTGTGTGAGTTGATATGTGTGAGTTGATGTGTGTGAGTTGATATGTGTGAGTTGATGTGTGTGAATTGATATGTGTGAGTTGATATTTGTGAGTTGATATTTGTGAGTTGATGTGTGAGTTGGCTTGTGTGTGTGAGTTGATGTGTGTGAGTTGATGTGTGTGAGCTGGCGTGTGTGATGTGTGAGCTGGCGTGTGTGAGCTGGTGTGTGTGAGTTGGCGTGTGTGAGCTGGCGTGTGTGAGTTTATGTGTGTAAGCAGGCGTGTGTGAGCTGGCGGTGTGAGTTGGCGTGTTTCAGCTTTTGCGCGTGTGTTTCTGTGTATGAGTTAATGTCCATGAATGTATATGCATGAATCGGTCTGTTAGGCGATATGCGTGTATTTATGTCTATAAGTTGTGTGCATGGGTTTGTGTGCATGGGTTTGAGTGTGTGAGATGGTGTGCATGAGTTTGAGTGTGTGATCTCGTATACATGAGATGGTGTGCATGGGTTTGAGTGTGTGATCTCGTACATATGACATGGTTTGCATGGGTTTGAGTACATGAACTGGTGTGCATGAGTTTAAGTACGTGAACTGGTGTACATGAGTTTAAGTACGTGAACTGGTGTGCATGAGTCTGAGTTCGTGAGTTGGCGTGCCTGAGTTTGAGTTAATGATCTCGAACGCAAGAACTCGTGTGCATGAGTTTGAGTGTGTGAGCTCGTATATATGAACTGGTGTGCATGAGTCTTCTTCTTCTTCTTTGCGTTCATCCGGAGTGTTTTTTCAGATGTGATTGCGGTGTGTCTGGTTAGGCGCCCTTGGGTCGAAACCCTTAGGCCAACACATCCGACTTTTAGAGTGCATTTTTGACCAGGTTAGCATTCCTGGGGGACTCTCACTTTTGTGGTACTGTCCACCTCCCAGCTGGTCAAGTTAGAACAGCCGAAGACTGCACGGTCATCCCTCAAATGAAGGCAGGGACAGTCCATAGCATTTTCCGCCATCCTGGGTGGCTTCCATAATTGCAGAGCCGACACATAACGCTCTGGTACTGGGCTCACCGAGGGAATCGTCACGTCCTGCTCATGGCTGCTTTAATTCCTCACTTCAATATATTGGGCATTTCGTTCGCCCCGGGCCGTTCCCGCACAATCCAGACAGGTCTGCAGACGGTATCCACTCAGCGAGTTTTCGGACATGTGCTTGTCGTTCCGTCCGTCAGAGCTGTTCCAGGCACGACAGACATTCGGAAAACTGCCTAGTCAGAGCTGTTCCAAACAAGAGCGGCATTCGGAAACTAGGTAGTCAGAGCCGTTCCTAGCACGAGAGACATTCGGACGAGACGTTCACTCGGACGTAAATGCGTAGTGCCAATTTTTAGTTTGCCACCCGTAGGACGGCACTTCCGACTTCCGCAGGCATTTTTAATGAGGTTAGCCTTCCTCGGGTTTCGAGGCACGTTAGACTTGTGATGTCGCCCACATCTCAGCTGGTCAAGATAGAACGATCATCGACATCACGGTTAACCCTCAAGGGAAGGCAGGGGCAGACTATGGGCCTGTCCAAGGCTATCCAAGGAGGCTTCCATAATTGCAGAGCCGGCACATATTGCTCTGAGACTGGGCTCACCCAAGGAGTTGCCTCGTCCTGCTCGTGGCTGCTTTAGTTCCCCACTTCCATGTGTTGGGCATCTCGCTTGCCACTGGTCGCTAAATCACACACCAGGAACGATCAGTCTGCAGGCGACATCCACTAGGTAAGCTTTCGCTTCGGATTACGCAATTGATTCGCTAGCCGTGCGTTCCATTTCGTGTTATTGAGACATTTTTCCACCTTGTTTTTCCACCTTTGTCTACACTCTATGAGTTAGATACAGTCAGTTTTCGTAGCCTTTCATTCTTCTTCTCTTCTTCTTTTCGTTCATCCGGTGTGTTTTTTCAGATGTGATTGCGGTGTGTCTGTTATGCGCCCTTGGGCCGATACCCGTAGGCCATGTCAACGCCTCACCTTTATCGGTATTAATTAAAGGGCTGCAACTCCAGCCCAAGGGATAGAAGTGAGTCACTCAGAGCCCGAGTAATCTAGACCCTTCTCGAAGGACTGGTCATTGAGTCCATGGTTCCGTGGACACGGACGTGGCCCGCCTATTGCGGGGTCCATGGGGAACTCGGACAGAGTTACCACCCGTGTCGGGTTGGGACACGTGTGGACCGGCAGAGGACAGACGGACTTCAGAGAGGCAACAGGGCCTGCCTTAGAGGGACTCAATAGATATCAATAGATATATATATACATAGGCTAGATAGTTTGCTAGACTGTTGTATGATACCTATGTGTTTGATGTTAACTATCTGTGATATGTAATATAGCGCGGGTTTGTTAACCCACTGCGCCAACGCACTGTATATTGAAATACAATAAATGTTCGATACCATCGTGAACGAAGTTATTGTTGCCTGTGTGAACCCGAGCTCAGTTACCTAGATAAGAGCAAGACGATGACAGGCTTTTTGGGGGCTAGTTTTCCGGTTTTGGCATAAAATCTATTGTGAAAGAACTATTAATTGCCATGTAAAATCACAAAATTAATTATATCACATTGATTTTTGTACCACAAATTGTTAACTTTACAAGTTTAAATATTAGTAGCTATCTAGCAATAAAATAGAATTAATCTGAGTCCCTCAGCAGTGTCTCAGCAGTGCCTCAGCAGTGTGTCTCTCATTATTTTGATTACTGTAAACTATTTTTGACATGACTGTGACATTTTTTGACTGTTACTAATGTTTTCTCACTCTACGAGCAGATTGTTCCGCGAATAGTGGCGCGTGCAACCTATGTAACCTTTCCAACAGTGGCGAGAGTATAAGACAACATCGGCGAGTTCTGGGATTAAAAGCTAAGTTTTATTTCATACCCATCGCAACTCTAAGCTGTACTTCTCACCATCCATCAATGTATCATTTTGTTTCGCATTGATTTGTTTGCATATTCATGACCGTGTAACCAACATAACCTTTCATTTTGACTTACAAATTTAATAATTAAGGGAAATAAATTTTCGACTCCCCAACATTTTTTCAAAGGGATTTAACTTTATAAACAGTACAAACAAGTAAAACACAAGATGTCTAGCTTAGATAAATGCATTGAGCAAGGAATAAAATTAGGTTATAAAGAAGAGAAACTGTCAGAATGGGCACAGAAAACACACGCAGAAAACATTGCCCGTGAAGAAAGAGCGATAGAACGAGAGGAAAAGAAATTGCAAATGGAGGCAGAAGAAAAGAAATTGCAAATTGAGGCAGAAGAAAAGAAAATGCTAATTGAGGCAGAAGAGAAAAAGATGCAAATGCAAATTGAAGAGAAGAAAATGCAATTGCAGGCTCAGGAGAAACAGATGGAGCTCGAGGCGGCGGCCAAACAAGCCCAATTGAATGCCGAGACACAAATAAAACTAAAACAGATGGAGATTGAGTCCAACGCAGAAATATCTGTTAATAAGCTAAAAAGCAAAGAGGAGGAACAAAAATATAACAAGTATAAAGGCCTCGTGAAGGCGTTCTGCTCAGGAGATTCCATCAGCGCCTACTTGGAAAATTTTGAGTGTTTAATGTCCTACCATAAGATCATAAAATCAGATTGGGCATTCATTTTAATGAGGAACTTAGCTCTTGAACCTTTAAAAGTAATAGAGACAGTGCCACAGGAAATGCGAAAGGACTATGACTATTTAAAACAACGCATTCTCCAACATTTTTCTTTAGATACTGCAGGTTACCAACAGCAATTTGCCAAAGTATCTCCACAACCAAACCAAACATTTATAGATTATGTCAGTACAGTCCAAGACGTGTGCACAAAGTGGATTAACTCGGCTAAAACTAACAACAGCCATGACAAACTTAAAGAGCTCATTATTATAGACAAAATAGTTAGCACCATCCCTACACCTTTTGCTAAGTTCTTAAAACAAATGGACTGTAAAAGTATTCAGGAAATCGAGTCCAAGGGGAATGCATTTTTCACAGCAAATAGAGACATTTTTCAGCTAAACATAAGTCACAACGATACAGCAGCAGCATTAGTGAACACCAGATACTCTAAACAAACAGAGAGTAAATTTAAGCCGCGCTCAAATGTCAGTAAACTAGTCAAATGCCAATATTGCAGTTTGAATCACGACAGTTACGCGATGTGCGACAAATCGCCTAACTATCCTCACCACCTCAAGATGATGGTGGAGAAGCAGAAGACTAAGCGCAATGCTTACCAGAGAGCGGTCAAATGTTGTTTTTGCCGGAGCTTTGGCCACTATAGTCGCCTCTGTGATGGCCGAAAATTATTGAAATAGGCCAATGCTGCACTAGTGGAAACGTCGTCAGACGAAGAGATTGAATCACTGAATGAGTGTGATAATCAAAACGACAATGTAAGTGAGCTTGGAAATGCTGTACAAATTATTGACACCATTACAGACAGTAAGTGTAACACCTGTACGAAGTTCCAACTTGACACAACATTACTATGTGGCCACACTATCCCTATTTCAAATGAAACAGCCAACGCTGCTTTGTCATCTACAGGCAAGCTAGTTTTTTCAACAGGGTTTGTAAATAACAAAAAGTGCACATTAATTCGGGATTACGGCGCAACGCTCTGTGGGATTAAGAAAACATTAATAGACACTAAAGACTACACAGACAAACATGTGACTTGTCGCACATTCTCAGGCACTATAGAGAAATACCCCCTTGCTCTGGTCGAAATTCGAACACCGTTCATATCAGGACAAGTATTGTGCGCTGTCCTTGAAAATCCAGTCGCTGATATTATACTTGGGAACTTGCCCAACATACAACCATGCTCTGAAAAGGAAATCAGAGATTGGGAGCATAAAAACGGTATCCACCATACAAACAGCGAGGCTACAGAGAAACACCATTCATGCTTGTCTCAATCTGCCAAAAGACCAAGGGAGACAACCACTGAGGTAATTCAGAAAGAATTCACCGAGGTGTACAATGCAGGGGCGGTCGAATCTGTGAGTGATACGACCAAATTAAAACCTCGAATTGAGGATGCTACCGATCTACCAATTACCAAGCCTGTAGATGTGCAACAAAACACACAACACACAAATGCAATAACACGACAGACAACCCATAAAACCAACACCGACCAACTGCAGGAATCATTAGAAATAATAGCACCAACCGCAAATAACACGAATTTTGGAAATGAACAAAAAGCAGATCCTACACTTGCACCATACTTTAAATTAGTAGGACTAAAACCAAAATTAACAAAGAACGCATCGTGGACATTTAGGCTACAGAACAATATCTTAACTAGATTTGACACAACAAAGCAGACCACGATACAGCAAGTAGTGTTACCACAAGCACATCGAGACAAAGTTCTAAAAATAGCCCATGACTCCCCTTTTGGAGGTCATATGGGGTACGAAAAGACCAGGGCTAGGGTCCTCACCCAGTTTTATTGGCCAAAGTTTTGCCAAGATATAAAAACCTTTTGTAGATCTTGTGATATATGTCAGAAACTGGTGAAAAAGGGAAAAAACCCTACAGCAGAAGTCCAATCAACGACAACTGCCTCGAGGCCTTTCCAAATCGTGGCAGTTGACCTAGTAGGTCCGTTGAATCACATTTCAAATAAAGGGAATAGATATATTTTTACTCTTGTGGATCTATGTACGAGATGGCCAGAAATGCTTCCATTAAGATCTATCTCCTCTAAGGATGTGACGGACATATTACTAAATATTTTCTCCCGTTTTGGCTTCCCGGAGAAAATAATTTCTGATAGAGGAACCCAGTTCATATCGAATGCCACCCAATCAGTAACTAAGTTACTAGGCATCAAGCAATGTTTCACCAGTCCCTATCGACCGGCCGCAAATGGTATCTGCGAGAAACTAAATGGGGACCTGAAACATATGCTATCTAAAGTGACAGCTGAAAATCCAGCCGATTGGGACATACTTCTCCCAACGGTGCTGTTCGCATATAGAGAAGTCCCGCAATCAAGTAAGCCTGTCATCGTCTTGCTCTTATCTAGGTAACTGAGCTCGGGGTCACACAGGCAACAATAACTTCGTTCACGATGGTATCGAACATTTATTGTATTTCAATATACAGTGCGTTGGCGCAGTGGGTTAACAAACCCGCGCTATATTACATATCACAGATAGTTAACATCAAACACATAGGTATCATACAACAGTCTAGCAAACTATCTAGCCTATGTATATATATATCTATTGATATCTATTGAGTCCCTCTAAGGCAGGCCCTGTTGCCTCTCTGAAGTCCGTCTGTCCTCTGCCGGTCCACACGTGTCCCAACCCGACACGGGTGGTAACTCTGTCCGAGTTCCCCGTGGACCCCGCAATAGGCGGGCCACGTCCGTGTCCACGGAACCATGGACTCAATGACCAGTCCTTCGAGAAGGGTCTAGATTACTCGGGCCCTGAGTGACTCACTTCTATCCCTTGGGCTGGAGTTGCAGCCCTTTAATTAATACCGATAAAGGTGAGGCGGTGACAGCCAACACATCGACTTTAGCGTGCTTTTTTGACCAGGTAGGATTCCTGGGAGACTCTCACTTTTGTGGTGCCATCTGCAACCATGCTGGCCAAGGTTGAACGGTCGAGGACAACGGTCATCCCTCAAAGGAAGGCAGGGACAGTCCATAGCATTTTCCGCCATCCAAGGTTGCTTCCATAGTTGCAGGGCCGACACATTGCGCTCTGATTCTGGGCTCACCGAGGGAAATCGTCACGTCCTGCTCATGGCTGCTTTAAGTCCTCACTTCAATATATTGGTCATTTCGTTTGCCCCAGGCCATTCCTGCACAAACCAAACAAGTTTGCAGACGGTATCCACTCAGCGAGTTTTCGGACATGTGCTTGTCGTTGCGCCCGTCAGAGCTGTTCCAGGCACGGCAGACATTCGGAAAACTACCTAGTCAGAGCTGTTCCGAACAAGAGCGGCATTCGGAAACTAGGTAGTCAGAGCTGTTCCTAGCACGAGAGACATTCGGACGAGACATTTCACTCGGACGTAATTACGTAGTGTCAATATTTAGTTTGCCACCCGTAGGACGACACTTCCGACTTCTGGCGGGCATTTTTTAATGAAGTTAGCCTTCCTCTGGTTTCGAGGCACGTTAGACTGTTGTGATGTCGCCAAAATCTCAGCTGGTCAAGATAGAACGATCAACGACATCGCGGTCGGCCCTCAAAGGAAGGCAGGGGCAGACCATGGGCATTCCCTCGCTATCCAAGGAGGCTTCCATAATTGCATAGCTGGCACATGTTGCTCTGAGACTGGGCACACCCGAGGAGGTGCCACGTCCTGCTCATGGCTGCTTTAGTTCCTCACTTCCATGTGTTGGGAGTCTCGCTTGCCACTGATCGCTCAAGCACACACCAGGAGCGGTCAGACTGCGAGCGACATCCACTCGGTAAGCTTTTATCTTTGACTTCGGACAACGCAATAGGTTTGCTCGGCGTGCGTTCCATTTCGCGTCATTGAGACGTTCTTCCACTTTTGTCTACACTCTCTATGAGTTAGATACAGACAGTTTTCGTAACCATTTCCTTCGACTGGGGCACTTTTCTGACTTTTTTTTACTCGCTCACAAGGTAGGCTACATGTGCTGCCGGCTCAGCACTGTACCTTCGTGCAGCAGTGAACGAGAAACGACCTGGCCCTCTCATCCGGGGATCTCTCATATCCCCCAGCTGAGAGCCTTCGAACTTGTATCAGACCTGAGCAATTAGCTTGCTCAGTATCACACCTCTATTTTTCGGTAGGAGGGGATTTGCCCGGCTTTCAGATCCGAGGGTTTGTGGCTTAGAGGCGTTCAGCCACAGCCCTCGACAGGGAGCCTTAAGTGTTTTGTCCGGACCAAGAACTTCTGCCTTCGTGCGCCTGATTTAAACTTCTGACTGTTATCCTCACCTCAGTCTAACCCGCAGAGCAGCAGGTTGTGTCTCTCTTAGTCTGGCCCCTATCCTATATGCCGCCCGATATGTAGTTTTCATCCATCGGCAAGCACATGGGGTCAGAGGGACACACAAGCTCCCCCACCGCGGCAAGGTGGAGACACATCGGGGGAGGCCTTTCATTCGACTGGGGCACTTCTTCAATCTTTTTGTACTCGCTCACGAGGTAGGCTACATGTGCTGCCGGCTCAGCACCTTACCTCCGTACAGCAGTGAGCGAGAAACGGGCGGCCCTCTCATCCGGGGATCCCTCATATCCCCCAGCTGAGAGCCTTCGGACAGGTATCGGAACTGGTTATGTAGCGTGCTCAGTACCTCACTGTCATGATATGGCTGGCAGGCGACGATCCCGATGGAGAAAATGACAGAAACAGTCAAGTGACCGTCCTGAAATCTTAAATCAGACGGCGATCGTGACTTCAAACACTGGCCGTACGTCTGGGACACGGAAGCGAAGCCCAACGGATGAATTGTCTACCGGGAAAGATCAAAGAAAAGTCCGTATCGGACTTTGCGGAGATTCACCGGGCCCCAAAAACATCGTTTATCTTCGAGAACTTGGAGCACGATCAAACAGTGGATATCTTTGAAATACTATTAACCAAATCATTTGGGCAACCGAAAAGCAATATAATATATATTTAGCATGTTGATGTGGAAGGATCAAAGGACGGAATAGGAGCAGGGATGAGGAGGGGGACGGAAAAACTCAGTAACGTAGGACAGGAAATTTATATGTGGACAGAGAGAGTTAAACTCAGTGGAGAGTTAGACTTAACGGTTGGAGTGGGAATGTATTTCAGTGCCGTATAGAAAATATATCACAGAGTTTAGGTTGTGTAAAAATAACCAACCCTGTCCCTTCATGGGAATTAAACTGATATAAGTCTAGGCAGGAAATAAAATTCACTAAGGTGATTATATAGAGTAGCTTAGAAATATAGCATAGGGATTTTCGTGTGTAAACGTAGTATAAAGAGTAGACAGGATTAGGCTGAAGAGTGATTTAAGTTGTGTAGAGTAAGGTGTCTGTACAGTCAGAAGGATAGGTCTATACTAGGATTTATGTACTTTGCTTTAGCGTGTTTTTCTTTCACCTTGTATAGGGTAGAGTGCTGACTATTCTGTCTTATATAATAGTATAACTCTAGTATGATCTAGGGAGATTACTTTCTGAATATAGCCAATTACCTACATTCACATATCATAGGTCGGAGTTGCGTTTCTCTCACAAGCTGTGGTTTTACTCAACAGGTTCCCTGCACTTGACAATTAAGGTGATTACTCATCTGAGCCGAAACATTTGGTCAGAATTGGGGACAGTAATCTATGTCACCAGAAGGTAAAACCAGTGTGAGAAAAAAATTACACAAGAACCTGAGTCACTCTAAGTGAGAAGGAATATACAACCGATTGTTTTGTGAAAAAAGAAAATGGACAATAATTACGCAATAAGTAGTGTTTATCTGACATTCACAGGGGAAAAAAAACATTACAGAGTGTTGACTGTGTATACTTGAAGACTAGAACTAACCTAGAATTTCAGTGGAGAATATATTGTTTACTATGGTTCCAGAACTTATGGTCAAAAAAACCTTCATCAGTCAGAAAGAAAACAGCCGGGTGAGAGATTCAACGTTATGTCCTTTGTGAAGTCGAATGGCTGTATCATGATGGAAAAACTCTGATGTTCATCCTATACAATATTATGTCACACATTCAAGATAAATACCACCACATATCTTCACACTCATCCATGGCACACCAAAAGTACACTTTTCTGCAATAAATGTTTTATCATGTTGTTCGAAACCTGTGTTTGTGGGGTTATGTGCTAAAGGAACGGGAAGAGGGATATTGTCAGAGAGAGAGAGAGAGAGAGAGAGAGAGAGAGAGAGAGAGAGAGAGAGAGAGAGAGAGAGAGAGAGAGAGAGAGAGAGAGAGAGAGAGAGAGATCGTGACAAAAAGACTTTAACTAAAAAAGGGGGTATGTAGACAAATGTCCACCTGCAGAGAGAGAGAAAAACTGAGAAATAGGATAATTAACAGGTGTGCTGGTTGACTCCACTTTCCCCCCAGGGACAACTAGCTACACTCACCTCCGTATTTCGGTAGGTGAGTTTTCGGCCCGGCTCACTCATCCAAGGGTAGTAGCTTAGAGGCGTTCAGCTACATCTCTCAGATGGAGGCCTTTGTGTAAGTGTCTGGACCAAGTTTGTGGCTTCGTGCGCTTGAGATTAAAATCTGACTACTATCCTCAGTCTACCTGCAGAGCAGCAGGTTGTGTCTCTCTTAGTCTGGTCCCTATCCCAAGAGCTGTCCAATATGTAGTTTATATCCATTGTCACAGCGCTTGGGTTCGGTGAGACACTCAAGCTCCCCCACCGCGGCAAGGTGGAGACATATCGGGGGAGTGTGCATGAGTCTGAGTTCGTGAGTTGCCGTGCATGAGTTTTAGCTCGTACGCACTGTGCAGCCAGGTATTGAAGACCAAAACGAAAAGAGGCAGCGCAGACCAAGAGACATGATGTGTGGATGGACTGAGACGGTGACGTCAAGGAATACCACCAGCAGAGCTGATCCATAACACCAAAGACCGAGATGTGTGGAGAGACATGAACGCCCACGCCAGCTGGCGGGGCACATGATGATGATGAGGTCGACAGATGGAGAAGATGCAGGATGTGTTGTGAAAGTGACCAGAAGGACGATCACAACACGCTGGAGCAAGTATTAAAAGAGGGGTAAAGGATCGACTTCATTGCACCGCGTTCTATCGCATACGGGGCGGTTTTCATTCCGCAGGGGACCCAGTCGTCAGCGTCGCACCGATCACAAACTCCGTAGCCCCTGCGACCATCCCCAATTGGGTTTGTGAACGGTATAACGGAATCCTTTAAGGAATCCAAGATCTTAGTAACAAGAGGCAAGCGGCTTGGTAACTTAGCCACTTGGTCACTTGGCCACTTGGTCACTCGGCCACTTGGTCACTCGGCCACTTGGTCACTCGGCTACTTGGTCACTCGGCCACTTGATCACTTGGTCATTCGGCCACTTGGTCACTCAGCCACTTGGCCACTCGGCCACTTGGTCACTTGGCCACTCGGCCACTTTATCACTTGGTCACTCGGCCATTTGGTCACTTGGTCAACTGGTCACTTCACCACCTGATCACTTGGCCACTTAGTCAATTGTTCACTTTGCCACTTGTTCATTTGGCTACTTGGTCACTTGACCACTTGGTCACTTCTTCACTTGCCTACTTGGTCACTTTGCCACTTGGCTACTTGGTCACTTTACCACTTGGCTACTTGGTCACTTCGCCACTTGGTCACTTCAATACTTGGTCACTTCGCCACTTGGCCACTTAGTCACATCGCCACTTGGTCACGTCGATACTTGGTCACTTGGTCACTTCGCCACTTGGTCACTTGGCCACTTGGTCACTTCGCCACTTTTTCACTTAGTCACTTGGCCACTTGGTCACTTGGCCACTTGGTCAATGCAGGTATTTGTAGAGAAAGAAACATGTTCGCCTGGTGGTGGATAATGTTAATTATAATGATTCTATGTCGTACAGGTGTCAGAAACATTCAGCTGCGTTGATAGATACAGTGTTCCCCCTCTGCTGTGTGTCCACCGTGGCGAGGTAGAGGGGATTGTGCGTCCCAATGACCCCAAGAGCTATACCGACGATAGCACAGCTACTGGTAGCTGTCCATGTCGGACAGGTCAAGGGAGAGGGACCAGACGAAGAGACACACAAACCTGCTGCCTTGTAGGTAGACTGGGGACAGTCAAAGGCTAGGGAAAGCACCCCGAATACATGCTTGTCGAAATCGGATGTACTGAGCCACAGGCTTGACAAAGCAGTGCAACGTAACTTAATTCATGATGTCACAAATCAAAATTAATCGTTATGGTGCTAATCCCGTGAAGTCCCATCAGGCGGCGATAGTGCCGGGCCCACCCATGACTACTGGTGGTCACCTTCCCCTGTGCTGTGGAGTCAAGGCACAGAGGAGTAGGTTAAGAGCTATTGACCAAATACCCCGGACACTCAACATACTACAGTGGAATGCCGAAGGAGTTTACAAGAAGAAAGACTCCCTAACACAGCGTCTTCATAAAGATAGAATAGATGTGGCATGCATTCAAGAGACACACCTCAACGCCAATCACAAATTCTCAGTCAGAGGATATCAGGCCATACGTTTCGACCGCGAAGGACACAAAGGAGGAGTTGTAATACTTACACGAAATACAATACCTTGCAGCGAAGTATCTGTGATCTCTGACAACCAAACGGAAATTATAGGTGTTGATATAATGATAAAGGACGTGAAAATAAGAATCTACAATCTGTATAGCCCAGCAGATAAGGACCTTACACTCTCAAACATGAAAATAACTGACACAAACTGCATTATTGTCGGAGACTTTAATAGCCGTTCAGAAAGATGGGGATACCCAGATACTGACAAAAGAGGAGATGAATTGGAGGAATGGGAAATAGACTCAAATCCCCATCTACTCAACAAAGCGGATGACACACCGAGCTTCTACTCCAGAAGATGGCTTACCACTTCTACTTCAGACTTAGCTTTCTGCACAGGAGACATCCTCCACAAAATCGATCGCCATGTGCTGGACCAATTAGCAGGTAGTGACCACAGACCAATCAAGCTTGTAATGAATATGGAGTATGTTCAACAGGAGCAAAAGCCCGTGCCCCGCTGGAATTACAAACGAGCAGATTGGGACAGATTTGCCATACTAACAGACAAATATTGTGAAAACATAAATACACGATATGGCAACATAAAGCAAATGGTGGAAAGTCTAAACAGAGCGATAATACAGGCAGCCACTGAGTCCATTCTAAGAGGAGCGAGGAAAAATTACAAATCCATACTGGACTGAAGAACTACAAAGTTTGGAGGACAAATTTGAAGATGCCAGGAAGACAGCAGAGAGAGAACAAACAATTGAAGCGAACATCTCTCTCAAAGCCATCTCAGCAAAATATAAAAGAACAGTAAATCAAACAACAAGAGATTGTTGGAGGGAAAAAACAGAAAACCTGAATTTTGACAGGGATGGAAACAAACTATGGAAACTAGTGAAAGCCATGAACAATGAAGGACCTAGAAACAAACAAATAACAATTAAACAAGGAAATGCCTTGCTTACAGGAAAAAAGGCTGCAAATGCACTAATGGAACACTATGCAAATGCAAACCACATTGATATTACAACCGAACAGAAGAAAGCAATCAAAGACAAACAGATACATCATAGAAATACAGAGACAGCAGCAGAATATATGATGGCAAATCTAACAATGGAAGAAATGGAACAGGCAATGAATACCCTAAAAAAGAAGAAATCACCAGGAAAGGATGGAATCACAAATGAAATGCTAATAGGACTAGGCACCAAGGCAAAGAAGAAACTACTAGCAGTCCTAAATAACAGCTGGAAGAGAGGAATAGTCCCACAGGCATGGAAGGAAGCTATACTAATACCAGTCCCAAAGAAAGGAAAAGACCTGGAAGAACCAAATGGCTATCGACCTATCAGTCTACTTAGCTGTGTAGGAAAATTAATGGAACGCATTATCAATGGCAGGCTAACATGGCATCTGGAAGAAAACAAACTCTTAACACCACACCAAGCAGGATTCAGAAAGTACAGATCCACTGAAGATCAAATAACCTATATAGCTCAGGAAATAGAGGATGCCTTCCAAGAGAAAAAGCACACACTAGCAGTCTGGATAGATTTAGAAAAAGCATTTGATAAAGTATGGAAGGAAGGACTGAAAGTAAAACTGCAAACAATGCATGTTTGTGGAAAAATGTATAAATGGATCAGCCACTACCTTGAGAACAGAACTGCCAGGACAAAAGTACAAGGACAAACAAGCAAAATGATGCTGTTGTAGCAAGGTGTCCCCCAAGGAGGAGTTCTTTCACCAACATTATTCCTAGCATATATAAATGACATCACAGAAAATTTTCCAGCCAGAGTACACACATCCTCCTTTGCAGATGACCTAGCCATATGGACATCTGAAGAATATATTAGTACAGCTAACAGCAGAATACAGCAAGCCTTATTAGCGCTAGAGGACTGGTCAAAATCATGGCTAGTGAAGATAAGTGAGGAGAAAACAACATGCACAGTGTTCTCCCTCTCAAATAAAACTCAGCAACCTAAGCTGGTATTGAATGGAAAAATATTGCGCCATGAAGAAAATCCAAACTATCTAGGAGTCACCTTTGATCGTCGCCTGACATGGAAGACACAGGTTGAGAAAAATCGAACAAGAGCAAGGCAGAGAATGGCAATCATGAAAAAGCTTGCTGGTACAACGTGGGGAGCAGATGAGAAAGTTCTCAAGAAGTTATATACTGGACGGGTGAGGCCAGTACTGGAATATGGCATTGCAGCTTGGGCAACAGCAGCTAAGTCAAACTTTAACAAAATAAGTAGAGTCCAAAATCAAGGAATGCGAATCATAACTGGAAGCCTGAAGACAACGCCTATTAATGAACTAGAAAAGATCACTTGTTTACAACCAATGCAGGATAGAAGAGATAGCAGAGCCCAGCAACAAGCAGAAAAATTTAGAAGATTGACAGACCACCCTATGTATAACAGGTTTAATGGTTTTGGAAAGGGAAGACTGAAGCGTAGCAACTTTGTAGAAACTGCAAAACGAAAGATTAGGGCAGATCCTATACTTAACATATCAACAGTCAAGCCCATTTACAATGCACACAACTTCCCAGCTTGGAGACAGCAGCAACTGCCTGAGATGATAGAAAACATTCCTGGTATTGAGAAAAAGAACACTCAGAATGAAACCGAAAGAAGAAAAATAACCCTCAACTACATAAAAGAACATTACCCAAGCAGCAATTGGACCCATGCATATACAGATGGATCAGCCAAAGATTCAATTAAAATGGAGGAGGAGGAATTCTCGTTAATTTAAAAAATGGAGTGATAAAAACACAGTCAGTGGCAACTGGAAAATTTTCAAGTAACTTCAACGCGGAGGTAGAGGCTTTGAAAACTGCAGCAGAAATGCTCTTGATGGAGGAAAATAAAGAGAAGCAAATAGCTATCTTCACAGATGCAAAGTCAGCTGTCTCAATACTGAAGAGCAAAAACAGCACAGAACTAGCTGACCTAAGAGCAGCACTCCATGGTCTATGCCAGAAATCCACAAAAAGTTGTAATACAGTGGATCCCATCACATTGCAGTATACCTGGAAATGAAGAGGCTGACAGACTAGCAAAAGAGGGTGGACGATTACCACAGCCTGACATAGACATAACCTATAATGAGGCAAAAAGGTTTATAAAAAGCACATTTAGAATCAAATGGGAATCAGAGCAT
Organism: Cepaea nemoralis; assembly: GCA_014155875.1. Taxonomy (NCBI): domain Eukaryota; kingdom Metazoa; phylum Mollusca; class Gastropoda; order Stylommatophora; family Helicidae; genus Cepaea; species Cepaea nemoralis. The sequence continues at coordinate 23,317 of JACEFZ010027806.1, read as the reverse complement.
CCAGGCCACCAGAAGGATGATGCATATTACAAACTCGACCGAAGAGAACAAGTAGCAATCTTCAGACTCCGCACAGGACATAACAGGCTGAAACACCACTTGTTCAATAAACTAAAGATAGGAGATACCGATGAATGTAATTGTGGAACTGGTAAAATGACAGCTAAACATTTGCTGCAGGAGTGCCCAATATATGCAGAACAGAGAAAGATATTTTGGCCCACACCTGCTTCATTTGAGGACAAGCTCTATGGAGATATCAACAAGCTCAAGTTGACTACAGCTTACTTTAACTACATTCAGGTTGACATCTAAAGGTGCATGAAGATGTATTTAGACTGCCACACTTCATACCACAGGTATGTCGGTTACAAAAGCGTCCCAGAGGCATGAAATGGAATATTGCTTGGATAGCACATCCATTACGTGCAAAGTCCGAATCAAAAGCTCACTGTGTGGGCTTCATAAATGGTGGAAAAGTGTCCTAGTGACACGACATGGAATATTGCTTGGATAGGCATCCATTACGTGCAAAGTCCGAATCAAAAGCTCACTGTGTGGACTTCATAAATGGTGGAAAAGTGTCCTAGTGACACGACATGGAATATTGCTTGGATAGCAAATCCATTATGTGGAAAGTCTTAATCGAAAGCTCACTGTGTGGATGTCATCTGCAGACTGCATTCTTCTGGTTTCCGGAGGAACAGCCTATGGTGAACGGAAGGCCCAATATACGGAAGTGAGGCTAAGCAGCCATGTGCAGGACGTGACGATTCCTTGGGTGAGCCCAGTACCAGAGCGCTGTGTGATGGCTCTGCAAGTATGGAAGCCTCCTTGGATGGCTGGGAATGCCCATGGTCTGCCCCTGCCTTCCCTTGAGGGTTGATCAGGATGTCTTTGGCTGTTCTATATGGGCCAGCTAGGATGGGGGATAACACCACAACAGTGAGATTCAAACGTCCTAAGAAACCCCCGGGAAGGTTAACCCGGCCAACAAATGCCCGCAGAAGTCGGATGTGTCGGCCTGACGGCGCAAGAACGCAGCTCTGCTGTAAACAGGCACAACGCAGTCACATCCGAAAAAAAAATCCGGATGAACGCAGAAGAAGAAGAAGATACAGTGTTCCTAACATCAAAAGCAGACTCCGCCTACCAAGAATACTGGAATATAGATGGATGTAGATGACTGTTCATTAAAACAAAAACAGTCAACTAAAGAGGCTCTAGAAAAACGTGGAATGAAAAGGACTGTTGATAAAAGAAATAAAAAGGAAGCAAGTGAAATATTTCAGCCACGTTAGAAGACATAACATTCTGATAGAAACCATACTGGACCAAGTGACTAAAAGCAAGCGACAAAGAGTTAGATAACGATACAGCGGGACGATAACAATGAAGAGATGGGCGACGAACAGCAGTATGATAGAATGTATAATCAAGGCGAGAGACAGGCAACGTTGGAGACCTATTCCAGCCAGTCTTCATTATGGAGGCGGCACCTGGTTGATTCAAATAAATGACCGAGTAATAACGCGGGTCGTATCAGGAAATCATGATGACAAGAATGGACAATAAGTATATAAAGACAACGACTTGACAACAATAACACCAATCTCCGGAGTCACACACAGAGAGAGAGAGAGAGAGAGAGAGAGAGAGAGAGAGAGAGAGAGAGAGAGAGAGAGAGAGGGGGGGGAGCCGTTAAAGGCGCGGTGTCGTGCCCATAAATCCTCTGCTGCTATCTCGGAATCTGATCCAGGCTTGAACGAACTAACGAACCGACTTAATGGCCTGCCCGAGGTCTCTTGGAATATTATTAGCACGCAACAGTACGCAACTTCAAGGAGGACGGCCTAGGGAAATATCCCGGATTCCAAAGACGGCACAACGCCAAAGATGAAAACAAATGAAACAGAAAGTCTATCCCGTGCTTTTTAAAAGCTTAAGAATGTTTGCATTCTTTGTGGCGGACATATGACGTAGATCACGCAAATAATCAGAGGCGATTCTGTGCTGTGGGTGTCAAGTATCATAGGCGGATATGTAGAGTGGGTGTCAAATCTCAAAGAGCGCCTCCGTAGCGTCGATGTAAAGTATTAGACGTGGATTTGTAGAGCTGGAGCAAAAAAAAAAAAAAACAAGAACACACACACATACACGCACGCACGCATTTAAGTACGCGCGCTTACACACACACACACACACACACACACACACACACACAAACCAGGGGGCTGCGTGGTCTCGAGGTATGGTGTCCGCCTCGAGTGCTGGAGGTCCCGGGTTCAGGCCCCGGTGAGGACCGGGATTTATTTAAAAAATCCACCTGGACGTCCAGTAATAAAATTCCCCCTGGTCTCTGGGTAGTGAGATCGGACGCCCGTGTGTATTGTTGCGCACGTAAAAAATCCCTTGGCAATTGGAAATCGAAAAAGAGTAGCCTGACGGCGCTGCCCGGGCAAAATTTCGAGTTAAAAATCAACCCAAAGTATTTCAGGATCCTCGCCGATGCAACGGATTTCGTGCATTGAGTTGAGTTTCTCCAGACTCAGGTTTGAGTTAGGAGGAAAACGGAGCACTTATGGGTTAAACCGTGTGCCGTGATGTTGATCCAACGACTAAACTAAAAACACACACACTAACAAAATGGGTGTGGAGTAGATACCAGGAGGCATTGACGTGTTTTCAGTTCCCTCACACAATGGAGCACGCGTACCGCATGCTCGTAATGAGGTTGTCGGTTGTGTGATTGTTGTTTATTTTTTTGTTTCCTCTAGCTTTGAACTCAAGTGTAATCATCCATCCAAGAGCTACTACTTCTAGTACACTGGACCTATTTTTGCGTCTGCATAGCTTTCCCTGTTACCAGTGTCCCTCGCCATCAGGCTACTCCGACTTCTGAGATACTTGTAATTCGCATCCCCAAGTCAAGGACGAGAAGTCAACATTTTAGCCCAACTGACCGGTTTAGGGGTTGAACCACCGCCTCAGCACCAACAAACTGGAAATGTAAGAACAAACGCGGGTATCTATTCGGCCGTGCTGGCCTCTCAAAATGTAATGATCCTAACACTTCACAGAGCCACAGCGGGTTTCCTGTTCAGGACTTTTTTGTTATTGTTTAGAATAGGTTGGTGATGTTTCATCCGCAGGTTTTGGGTATGTCATTGTCAACAGTCACCGACCCAATGTCCCCAGGGAACTAGAAATGCATATTAACGATCCAGCCACTTGGCGTTTCTGCTTTGTCAGGAGCAGTTGTGGAGCGGGACCTAACTGATGAGTGCATGTCACCCCCGTCTGCCGGTTCATTGTCACGACCGCCAGGGCAGCCAACCCGGGTTGGGCGGCTGGAGGGAAGAGAGCGGATGTGTGAGGTGTAAATGCAGTAACCGGCACCAGGGGCAGATAAACATGACAGTGTCCTGGGATATCGATTGTCCCGGCAAGTTATCGTTCCTAACGTGTCTTTGGTTCGTGTTTCTGTATTAACTGCTGCCCTCCGTGCTGGATCACAATTTCGGTTTCTTTCTATCTACTTACCTACAAAACTACCGACCGAACTACCGACCGAACTACCTACCAAACTACAGAACCACAAACCGAACTAAATACCTACCTACCTTCCTATATACCTGTTTGCATGTGTGCCTTTCTCTCTATCTGTTTGACTGTCTAACTCTCTCTGTCTATCCACTTTCATGTCTATATTTCTTATGCAAATAGTCGTAGTAGTAGTAGTAGTAGTAGTAGTAGTAGTAGTAGTAGTAGTAGTAGTAGTAGTAGTAGTAGTAGTAGTAGTAGTAGTAGTAGTAGTAGTAGTAGTAGTGTGATGTGCCATAATATTAACAATGTCCGTATTTGCCGTGGTTATGTATTTCTTGACGATGTTGTCTACAACTGAAACGACAAGGCATGTGGCATATTTTAACGTCTTAGTCGTTATGTCATATAAATTAATGTCCCCACTGAAAATCTCACTGAAACCTTTTGGAATTCATCCTGGTACCTGGGAGACTGCTGCTAAAGACCGTAATTCATGGCGTACATCATTGCATAAGGTGCAGTCACTTGTGAAGCAACCAGGACTGCAAGAGCTGTGAAGAAAAGGCTGGACAGAAAAACCACTGCAAGAGATCCTCCTCCTGGAACGTTAGGGATTCTTTGTCCACAATGTCAAAGAACATTTCGAGCCAAAATAGGCCTTATCAGCCATCTTACAACTCACGGCTCCATACTTTCAACCCCAATGGATGAAATGAATGGTCATCATCATTCTTGAAGGACAAACAACAATGTTCCCAAAATTAAGTTGGTCTGTGATTGTGTTCCTTCTAGTCTGGGGTCCTTGCAAAGTATGCCAGACATCTGTGCTTCTTGTTTCCGATTGCTCTTAATTGTATCATCACTTGCTGGAGCAGTCCAGACTTTGTTTATTCATGTCAAGCCAGTAGTTGTGGGTTCTTCTTCTTCTTCTTCTTCTTCGTTCATCCGGAGTTTTTTTTTTCGGATGTGATTGCGTTGTGCCTGTTTACAGCAGAGCTGCGTTCTTGCGCCGTTAGGCCGACACATCCGACTTCTGCGGGCATTTGTTGACCGGGTTAACCTTCCCGGGGGTTTCTTAGGACGTTTGACTCTCACTGTTGTGGTGTTATCCCCCATCCCAGCTGGTCCATATAGAACAGCCAAAGATCCTGGTCAGCCCTCAAGGGAAGGCAGGGGCAGACCATGGGCATTCCCCGCCATCCAAGGAGGCTTCCATACTTGCAGAGCCGATACATAGCGCTCTGGTACTGGGCTCACCCAAGGAATCGTCACGTCCTGCACATGGCTGCTTAGCCTCACTTCCGTATATTGGGCCTTCCGTTCACCATAGGCTGTTCTTCCGGAAACCAGAAGTATGCAGTCTGCAGATGACATCCACACAGTGAGCTTTCGATTCGGACTTTCCATGTAATGGATTTGCTATCCAAGCAATATTCCATTTCGTGCCACTAGGACACTTTTCCACCTTTTATGAAGCCCACACAGCGAGCTTTCGATTTGGACTTTCCACATAATGGATTTGCTATCCAAGCAATATTCCATTTCATGCCTCTGGGTCTTCATGCACCTTTAAATGTCAACCTGTATGTAGTTAAAGTAAGCTGCGGTCAACTTGAGCTTGTTGATATCTCCATAGAGCTTGTCCTCAAATGAAGCAGGTGTGGGCCAAAATATCTTTCTCTGTTCTGCATACGTTGGGCAATCCTGCAGCAAATGTTTTGCTGTCATTTTTCCAGTTCTACAATTACATTCATCGGTATCTCCTATCTTTAGTTTATTGAACAAGTGGTATTTCAGCCTGTTATGTCCTGTGCGGAGTCTGAAGATTGCTACTTGTTCTCTTCGGTCGAGTTTGTAATATGCATCATCCTTCTGATGGCCTGGATGCTCTGATTCCCATTTGGTTCTATAAGTGCTTTTTATCAACCTCTTTGCCTCATTATAGGTTATGTCTATGTCAGGCTGTGGTAGTCGTCCGCCCTCTTTTGCCAGTCTGTCAGCCTCTTCGTTTCCAGGTATACTGCAATGTGATGGGATCCACTGTATTACAACTTTTTTGGATTTCTGGCATAGACCATGGAGTGCTGCTCTTAGGTCAGTTAGTTCTGTGCTGTTATTGCTCTTCAGTATTGAGACAGCTGACTTTGCATCTGTGAAGATAGCTATTTGCTTCTCTTTATTTTCCTCCATCAGGAGCATTTCTGCTGCAGTTTTCAGAGCCTCTACCTCCGCTTTGAAGTTACTTGAAAATTTTCCAGTTGCCATTGAATGTGTTTTTTTCACTCCATTTTTTAAATTTAGGAGAATTCCTCCTCCTCCATTCTCTATTGAATTTTTGGCTGATCCATCTGTATATGCATGGGTCCAATTGCTGCTTGGGTAATGTTCTTTTATGTAGTTTAGGGTTATTTCTCTTCTTTCGGTTTCATGCTGAGTGTTCTTTTTCTCAATACCAGGAATGTTTTCTATCATCTCAGGCAGTTGCTGCTGTCTCCAAGCTGGGAACTTGTGTGCATTGTAATGGGCTTGACTGTTGATATGTTAAGTATAGGATCTGCCCTAATCTTTCGTTTTGCAGTTTCTACAAAGTTGCTACGCTTCAGTCTTCCCTTTCCAAAACCATTAAATCCTGTTATACATAGGGTGGTCTGTCAATCTTCTAAATTTTTCTGCTTGTTGCTGGGCTCTGCTATCTCTTCTATCCTGCATTGGTTGTAAACAAGTGATCTTTTCTAGTTCATTAATAGGCGTTGTCTTCAGGCTTCCAGTTATGATTCGCATTCCTTGGTTTTGGACTCTACTTATTTTGTTAAAGTTTGACTTAGCTGCTGTTGCCCAAGCTGCAATGCCATATTCCAGTACTGGCCTCACCCGTCCAGTATATAACTTCTTGAGAACTTTCTCATCTGCTCCCCACGTTGTACCAGCAAGCTTTTTCATGATTGCCATTCTCTGCCTTGCTCTTGTTCGATTTTTCTCAACCTGTGTCTTCCATGTCAGGCGACGATCAAAGGTGACTCCTAGATAGTTTGGATTTTCTTCATGGCGCAATATTTTTCCATTCAATACCAGCTTAGGTTGCTGAGTTTTATTTGAGAGGGAGAACACTGTGCATGTTGTTTTCTCCTCACTTATCTTCACTAGCCATGATTTTGACCAGTCCTCTAGCGCTAATAAGGCTTGCTGTATTCTGCTGTTAGCTGTACTAATATATTCTTCAGATGTCCATATGGCTAGGTCATCTGCAAAGGAGGATGTGTGTACTCTGGCTGGAAAATTTTCCTGTGATGTCATTTATATATGCTAGGAATAATGTTGGTGAAAGAACTCCTCCTTGGGGGACACCTTGCTCCAACAGCATCATTTTGCTGGTTTGTCCTTGTACTTTTGTCCTGGCAGTTCTGTTCTCAAGGTAGTGGCTGATCCATTTATACATTTTCCCACAAACATGCATGTTTTGCAGTTTTACTTTCAGTCCTTCCTTCCATACTTTATCAAATGCTTTTTCTAAATCTATCCAGACTGCTAGTGTGTGCTTTTTCTCTTGGAAGGCATCCTCTATTTCCTGAGCTATATAGGTTATTTGATCTTCAGTGGATCTGTACTTTCTGAATCCTGCTTGGTGTGGTGTTAAGAGTTGGTTTTCTTCCAGATGCCATGTTAGCCTGCCATTGATAATGCGTTCCATTAATTTTCCTACACAGCTAAGTAGACTGATAGGTCGATAGCCATTTGGTTCTTCCAGGTCTTTTCCTTTCTTTGGGACTGGTATTAGTATAGCTTCCTTCCATGCCTGTGGGACTATTCCTCTCTTCCAGCTGTAATTTAGGACTGCTAGTAGTTTCTTCTTTGCCTTAGTGCCTAGTCCTATTAGCATTTCATTTGTGATTCCATCCTTTCCTGGTGATTTCTTCTTTTTTAGGGTATTCATTGCCTGTTCCATTTCTTCCATTGTTAGATTTGCCATCATATATTCTGCTGCTGTCTCTGTATTTCTATGATGTATCTGTTTGTCTTTGATTGCTTTCTTCTGTTCGGTTGTAATATCAATGTGGTTTGCACTTGCATAGTGTTCCATTAGTGCATTTGCAGCCTTTTTTCCTGTAAGCAAGGTATTTCCTTGTTTAATTGTTATTTGTTTGTTTCTAGGTCCTTCATTGTTCATGGCTTTCACTAGTTTCCATAGTTTGTTTCCATCCCTGTCAAAATTCAGGTTTTCTGTTTTTTCCCTCCAACAATCTCTTGTTGTTTGATTTACTGTTCTTTTATATTTTGCTGAGATGGCTTTGAGAGAGATGTTCGCTTCAATTGTTTGTTCTCTCTCTGCTGTCTTCCTGGCATCTTCAACTTTGTCCTCCAAACTTTGTAGTTCTTCAGTCCAGTATGGTTTGTAATTTTTCCTCGCTCCTCTTGGAATGGACTCAGTGGCTGCCTGTATTATCGCTCTGTTTAGACTTTCCACCATTTGCTTTATGTTGCCATATCGTGTATTTATGTTTTCACAATATTTGTCTGTTAGTATGGCAAATCTGTCCCAATCTGCTCGTTTGTAATTCCAGCGGGGCAAGGGCTTTTGCTCCTGTGGAACATACTCCATATTCATTACAAGCTTGATTGGTCTGTGGTCACTACCTGCTAATTGGTCCAGCACATGGCGATCGATTTTGTGGAGGATGTCTCCTGTGCAGAAAGCTAAGTCTGGAGTAGAAGTGGTAATCCATCTTCTGGAGTAGAAGCTCGGTGTGTCATCCGCTTTGTTGAGTAGATGGAGATTTGAGTCTATTTCCCAGTCCTCCACTTCATCTCCTCTTTTGTCAGTATCTGGGTATCCCCATCTTTCTGAACGGCTATTAAAGTCTCCGACAACAATGCAATTTGTGTCAGTTATTTCCATGTTTGAGAGTGTAAGATCCTTATCTGCCGGGCTATACAGATTGTAAATTCTTATTTTCACGTCCTTTATCATTATATCAACACCTATAATTTCCGTTTGGTTGTCAGAGATCACAGATACTTCGCTGCAAGGTATTGTATTTCGTGTAAGTATTAGAACTCCTCCTTTGTGTCCTTCGCGGTCGAAACGTGTGGCCTGATATCCTCTGACTGAAAATGTGCGATTGGCGTTGAGGTGTGTCTCTTGAATGCATGCCACATCTATTCTATCTTTATGAAGACGCTGTGTTAGGGAGGCTTTCTTGTTATAAACTCCTTCTGCATTCCATTGTAGTATGTTGAGTGTCCGGGGTGTTTGGTCAATAACTCTTAACCTACTCCTCTGTGCCTTGACTCCACAGCACAGGGGAAGGTGACCACCAGTAGTCATGGGTGGACCCCCTCGAGGCAGGGGGCCCGGCACTATCACCGCCTGATGGGACTTCACGGGATTAGCACCATAACGATTTATTTTCATCTGTGGCATCATGGGGTTCTATTCCCATTCAACAGGGAGTGTCCGTGGTCGAGTGGTTACGCCATCTTCCTCGCGCTTCGAAAGTGGTGGATTCGATTCCGGCCCACGTCATTCGGTTCAAAAGTGCACTTTTCTCGGAGACAACTGGGGTTCGTCGCTGGAGCTACGGAGCTCGTACATTTGTACGACGCTTTCGGCAAGCGGCACTGCGAAAGAGATGTTGGATATGGGTAAAACCCGGTGCAATGATGCCAATCCTCTTGTCTTTTAACTTGCAGTCTGTGTGGTGGTCTCTACTCCATTTCTCGACATACTTCTTCTTCTTCTGCAGTTCATCCGGAGTTTTTTTTTCCGGATGTGATTGCGTTGTGCCTGTTTACAGCAGAGCTGCGTTCTTGCGCCGTTAGGCCGACACATCCGACTTCTGCGGGCATTTGTTGACCGGGTTAACCTTCCCGGGGGTTTCTTAGGACGTTTGACTCTCACTGTTGTGGTGTTATCTCCCATCCTAGCTGGCCCATATAGAACAGCCAAAGACATCCTGGTCAGCCCTCAAGGGAAGGCAGGGGCAGACCATGGGCATTCCCCGCCATCCAAGGAGGCTTCCATACTTGCAGAGCCAACACACAGCGCTCTGGTACTGGGCTCACCCAAGGAATCGTCACGTCCTGCACATGGCTGCTTAGCCTCACTTCCGTATATTGGGCCTTCCGTTCACCATAGGCTGTTCTTCCGGAAACCAGAAGAATGCAGTGTGCAGATGACATCCACACAGTGAGCTTTCGATTCGGACTTTCCGCACAATGGATTTGCTATCCGAGCAATATTCCATTTCGTGCCACTAGGACACTTTTTTCACCTTTTTTGAAGCCCACACAGTGAGCTTTTGATTCGGACTTTCCACATAATGGATTTGCTATCCAAGCAATATTCCATTTCGTGCCACTAGGACACTTTTCTCACCTTTTTTGAAGCTCACACAGTGGGATTTTTTATTCGGACTTTCCACGTAATGGATCTGCTATCCAGCAATATTCCATTTCATGACTCTGGGAGGCTTTTGTAACCGACATACTTGTGGTATGAAGTGTGGCAGTCTGAATACTTCTTCATACACCTTTAAATGTCAACCTGTATGTAGTTAAAGTAAGCTACGGTCAACTTGAGCTTGTTGATATCTCCATAGAGCTTGTCCTCAAATGAAGCAGGTGTGGGCCAAAATATCTTTCTCTGTTCTGCATATATTGGGCAATCCTGAAGCAAATGTTTTGCTGTCATTTTTCCAGTTCGACAATTACATTCATCGGTATCTCCTATCTTTAGTTTATTGAACAAGTGGTATTTCAGCCTGTTATGTCCTGTGCGGAGTCTGAAGATTGCTACTTGTTCTCTTCGGTCGAGTTTGTAATATGCATCATCCTTCTGGTGGCCTGGATGCTCTGATTCCCATTTGGTTCTATAGGTGCTTTTTATCAACCTCTTTGCCTCATTATAGGTTATGTCTATGTCAGGCTGTGGTAGTCGTCCGCCCTCTTTTGCCAGTCTGTCAGCCTCTTCATTTCCAGGTATACTGCAATGTGATGGGATCCACTGTATTACAACATTTTTGGATTTCTGGCATAGACCATGGAGTGCTGCTCTTAGGTCAGCTATTTCTGTGCTGTTATTGCTCTTCAGTATTGAGACAGCTGACTTTGCATCTGTGAAGATAGCTATTTGCTTCTCTTTATTTTCCTCCATCAAGAGCATTTCTGCTGCAGTTTTCAGAGCCTCTACCTCCGCTTTGAAGTTACTTGAAAACTTTCCAGTTGCCACTGAATGTGTTTTTTTCACTCCATTTTTTAAATTTAGGAGAATTCCTCCTCCTCCATTCTCTATTGAATTTTTGGCTGATCCATCTGTATATGCATGGGTCCAATTGCTGCTTGGGTAATGTTCTTTTATGTAGTTTAGGGTTATTTCTCTTCTTTCGGTTTCATGCTGAGTGTTCTTTTTCTCAATACCAGGAATGTTTTCTATCATCTCAGGCAGTTGCTGCTGTCTCCAAGCTGGGAACTTGTCTGCATTGTAAATGGGTTTGACTGTTGATATGTTAAGTATGGGATCTGCCCTAATCTTTCGTTTTGCAGTTTCTACAAAGTTGCTACGCTTCAGTCTTCCCTTTCCAAAACCACTAAACCTTTTATACATAGGGTGGTCTGTCAATCTTCTAAATTTTTCTGCTTGTTGCTGGGCTCTGCTATCTCTTCTATCCTGCATTGGTTGTAAACAAGTGATCTTTTCTAGTTCATTAATAGGCGTTGTCTTCAGGCTTCCAGTTATGATTCGCATTCCTTGATTTTGGACTCTACTTATTTTGTTAAAGTTTGACTTAGCTGCTGTTGCCGAAGCTGCAATGCCATATTCCAGTACTGGCCTCACCCGTCCAGTATATAACTTCTTGAGAACTTTCTCATCTGCTCCCCATGTTGTACCAGCAAGCTTTTTCATGATTGCCATTCTTTGCCTTGCTCTTGTTCGATTTTTTTCAACCTGTGTCTTCCATGTCAGGCGACAATCAAAGGTGACTCCTAGATAGTTTGGATCTTCTTCATGGCGCAATATTTTCCCATTCTTCTTCTTCTTCGTTCATCCGGAGTTTTTTTTTTTTTTCGGATGTGATTGCGTTGTGCCTGTTTACAGCAGAGCTGCGTTCTTGCGCCGTTAGGCCGACACATCCGACTTCTGCAAGCATTTGTTGACCGGGTTAACCTTCCCGGGGGTTTCTTAGGACGTTTGACTCTCACTGGTGTGGTGTTATCTCCCATCCTAGCTGGCCCATATAGAACAGCCAAAGACATCCTGGTCAGCCCTCAAGGGAAGGCAGGGGCAGACCATGGGCGTTCCCCGCCATCCAAGGAGGCTTTCATAATTGTAGAGCCAACACACAGCGCTCTGGTACTGGGCTCACCCAAGGAATCGTCACGTCCTGCACATGGCTGCTTAGCCTCACTTCCGTATATTGGGCCTTCCATTCACCATAGGCTGTTCTTCCGGAAACCAGAAGAATGCAGTGTGCAGATGACATCCACACAGTGAGATTTCGACTCGGACTTTCCGCGCAATGGATTTGCTGTCCGAGCAATATTCCATTTCTTGCCACTAGGACACTTTTTCCACCTTATTTGAAGCCCACACAGTGAGCTTTTGATTCGGTCTTTCCACGTAATGGATTTGCTATCCGAGCAATATTCCATTTCATGCCTCTGGGGGGCTTTTGTAACCGACATACCTGTGGTATGAAGTGTGGCAGTCTGAATACTTCTTCATACGCCTTTAAATGTCAACCTGTATGTAGTTAAAGTAAGCTGCGGTCAACTTGAGCTTGTTTATATCTCCATAGAGCTTGTCCTCAAATGAAGCAGGTGTGGGCCAAAATATCTTTCTCTGTTCTGCATATATTGGGCAATCCTGCAGCAAATGTTTTGCTGTCATTTTTCCAGTTCCACAATTACATTCATCGGTATCTCCTATTTTTAGTTTATTGAACAAGTGGTATTTCAGCCTGTTATGTCCTGTGCGGAGTCTGAAGATTGCTACTTGTTCTCTTCGGTCGAGTTTGTAATATGCATCATCCTTCTGGTGGTCCTGGATGCTCTGATTCCCATTTGGTTTTATAGGTGCTTTTTATCAACCTCTTTGCCTCATTGTAAGTTATGTCTATGTCAGGCTGTGGTAGTCGTCCGCCCTCTTTTGCCAGTCTGTCAGCCTCTTCATTTCCAGGTATACTGCAATGTGATGGGATCCACTGTATTACAACTTTTTTGGATTTCTGGCTTAGACCATGGAGTGCTGCTCTTAGGTCAGCTATTTCTGTGCTGTTATTGCTCTTCAGTATTGAGACAGCTGACTTTGCATCTGTGAAGATAGCTATTTGCTTCTCTTTATTTTCCTCCATCAAGAGCATTTCTGCTGCAGTTTTCAGAGCCTCTACCTCCGCATTGAAGTTACTTGAAAACTTTCCAGTTGCCACTGAATGTGTTTATTTCACTCCATTTTTTAAATTTAGGAGAATTCCTCCTCCTCCATTCTCTATTGAATTTTCGGCTGATCCATCTGTATATGCATGGGTCCAATTGCTGCTTGGGTAATGTTCTTTTATGTAGTTTAGGGTTATTTCTCTTCTTTCGGTTTCTTTCGCGACATACTATCCCTGGCAATCACAATGGAGATCAACTGCAATGAGTTCCGATGCGGAGGCGAAACCTAATCAGTAATATCATACCTCCGGCCTCGCCTCCATGTCGTGTTTTTGCATTTCTCTCCCGCGTAAAACATGAACAAATCTGCATCGACATCAAAAATAGTTGCAAGCCACCATGACATTATCGGAGCGAGAGCTCAATGACAGCCGCCCGAACTCGCTCACAGAATTCATTAAACCGCTGCACGTAGCCCTGGGATGCTCGTGCCCTCCTCGGCCCGGATGATTAAGGAGTGCGAGCATGCAAATTTATTCCGAAAAGATTGATGAGCATGGCGGCGACCGCAGGCAAACTGTGCTGAAAATTGATTTCAGTTTCTAGCATTTCTCGCCCCAGGGCGACAAATCTATTTCGAAAGGGGCTAATATAAAAACATAAACAGTTGGATGGTGTTTTTCAAGAAACGTACGTTAATTAACATAAACGGTTTAGGCAAACAATGAAGCGGCGAATATGTCTTCATCAGCACATGTTAAAAGAAATAAATATTCAACTCGGAATCAGTTGGTTTTGGTTTGGGACAGTGCTGCAGGCAATGTCAAAGACTTCTTCTTCTTCTTCTTCTTCTTCTTCTTCTTCTTCTTCTTCTTCTTCTTCTTCTTCTTCTTCTTCTTCTTCTTCTTCTGCTGCTGCTGCTGCTACTGCTCCTCCTCCTCCTCCTTCTTCTTCTTCTTCTTCTTCTTCTTCTTCTTCTTCTTGAATGTATGCATAGTCAGCATGGTCGAATGGATAACAACGCATGTTCTTAAACACCCTTGAGTTCAAAGCGAGCGAGCGCAAACAAAAATATATGCATTGTTCAAAGAAGTGTATGGTACACTAAGGCATGAGCAGTGACAGCACTGGCTAAAGAAAACAACGAAAGAAAGAACTTTATTTTCAAAGGTTCACAAACTGGGCACGCAGGCCCGCCTTACATCCGGCCCTTCCAATCACTCATCTTTCATTCATTAAATGCCCTTGTTACATTCACATGGGAAAACCACATTGTCAAATGAATGTAAACATCATCATCATCATCATTAAGTTCCTTACCAGCTGGCGTAGGCGTTCATGGCTCTCCACAGATCTCGGTCGTTGGTGTTCTGGATCAACTCTGCTGATGATATTCCTCCATGCCACCGTCTCAATCCATCCAGCATCATTTCTCTTAGTCTGCCTCTGCCTCTCTTCCTCTCAATCTTTCCAGTTGTCACGATGTTCTCCAATGCCTCTCTTCTCATCACATGACCAAAGAAAGCGGTTTGTTTCTTTCTTATTGTTGTATACAATGTTCTAGTTTCATTAGCCTCTTTCGGGCAATCGTTGTTAGTTACTCTGGCAGCCCAAGGAATTCGCAACATTCGTCTTATGAACCACATCTCTGTTGCTTCTAAGTTCTTCCTAATTTGTTCATTTACATTCCAAGATTCGCTGCCATACAGCAAAACTGGTTCTATGAAGACCTTCTAGCGGCTGTGTCATTTTTTTTTCACTTGTTATTGCAAATCGACACCCGTTAGATGAGATGCACGAGGAGAGCTGCCAACTTAACTATCCAAAACCGAGTAAGAAAAGATTGTATCAGTCAGACAGCGGGATCAACACCTTGTGCCACATATATTGAAAGGCAGAAGATCAAACGATTCGGCCATCTCGTTAGAATTCAACAGCATCAGCTACTACCATCAACACCTCCTGTCGCTATTTCAAAGAAGATCTGATACGAGAGTAAGAGGATGGCCGAGAAGAAACTGGATTGACAACATCAAAGACATTGTACCTTCACACAGAATGACACTATCCAGTGCCACCAATCGGACACGCAGACACACGTACACACGAACATTCATAAACACATACATACCCGCATACATACTTACATCATTTACACAAAGCGCGAATAAGAAGCTTCTCGGCTAAAGGATAAATTGAAACGTCACTAAAATTGTATAACAGAAATCGTCCTAGTGACGGATCCAACTCATTGGACACCCACTGAACTACTTCAGGGGTGATATAATAAAGCACAGCCATTGGGTGAAAGCCGCGTGCGTACCAAGTGTTATTCTCAACAAGAACACAAACAGTCGCCCGACCCAGGGTTACCCAGACTTGCTGGGGGGTCACTTCATCTCGGTGGCTGTTGATTGTCCCTCCGCCGGCTTATTTGCATTCGTTTCCGCACCGGTGCGTCTTTTGAAAAGCACGGCGAACAAAAGCGGGAAGTTCGGCGCTAGCGGGGCCCGACACTTGTTCAAGTTTTACTGCTCCGCTCTCCAGCACGTCCAATGTCCGGGTCGCTTTTGTCGCGTTTATCTCCCCCCTTTGCGTGATGTCCCTTTGAATTGCCGTCCGTTGTTGGCAGCGACCCTTGCGGCCTGATATGTGTGACAAGATTTCTCCACTCCTGCGGGGAAGACCGTTGGAGTGAGGAAAAAGCGCCCAGTGTAATAATAGTTCTACCAATACCGGTTTTTCCGGTCGCGGTAAATTGCTTTTCTGAGGCCGCTAGTCACAAGGAGCAGACATCCGTGACACTAGCACCAACTCCCGACAGGGTCCTCTTCAAACCTCCTTTATCAACTTTCCCCCAAAGCACCCCTTCTACCACCGGGGGAAACTCATTTTCCCATCGTGGCCCGCAGGATACGCTCGCCTGCCCACCGAGTATGTGACATTTTTACGTCCGCGGGACAGAAGACAGGTCGAAGTGTTCTGACAATATATGGGTGTTAGGAAAGCTCCTATTGGCTGGCCTCAGCTTTTTCAGTTTGTTTAGATTGGGCTGTAGCTGTCTTTCTTTTCCGTTGTGTTTTCGGTGGTCTTGATCATGTCTGCCTATCTGCCGACTGACAGAAGACAGTTAGCGCTGTCTTCGCTTGGTACAGAGAATTGTGCACGTTCTACGTGTTGAAGAAGACTGGTCGTAACGTTTGCTTGCATCCGTATGCGTTTATATTACATATTGTCTAGATGTCTAGATGAAATAAGTGTATTATAAAATAAACACACCAACAAGGAGGTCGGCATGGCCAAATGGATAAGAACTAAGCTCTTAAACTTCCGGTGGGCGGATACCGAGGTAGCGGGTTCAATCCCCACACCTGTCAGCAATAGCAGCAGCAACAAGAACAGAAATAATATTAATAATAACAGCAGCAACAATAACAACACCAACTGAAACAATAACAACAACAGCAACGCTGATGTAAACCCCTCCATATCCCATCCCACACAGGTTCAACTCTCTGTCTGTCTGTCTGTCTGTCTCTCTCTCTCTCTCTCTCTCTCTCTCTCTCTCTCTCTCTCTCTCTCTCTCTCTCTCTCTCTCTCTCTGTTCATAGACTATAACTTACGGGTGTATGCGAGCCGGTCGTTCAGAAAGCAGTGGCAAACTACTGAACGTAAAACTTTGCCTAGTACATCAACAGCAGCTGGAAAATGTTGGTGTTGACTGCAACGTCCTGTTGATATGCAACAATTTTTAAAAAACCAAGATTAATCACAAACTAATCCTGGGAACAACAGCATTGCCGGGAAAGTGTAAATCGAAGCAACAGAGATGTGGTTCCTGGGATGATTGTTACGAATTCCTTGGACCGCCAGAATAACGAACAACCATTGCCTGAAGAGGCTACTGAAAACAACAATTTATACAACTTTAAGAAAGATACAAACATCGATCTTTTGTCAAATAATGAGAAGTGAGTTGAGTTGTGTGGAGAACCAACATTACAGCAAGCGGGACTTTCCCATACGTGCTCCGTCCTCATCTTCAACAGCCAGCGAAGAGTCCCAGTACTAATGCTTCCAGTAGCAGTCTGGTTATGTTTCCGACCTTTCCTCGGAGAAGAGAGACATTGGAAAACATTATCACAACAGGAAAGATCAGTGCACAAGAAGCAGAGGCAGGCAGAGAAAACTTCTCACGTGTAAACAGGTATGCTATGAGTTAAAACGTTTAGTAAACAAATGTTACATTTATCTCCATTATTGTATGGTGGAGAAGGATGGACAATGAATAAACATTATAAGAACAAAACTGAAGCGGCAGAGGTGTTTCCAAGGCACCAGGGTCAGGTTTTATACTGGCCAAGACCTTCTAACACGTCCTAGTCGTTCGTCCTTGGCAACAGGTCCCTTCGGGGTCCTGGCTAACGTAGCAGGATCGCTGATTCTTCCGAAGTCGGAGAGTATCTGCCTGCACGGCGAAGAACCACCAGTCTGCACACCAATAAGCCAGACAGGGACAACGGATACTCACGCAAACCTCAGGTCCTGTATGACATCACACTGATGTTGGACAACAGGATGTATTCATCCGACATACAGGACTTCACGCTGGAGTTCACAGCCAGGGAACGCAAGCAAGCAGCAAAACTGAAGCTCTAGAAATGTGGCTGTTTAGAAGAATAATAAAAACATGGCGGGAGAGGAGAACGAACAAAGAAATGTTACAGAACCTAGGTTTGAATTAAGCATTAGTGAACGAGATCAAGGTTAGACAGTTACTGCAGTTTGGCCATACACAAAGACACATCTTGTTGAAGGAGTTCATTGTCTCTTTCTTTATGTCGTTTGACTGCTGGTTTACTACCACACCGGAAAGTCCCGGGGAAAAGATCCAACGGTTGAAATCCAACCAATCAATGAACCAACCAAACAACCAACCAATAAACCATCCAATCAATGAATAAACCAATCAATAAACCAACCAACCAACAACAAAAAAAACATCAATAAACAAACCTGTCAATAAATCAATCAATCAAAGAACCAACCAACCAATAAATCAACCAATCAATAAATCAACCAGTCAATGAAACAAACAGACAACTAATCAATACATCAATCAATCAATGAATCTACCAATCAATGAACCAACCAATCAATAAATCAACCAATCAATAAACCAAACAAGCATTGACCAATCAAACAACAAGTCAATAAACAAACCAATCAATGAATCAAACAGACAGCTAATCAATACATCAATCAATCAATGCATCTATCAATCAATCTGGAGAGCGGAGCAGTAAAACTAATCAATGAACCAACTAATCAATGAACCAACTAATCAATGAACCAACTAATCAATGAACCAACTAATCAATGAACCAACTAATCAATGAACCAACCAATCAATGAACCAACTAATCAATGAACCAACTAAACAATGAACCAACCAAAAAACCAATCAATAAAACAATCCATCAATGAGCCAACCAATAATGAAACAACCAAACAACTAATCAATAAATAAATAAATAAATAAATCAATCAAACAATGAATCAACCAATCAATGAACCAACCAATCAATGAACCAACCAATCAATAAATCAACCAATCAATAAACCAGGCAAACAGTGAACCAACCAAACAACCAACCTATCAATAGACCAACCAATCAATGAACCAAGCAACAAAATAACCAATCAATAAACCAACCAACAAATCAAACCACACAGCCAACCAACCAACTAACCAACAAATAAACCAACAAAACTGCTAATGAATAAATCAACAAACCAGTGAACCAAGCAACACAATATCCATCTACCCAACCAATTAACCAACCTAGCAACCAATCAATGAACCAGCAAATAAACTAAACATTCAACTCAAACAGCCAACCAATCAACCCACTAAACAACCAACCAATCAGCCCACCAGTCAGCCAACAAATCAACCAATAAGCCAGCTAACAAAACAACCAACCAATCATCCCATCAGTCAACCAACCAACACATTTCTACATTTATGTGTCACCGTTTGCGAGGTGAATGCCATGCAACATCTGTCACAGTCCTAGATCTCTAGGGGATTGAAACTCGGGCTCATACAGGCAACAAACTCCGTTAGATACAATTTAGCATCATTTAATTACATGTATATTACAGTACGCTGGCGAAGCGAGTTTTCACACGCCAGCATTCAGTACATTGCATATCACAGGAGTTGTTTATAATGAACATGGTTAACACAATAACTCTAGCAGCTATCTACACATATGTCTAAGACCCCTTAATACAATTGGGTCTACTATCAAGTCCCCTTAAGGTAATTCCTGTTGCTTCCTCGATGTCCAGTCTCTGTCTGACTGTTCCACACGTGTCGCAATCCGACACGGGTGGCAACTCTCTCTGAGTTTCTCGTGGACCCCGCAATCGGCGGGCCCCATCAGTGTCCACGGGGCTGTGGACACACTGACCGGTCCTTCGAGAAGGCTCTGGATTATTCAAGCCTTCGAGTGACTCGGTTCTTTCCCTTTCGCTGGAGTACTCTCCCTTCGCCATTATCCCTTACGTTTATATTTGTACCGTGCCTATGTGAGTCTGTGACAGGAGTCCCCCTCTCCCCCTGCTTTGATGGGTTCTTATATGGTAAATTAGTTGTGTACTAATTCTGTCACAGGATCACATAAAGTCGGTGTTTGTAGTTTGGTGGATAGTAACTTGGTAACTGACATATCTGCATCACCAACTCATGTATTCTCCCATACCCCACTTTAAGATGATTGCTGAAGAGGTTTCTCTCTTCTATGTCCTTAAACATGCTTATCTGACCGAAGTTCCGTGACGTTTTCCAGTTGTTTTTACAACCGCGCCCTTCTCAAGTATCCGTGATACCAAGATATTAAAACTCTGTGTAAGAGAGTTCTAACAAGACAAATGTCTTGGCTATTTAAGTACACCTGCAACCTCTTGTTCTGTGTGTATATTTCGATACATTTTTACTCCCGTATGTTGTATAATGCTGAATATGTAGCTATGCTGTTGTTCTATCACATCTGACTACGTGTTCCTGTTGGGTTGTTCGTGTATTGACTGATGTGTTGCAGTTTCTAATAAAGTGACTGCACTTTAATTGTTCGTGTTCAGTTTTAAGTTTGTATAGAGTGTGTGTTCATTGTGTGGTTTATCTCCAAGCGTCACGAGTTGGGATATCCCTTGTCATGAATTACCCCAATGTGTAATGCATGATCGGGTATTCCAAGCAGTGGTGCTTAGATGTAGTGTATTAACTCCTAAACATGTATTAATAATTAGACAGGTAATACATTTTTACATGAAAGACGCAGGCAAATTAAAATAAATACGTTTTGCGTACAATTTGTCCGCTCAGTATATCGTTCTCTCATTTAATTCTTTCACTCTGCCATTCATACAACTTTCATACAAAATAGTATTTTGTTAAAATCTATAAATAAAGGTGAGGTAAGTCTTATTGCCCTTAGAAAAATGCATTAGGCGATATGTTCCCTTTAAGGTAACAAGTACTTTTTTGTACGTGTACTCAAAAAATGGTTTATAATTTAAATGGAAAAAACTTGTATAGCACGAATATTTCTCGTATGAGTGGAAATATCGGTAATATTATGATAGAAAATATATAAGTGAGAGGTTGACATATTTTATATACATAATTCAATAACAGTTTAATACATATTAACTGATAAATAACTAATTAACTAACTAACTGAATCAGCGATGACGTGTGTTGTCCTCCTGTTGTCCGTGTGTAGTGCCATGAATGTTAACAGTTAATATAGCAATTCTTTGCATGTTGTAATCGACGCAGTCCTCTTTCGGCTGATTGCGAAGTTTCTTAGCAATAGCGAGTATGCAGTGTTCTTAATGTTTACAGATGAATGCCAGTTCACTGGTTGGAATCATTTCACAGACATATATTGCTCGGATTGTTTTTCTCACATTAGCAATTGGTAATATACGGTTCTCACAGTGTTATGTTCGTGGGTGTTATACGTAACCTATTCACTTGGGCGTTGATACTTCTGAATGAAAGTTCTCTAGCAAGTGTAGAGGTACACTGTTTATGCAACAGACTAAAATATCACAGCTTCTTATATGGCGACTAATTACTGTGCCTAATGTTCGTCTGCTGGCGCATTTGCTTGCCGTGATAAAAAGTCAGCAATAATGTTATCAGTGCCCTTGATATGGCGGATTTCAAAGTCGAAATCTTGAAGAAGAAGACACCATCTTTCTAAACGATGGTTCTTTGGCACACCTTGCTTAAGTACCAGCAGCGGCGAACTATCGGTTAAGACAACAAAATGCGAACCTAAGAGGAACTTAGATAATCGACGAATGCAAAAGAGTAGGCTTAATGCCTCCAACTCAATTGTCGAGTAATGGATCTCTGCCTTCCTCAGCTGCTGGCTTACGTAGAGAATCGGATGTCGCACACACTGATATTCTTGCATCAGGCACCCTCCAATTGCGATAGCACTGGCATCTGTGGTTAGAATAAAAGGTATATCTATGTTTGGTAATCTTAATACTGGTGGGTTAGAAAAAATCGATTTCAATCTGCACATTGCATCCTCTAAGCGGATACTCTTACAAATTTTTCTGGATGATCTTTTGTCAACATATTAGAAAAAACTGATGTGAGTTCTGCCCAGTTTGGTATAAACTTGGCATAATAGTTTATGAGACCCAATAGGCTTCTAACCTGCTTTTTTAGTTAGTTGGAACTTCTAGGTTGAGAATTTTTGATACGATTCTATCATCTCGTCAAACAGTTTGCTCTCGGAAATTCTATGACCTAGGAAGGTCATTGTTTATAGCCTATTTCAACCTTGGAAGGTTTGATAGTAAGTCCGAAAAGGAAAATTTGGTTAAAGACTTGTTTGAGTGTAAGTAAGTGAGAAGTCATGTTTGAAGAATGGATACATATATCATCAATATAAGATTGCACGTCCTTGGTGCCGTGCAATAGCATCCTTAGTTTAACCTAACAAACGTGGCGGGAGCGTTCTTAAGACCAAATGGAAGATATCTCCATTCGTACAACCCAAGGGGTGTAGCGAATGCTATTATATGCCTTGAAGAGGGGTCTAGTGGCAATTGCCAGTAACCTTTAGTTAAATCAAGCTTAGAAAATAATGATGATGAGACATATTCCAGATAAGGTCTTCACAGCTGTCATTGGCTCAGCATCTGTGGTGGTTATGGTTATTTAATTTTCTATAATCTATGCACAAACGAATGGTTGGTCCTTCTTTTTTCACCAGGACAATGAGTGAAGAATACTGGGACAAGATTCGGGATTTTTCCTTTTTTCCCAAAGTCAATTCTTTTTCTAAATTTGCTCTATAATGTAAAAGGGAAATTTAAATTTGGGCAATTTGAAACGGTTCAGATCTGTCAAACAAAATGAATGTGTTATCTTTTCCGTTTGTCCCGGTTTTTTTGAGAAGATAGTTTATATTCGTTCAGAAGAGACAAAATGTTTTTGTCGCTGCTGTTGTGTCACAGTGTAGAGATTTTTATGTCATTCATAGTACTGTCGTCGTTTATAGTTTGGACTGGAATTTCCTTTTTGTCTATGTCCGTCTGATTTTTTATGACGCTACTGTTTGTTTAAAGTCTTCAATTTCATTTTCGTCGTCGCGAGACTAATAGTTGCAATGTGTCGTTAACTGGTCGTACTTGTCTTATCCCAATTGTCGGTACTGTGAATATGTTTTCGTCGTCCTCGTTTGTTTACAAGAATGAGTCGTTTAAAGATGCTTCGTTTGCGCAGTGTCATTTTTGTCAGTTTGGTTATTGTCATCGTACCGCGTTGTTTTTCACGTCACTTCATTTCTAGCATAGATGATTTTTTCATATTTACATGGAAGATTTTCAACTTTCCATTTAAAGAAATTTTGTAAAACTTCCCAAATCTTTTCACAACTTTTAAAAGGTTCCCCGCCAAGATGTTTAGTAAATCTCTCTTTCAGGAGAATAGTAAAAAATCTTGATTTGTTTAAAAACAAAACTTTTTCGCCCCTTGTTTGGGGAAATTGGTTTAAAAGGTTGGGTCTGGTTTTTGTTCTATCAACTCAGTGGTTTGTAATGGTTTGGTGGAATTATTTTTAGTGATTCCTGAATTTTGGGCAGGTGTGTTTGGGGTTGTCTTTTTTACTACCTTATTTGTTGCGTGTGTTGTTGCACATTTCCAGGCTGATTTCTTTTGAAAACGATGGGTTTTCCCCATTTTTGGGGGTTTTTTTTATTACCTTTAAAATTTTTACCCTTTCCCTTTTTTTCACCTCTTTAATTCTTTTTTAATTCTTTTTTTTTCCCTTTTTCTTTTCATTTAACAACATTTCTTTTTATTTTT
>JACEFZ010027805.1:455000-482424 GCA_014155875.1 Cepaea nemoralis | reverse complement strand
GTCATTTGAAACCCGTTCCAATGGATTTATTACAAAAGCATGAAAGAAACATTAACAGGTTTGGTAGAATTAAACAAAGCATTCATTATGAATGAATTATGCACCATGGCTTGGTCAGAAGAAGTCGCCGTAGGCATTCAGGCAAATATCCCATTGCTTTGGTAGGCGTCGAATGTGGTCCGCAAAAAAGGATTGTGGTTGCTCACTGAACCAATTGTTTATAGCGTTCATTATGCTTGCATCTGTGTGAAATCGTTGCCCATTGAGAGGTTTTTTTAGAGGTCCGAACAAATGAAAATCACATGGTGACAAATCAGGACTATAGGCTGGATGTTGCATAATTTCCCACTTCTACCTTGCTAATGCTTCCTGCATAATCTTTGCGACATGCGGACGAGCATTATCGTGCAACAAAATCACACCGCGAGAAAGCATGCCGGGTCGTTTAATCTTGATGGCTTTTTACAGTTTGTCTAATGTTTGCATGTAGTGGGTAGAGTTGATGTTGACACCAAGTTCTTTATAGTCGGACAACAATAGCCCTTCATGGTAAAAAAAATGCGCTTAACATAACCATACCAGCGGAAACCTGTAACTTGAATTTTTTGGCTTTTGGTAATCCAGCATGCTTCCATCGCAAGCTCTCTCTCTCTCTCTCTTCTGCTGCTCGGCTCAAAGTGGTGACACCATGATTCATCGCCTGCCACTATGCGGAAGAGAAATGCATCACCCTCCACTCTGTAATGCAGCAAGTGGTCCAAACACCATCCCATGTGTTCCTCTTGTGGGTGGTCGGTCAACATCCGTGTTACCATTGTGAACACACCTTCCGATATTGTAGTTTCTTACGAACGACCTTTTGAATTGTCATAATTGACACACCAAATTCTTTCGCTAGCGAACGTATGCTTTGACAACAGTTCATCTATACTGCTGCATCAATTTTGGCGATGATTTTTTTCTGTTGCAACAATATGCGCTTGACCCGGCCGTCGAAGATCCGTCGTGAACTGACGTCCTTTCCGAAACATTCGTGCCCAGTCTGTCATTGTTTTCTTCAACACACAGTTGTTACCATACGCTGCCTGCATTCTTCGATGAATGTCCACTGGTCGACATCCTTCAAATGAAAGAAACTGAATCACCGCTCTCTGAGCTTCTTTGGACGGATTTTGGATCAACACGGCCATTTTCTCAACGGTCAGAAACATAACCTATGCATCATGGGACGATAATCACGTGCTCTTTTATTCATTGGTTAGTACTTATCACATGACTATGACATAATCATGTTTAACGTACGCAAGTATGCGCGGTGCGGCAAGAATCGATTTCAAATGAACACTCCTTATAATAACTGGACGAGTGTGAGAACATCTGTGAAGAACATAATTGAAATGGTCCGTGAGAATAATATGTCTGATTCAGAATTGATTTGTTCTAGACGTGGATGCTATAACTAGAAGGTGGATCAAGTTCAATAATTTAAGTGAATGTTTGTAGATGTAGGTCTCCAATCGCTTGAAATGACGGTGTACACGTATACAGACGAAGGTTGAATCTTTCCACTTGCAGTTAACAACACAGTAACCTGGTGGTCATTGTTTCACTCTCGTGATTCGGAAAATTCTCTTTCCTGACTCACTTTAATAATTGCAGATCGTTGAATAATTTTGAAAGACGTATGTGTAGGAAAATGGGGAACCTTGCTAAGAGAACAAAACTCCCCAAAGGAAACTGGTCTATCTTCCTGAGAAAGGATTTTCTAGGATGTCATAGATAACACATTCCATCTGTTCTCTTCCTTCAAATACTAGTAACTAACGATGGTTAGTAACCTAACGTTCAACTGTTACGTCACGCATACATCGTTCAGTCAACGCCAGTATCAGAGAGTACAACGGAGATTCCCTATTCTAGCAAGATGCACACTTGTAGAAAGAAAGAAATACTATTTTGTATTGTACAAGATAGGTATATAAATGTAATAATTGCGAGACATATGCAGTCAAGCCTCGGTTTTCGTCGATAATCTTTCCGAAAACAATCGGTGAAATCCGAAAACGACAAAAACGGAGGTAATTATTTCCATATGAATTAACGTAAATCCTATTATTTCGTTCTAGAAACTAAAACTACATTTAAAAAAAAACATTTTATAGAGAATAAATAAAGTGTTTAATATTATTTTTCGACCCCAGACTTGTCCAAGCTCGCACCTTCGCAGTGAGTAGTACCACTGTGTGTGCCAGTGCGCCTCTTGAATTTTTCAAACCATTCTCTGCTGGTCCAGTCACAAAATCACTAAGTACAAAAGCACTCATCTCAAGCACTTTCTTAATTAGATCGGCATACAACAGTCTGGTCTTTTCCACATATGATTGCCTCCGAAACAGAATCGCCATCTAGCTTGTTTTGATTTATCCAAATTAATAATAACTGTTCGACATCTTCAGTTGTTTGCGATCTCTGTATCGTTAGCAAATTCATGACTTTCGCTAAACTAGCCTCCTGTATTGCTTCCCTTGTCGCCACAATGAAATTTATCGTGGATGGCGACTTCCCGTACATGCGGCCGATTTCAGCAATCTTAATGCCTCTCTCGTATTTTATTATTATCAAGTGATACTCACACAATGAAAAACAACGCCAAACTAAGCAGAAGAACGCAGGGGACCATCTGTTTTCGCAAAATTAGCAGCAAGGTCATATGGGCATGTCGACGAAATCCGAGGCAATCGACGAAAACAGAGACACATTTTTCGCGGAGGAAAACTCGACGAGATCTGAAACCGACGAAAACCGAAAGCAACGAAAACCGAGGTTTGACTGCACATAAATATAAATATAGTTTATTACTAATCACCAGGGAATATCAGTATTATCACATGAAAGCGATGGTACAGCGGAAACTACAGCGTCAATGTGATTCAGTTGAAGTGACTAATTTCGTGACAATTATTATTCATCTTACAAATATTTTTGTTTCTTTTCACACGTAAGTATAAATTATACTGTGTACAACAACCGCATCTTCTAAATGATGCAGATCCTTCAAAGTATTATACTGTACGTCTAAAGGAACATATTTGTTGTCTGTATTCCAATGAAGGACCTTCTAGGTATATTACTCGTGATAGCAGGCTCCAAATGTGTGCCCTAACCAGAGCCAGCATATTTTTGTCAACTCTTGATTCACATATGTTCAGTTTTCTCCATGAACTCATCGGTGGTGATTTTGTTATAACACTTAGTCCTTCTATTCCGCTAAGTGCTATTCCGACTTCTCTTGCATTATGTGTTCTCATTTTCATATCTCTATATGTCCCTCCTATTTTGTCTACATTGCTACATAAGCATGGGTATGGTTCCAACTATTTATGTTGGAACCTAGGAAATCGGATGATCTTTTGATATTTATTCTTAATATCATCGTCTTGCCCCTAAGAAATCTTAAGTCTAGTTGTGAGTACTTAATAAGTGTTTTATTTATTTTGCATTTGATTTTGTGTTTGAGGCTGGAGGACAATGTCGCCAGCGTATTCCAGAAAATCAGACTGATGTGTCATAGAATATTCAATTCAACTTCTGGGGGTATCTTTTGTCGCTTTTATAGCCCAGTCTGCAGCCAGTAAAAATAATAAAGTCACAAAACATTTCATGTCCATATAGTTTGCCTTTACTAAGTTAATGCTCCTCAATGTGATTTAATAGTGCCTTATCAGTGCCTAAAGGGATTCCATATCAATGCTGTTACAGACCTTTTTCACTGTCAGAAATCGAACATGAAGTGGCGTATTTGTTTCAATGTATTGCTCCATTTCTATGCGTAATGCAGCTATGTGCTATATGCAGGATCCATTTGGTGGGCACGTTGTCTGTGATGTGCACCCTGTCTGTTTATCCCTTAGCTGTTTATCAATGTCATCTCCTATGCTCTCTAGAATGATCCTGCTTAATATTTTTCAAGGAACTGACAATATCATCATTCACATAATTTTCACACCACTGCAGGTCTAATTTCGTTGGCTTGAAAACATGAAAAGTGCCTGGGACCTCGCTTCAATTCAACGTAACACAGTGGTTCTCAACCGATCTGGAATCCCCCCCTCCCCCCCCCCCCCCAAACGGGGGGATTTTTAGGGTTTGTTAGGGAGGGGGATTAAGATTATTTCAAGATCACGTTAATACAAGAACCGATAACTTGATATTGTTTTTCCCTCCATATTTTACAATTATGTACTTCTCGCTATTCTGACATTCGTTTTAAAACGTAAGTAGATACGCAAATCACGTTTTATGTAGATGTCTAGATTTGTTCTAATAGAATGTGTTATTAAATTTAGCTTCCATTTTTGAGTATACTATGTAGAGGAGGGCCGGCTTCGTGGCTTAGAGGTTATGACTTTTCTCCGTAATCTCGTATACTCTCGCCAGGTAACGTGATGACGGTTCAAATCAGCAGTGGTTCGAATCGCATCGGTAACTTACGGGGTATGTGAGCCGGCCGCTCAGAAAGCAATGGCAAACTACTGAGCGTAATCTTGACAAGAGATCAACATACAGCTGAAAGATGCTGGTGTTGACAGTTAAGTCCTGTAAAAGGATATGCTTTAAAAAAAAATGTAGAGGAGGGGGAATTTATAGGGAGAAAATACAAAAGAGGGAAGGAGTGGCTTGAACATATGATGAAGGGGTGCGTGGGCCAAAATAAGGTTGAGAACCATTGAAGTAGCAGATTCTAATAAACAATTTAAACAGTAATTAAGTTCACGTTTTTATGTTCGCTTTTAGTGCTATACCACATGGACTAGCAACTTTCCCATCCTTCGGAACTTCTTTTAATTGTGTCTCACATATAATATTCAGCTCTACTTCTGCAGGCTGAATGACTATCTGAAAGATCTTTTGGAATTGGTCTATTCAGAAGTTAATAAAAGTATTCAGCCAATCTGTTCACTTGATCTTTAATGTTGGTGAGAACTTTCATATTACTAATTTTGCTTAAATGGCAAACTACCTTCTTTACAGATGCCAAGAAAATCATGTTGTGTGAAATCATCGATAATCAGAAATGAAGATCGTAAATTGATTAGAGAAATTAGACGTAGACAGTCAAAATTTTTTGGGCATGTTATGAGAAGAAATGGATTGGAGAACTTGGTGACGACTGGTAAGATCGAGGGGAGCAGACCAAGGGGAAGACCTAGAAGCAAGTACCTGGATGGCTTGTCCTTGTGGCATGGTCGAGACAGAAACACGGAGCTGATCCACGACTCTGGTGATCGAGTGAGATGGCAGAACATGACCGCCCACGCTTACCGGCATGGCACATGATGGATGGATTTTGCTTATAGTTTCCCTCTATTTCCCTTAACGCATTGTAGTTGGATGTGTCCTTACTCTACGGCTATTTCTGTCTTTTCTGTCAGGCCATCTAATTAATATCTTCTCTCCGCTTCTATCCGCTTTCTAACATCTTTTTTAGCTTCAGTATTTCTCACGGACTCTGACTTTTGTAGCTCTGGATTTAAAAGTATTGAAGTCTGCTTGTTGTGTGTGTCCTGCCTTCTATCTTTGTAATTGTTTCATGTGCTATCCATGCTTGTTTCAAAGACATATATATTCCGTTGATTCATTCCATATGTTTTCAGCTTGCTGCAAGCATCCCCTGTACTCACCTCGTCAAGTAACTTTTGCATGATCTGACACGTATTATTACCGACTGATTATAAACTGTCCGCGCTCACAGACAGACTGACAGAGATAGACAGATATACACAGGTAAGTTTGTGCACATAAACGCAGTCAAATACACAACTTACAGACATCTGCACATACATAAGCACATAAGTACACACGTATTTCGCCGTTCTAACTTCGTCCGCCCAAATAGTCAATACCGCCTTCTCCCCGTAGCCAGTCGCGATACTAATCTACTTTAGTGTAGCTCTAGTTATTAATGTTGAGTGCGTTATATTTCGTGACTCGCGATAAAGTGCTTTTCACTTACGTGACTTGTGCTTGTGACAGGAGAAATTATAGATGGTGAACATTGTTTCTTGATTCTGGGACTGTGAAAAGAGAGAGAGCGAGAGAGAGAGAGAGAGAGAGAGAGAGAGAGAGAGAGAGAGAGAGAGAGAGAGAGAGAGAGAGAGAAGAGAGAGAGAGAGAGAAAGGAAGGGAGAATGAGAGGAGCTGAGAGAGAGAGAAAGAGAGAGAGAGAAATAGATCGAGGAAGGGAGACAGACAGAGAGAACGAGAGGGGCTGAGAGAGAGACAGAGAGAAACAGACAGAGTGAGAGACAGACAGAGAGAGAGAGAGAGGAGAGAGAGGGCAGGATAGAAAACGATTGACAACAAAGAGAGAGCGAGAGAGATAGAGAGAGGGAGGGGGGGGGGGAAACAGACATGCAGAGAGACAGTCAGGCAGACAGGCATAAAAATAGACAGACAGACAGAGACAGAGAGAGAGAGAGAGAGAGAGAGAGAGAGAGAGAGAGAGAGAGAAAGAGAGAGCGCGAGAGAGAGCGTGAGAGTGAACGAAAGAGACAGACAAAGAATATAAGAAGCTCCAGAAGCTACAGCCTCAGCAAAACAATGCTTTACCTATCCGCCTGTCAGAGCTTCGATCCTAGACCAGTTGCCGACCAAGGCTTACAGCTTGGTCTGCCCTGCCATGACATTTAGTATTTAGGTTGCACTTCCTCGCACTAGGGCTTGTACTCTCCCATATATATATATATATATATATATATATATATATATATATATATATATATATATATATATATATATATATATATATATATATATATATATTATGAGCGTTCTTTTGAAATCCGTTCGTGCCGCACTGAGCGTAATTGCGTACGTTGAACATGATCATGTCATAGTCATGTGATAAGTACTGACCAATGAATAAAAGAGCACGTGCTTATCGTCCCATGATGCATAGGTTATGTTTCTGACCGTTGAGAAAATGGCCCGGTTGATACAAAATTCGTCCAAAGAAAAGAGCGGTGATTCAGTTTCTTTCATTTGAAGGATGTTGACCCGGGGACATTCATCGAAGAATGCAGGCAGCGTGCGGTAACAAATGTGTGTCGAAGACAACAGTGACAGACTTCTTTTTTTTCCCCCGCGTTTCCATCCTGTTTCAGGGTATTGCGGTCAACACCAGCATCTTTCAGCTGTATGTTGATTCCTAGGCTAGATTACACTCATCAGCATGCCACGATTTTCAGAGCGACCGGCTCCATACTCTCATAAGTCACTGGCACGACTCGAACCGCTTCCAATTCTCGTGCGCTCAAGTCAACCACGAGAGTATTCGAGGTTACGGAGAAAGCTCCTAACTCCTCTACCAGGGAGACCGGCATCAGTGACAGACTGGGCACGAATATTTCGGAAAGGACGTCAGTTCTCGACAGATCTTCGACCATCGGGTCAAGCGCCTATTGTTCCAACATAAAAAAATCGTAGCCAAAATTGTTGCAGCAGTACAGATGAACTGTTGTCGAAGCTTACGTTCGGTAGCAAAAGAATTTGATGTGTCAATTGGGACAATTCAAAACTTCGTTCGTAAGAAACAGCAATATCGGAAGGTTTGTTCACAGTGGGTACCACGGATGTTGACTGACCACCAAAAAGAGGAACGCGTGGGATGGTGTTTGCACCACTTGCTGCGTTAGAAAGTGGAGGGTGATGCATTTCTCTTCCGCATAGTGGCAGGCGGTGAATCATGGTGTCACCACTTTGCGCCGAGCAGCAAAAGAGAGAGGATGCAATGGAAGCATGCTGGATCACCAAAAGCCAAAAAATTCAAGTTACATGTTTCCACTGGTAAGCTTATGCTGAGCGCATTTTTTGACCATGAAGGGCTATTGTTGGCCGACTTTAAAGAACCTGGTGTCAACATCAACTCTACCCACTACTTGGAAACACTAGACAAGCTGCAAAATGCCATCAAGAATAAACGACCCGGCATGCTTTCTCCCGGTGTGATTTTGTTGCACGATAATGCTTGTCCGCATGTTGCATACATTGTGAAGAAAGCATTATCTTGGAAGAAGTGGGAAATTCTACTACATCCAGCCTATAGTCCTGATTTGTCACCATGTGATTTTGATTTGTTCGGACCTCTAAAAAAAGCTCTCAAGGGGCAACGATTTCACTCAGATGCAGACGTAATGAACGCTGTAAACACTTGGTTCAGTGAGCATCCACTATCCTTTTTTGCGGGCGGCATTCGCAGCCTACCTAAGCAATGGCATGCTTGCCTGAATGCCTCGGCGACTTCTTCTGACCAACCCATGGTGCATAATTCATTCAAGATGAATGCTTTGTTTAATTCTACCACACATGTTAATGTTTCGTTCATGCTTTTGTAATAAATCCATTGAAAAGGGTTTCAAATGAACGACCCTCATATATATATGTATATATATGGTGTTTGTCAATCAAGAATGATGATGACCATTCATTTATTTCATCAAGTGGGGTCGAAAGTTCTAAGATGGTCGGTAAGGCCTGTTTTGGCTCGAAATGTTCTTTGACAATGTGAACAAAGAATGCTTGACGTTCCGAGAGGAGGATCTCCTGAAGTGGTATTTCTGTGCAGGCTTTTTTATTCATAGCTCTTGCAGAGCTATTTGCTTCACAGGTGACTATACCCTTGCGTAATGATATACGCCACGAATTTCGGTCTTTGGCAGCAGTCTCCTTATTGTCGCGATGAATTTCAAAAGCTTTCAGTGAGATCTTCAGAGTGTCTTTAAAGCGTCTCATCATATATATATATATATATATATATATATATATATATATATATATATATATATATATATATATATATATATATATATATATATGTGTGTGTGTGTGTGTGTATGTATGTGTGCGTGTGTGTATGTGTATGCTTGTGTGTGTATGTATGCGTGTGTGCGTGCGTGCCTGTCTGCCTGCTTGCGTGCGTGCGTGCGTGTGTGCGTGCGTGCGTGCGTGCCTGCGTGATTCGGTATTTCGCTTCTCCGTGCATTCGTGTTACCAACTGACAGTATACCACAACAAGCAATGATGTACAGACCAGAGAGAAGCAGAGGAAGAGGCCGACCACGTAAACGATGGATGCAGGGAATAACAGAGTCCATGGGAATATCGATACATGAAGCCCATAAGCGTGCACTCTCCCGCTGTTTATACGTCACCTCGACAACGCAATGTACAAGAGGAACATGATGAGATGAGATTAGATGATGAGTGCATTCAATGCGTGCTGTTTATTTTTCCAGGGCCAAATTGATTTACAATGTTACAGCATTATAAAAACTATGTTCTGACTATGCGATGACTTTCTCAAATTGCCAGTTTAGATTACTAACATAGTTCATGCCCCACGTGTGCTAAACAAGTTAGTCTCATCTTATTTACAGGGCGCCGTCATCAACCCCAGCATTTTCTGGTTACTTATGATTTACTAGGCAATGTTAGCTCAGTTGTTTGCTTGTGTTTTCTGAACGGCCGACGCCTCATACCATTGAAATTAACGCAAAGCGGCCTGCTTCCAAATCGTCCGGACTGATTTTGAAGCCTCAACTCGGTGTGTCGGTGAATTATGAAATTGCGCTCCTCACTATCCCCTATGCTGCAGCGCTGGTGTAAACAACGTATGCCCTTTGCAGGACGTTGCTACCAACCCAGGTTGATTGTCTAGGTGGTTTTACATCCAGTCAATGTTTAAGGTCAACTGAAGGTATGTGGATTGAACTTACTACTCCACCGCCAGCTCACGGGAAGTTTAAGCGCCAGCGCAATGCACCTTTCGGCCACGCTGACCATGTAATGTACTTTGCTCTTATAGCCTTTAAGCATTCTGTTACTTGCTCGAAAGACGGGACATGCTATTTCTACAATTCAAATTAGCCAGGTGCATCCAATATATTGCATTGCTGTATATGTATATTTACTATATCTAATTATAAAAGCCGAGATACAATAGCCTGCATTCTTTCGCCTTCATTTATTCAATAAGTGCCTCAATTCATCGGCCAATTACCGTTACGAGCTTCATTACCAAACGGTCGCTCAACGACAACAACCACAAATAGAACTGTCAACGCTGTTATCATAATAATTATCTAACTACCACTCTAGGCAATTGCAGCTGAAATATTATAGCAATTAATGTGGAAACTAGGGTCGATAGAACTGATTGTGCAGGCTGCAGTGAATGTAATGTGTTTATATCAACCACATTGTTTAAGGCTTGGCGCAGAGAATGTATAGTGTACTAACACTGTTTGACATCCGATGGTACTGGAGTCCATTTTGATAAATGTAAATGTTAAGTACTGTATAAAACATTTATGTACGTGTATGTATCTGCATGCATGTATTTATGTAAGCATGTGTGTCGTATTCATAAATTTGTTTGTTTGTTTGTATGTGTGCGTGCGTGCGTGCGTGCGGGCTGGCTGGCGGGCTGGCTGGCTGGCTGGCTGGCTGGCAGGCAGGCAGGCAGGCAGGCAGGCAGGTAGGTAGGTAGGTAGGTAGGTAGGTATGTATGTATGTATGTATGTATGTATGTATGTATGTATGTATGTATGTATGTATGTATGTATGTATGTATGTATGTATGTATGTATGTATATAATCTTGCTTATGAGGTGTATGCCGGCTTCCTGGCCTAGAGGTTAGCAACTTTTCTCCGTAATCTCGTATACTCTCGTAAGTAACGTGACGACGGTGAGAATCAGCAGTAGTTCGAATCGCATCGGTAACTTACGTATGTGAGCCGGCCGCTCAGACAGCAATGGCAAACTGCTGAGCGTAATCTTGCCAAGAAATCAACAATCAGCTGAAAGATGCTGATGTTGACAGCGATGTCCTGTAAAGGATATACAAAACATTTTTTATGAGTTGTATGTGTGTATGCAATCTATGGAACTCGTATAACACTCAACTGGGGGTTGGAGTTGAAGGTAGGAAAGCAAGAGGTAGACAGTAAAACACGTAGGGAGATAACATGAGGAGATTAACAACAGCAGTCTGGCAGAGTGTACAAATAGGGCAAAAGGTGGAGAATGTGAGAGATGCATTGCAGCTAACCTTCATTATGAAGATGGCACTTGTCTGATTCATGAATGCAAATTAGTTTAGCGTCAACCATGTTTTATCAAAATTAAATGTACACATTTGTTTGATTCACACACTATTTATCTTCAGTCATACAGATAATAGTCAACATTATTGAGAGCGTAACGCATTTGTAGAGTTTAAACCCAGAAACGACAAACAGTTTCACGATTTATTGACCTCATCCAGCGTAATTGTCAGTCACCCAAACCTAACCCCTCAAGAAATAACAGTCCGTGAACTTCAAATGTTTCTTCAGCTAACATTTTGATGGGACGACATAATTAAGCAAATACACCATTGACTTAAAACAGCAGTAAACTAAACATTCTTTGCAGTTAAGACCAATGATCAGATATAAACCACAGCGATGTCTACTCCATCTATGAAAGAACCATTGTCTCCGTACACCAAATCAAACTGTATTTATATTTCCAGTGTGAGTCAAGCAGCTTACCACACAGATAGAACGGGAAGATAATTAGCAAATCGAGTAGCCAAAAATTTATCAGTGTGGGTGGAAAAGAGAGTTAATAAGTTTTCAGAAATAATCCCAAAACGTACAAAACGTTATCCTCGTCGATTTCTTAACAATTCATAAACTAAGGTCACAAAGTGAACAAATAAAATACATTTCATATTGTGTATTCGACAAACAATAAACAACTATTCAAATATAGTGAGAGGTTAGCAATTCTCACGAGGAAGGCAATCTGTACCATTAGTGTAATAGTGTTATCTGCAATCTGTAGTATCAGTGTAATAATGTTTTCAACGATGTTTTGTATTTAGATAATAGTACTGTCTACAATCTGTAGTACTTAGGTAAACGTGTCATCTACAATCTGTAATATTTTATTTTAGAATCGTATCTACAGCTCTTATGTTAACTTAATACGGGCACCTGCAATGAGCAGTCTTAAGTTAACAGTGCCACCTACAATGTGCAGTATTTAGATAATAATATCACTGCAATCTGTAGTATTCAGATAAAAGTATCACTACAGTCTGTAGAATTTAGCTTCAAGTATGACTGCAATCTGAAATTTTTAGATTATAGTGTCATCTACAATCTGTAGTAGTTAGACATTAGCATCATTACAATATGTAGTATTTAGCGAACAGTTGACCCACAATCTGTAGAATTTAGATAGTAGTGTCACCGACAATCTGTAGGATTTAGGGAAAACAATGTGCCACTTACAATATGTAGTATATAGATAATAGTGCCATTTACAATCAGTAGTAATAATTGCGGTAGCGAATGTGACTGATAAGGCCTATTCGCGCTGTAAATGTCCGTTCACAGTGGGTGCATGTGAACACGTGGTTATTTCCACCATCATGCACCATCTTACGTCTCACACGCTCGGTGTGTGACTTATCTGCAATAATTTTCTCCTATGTCTTTATTCCATAGTGTCATTTACAATCCGTAGTGTTTAGATAATAGTGTCACCTAAGTGTCACCTACAATCGGTAGTATTAAGATAACAGCGTTACTTACAATATATACTATTTAGATAATAGTGTCAACTACAATACAATCTGTAATATTTAGATGATAGTGTCACCTACAATCTGTAGTATTAAGATAACAGTTTATATATATAGTTTATAAATAATATTTTACCTACAATCTGGAGTATTTAGATAATAATGTCACTTACAATATATATATATATATATATATATATATACTAGCTGACCCGGCCCGGCTTCGCCCAGGCCCTGGAGGGGATCTATCTATCTATCAGTCTGTCTGCTTGTCTGTCTGTCTGTCTGTCTGTCTGGCGGACCCGGCCCGGCTTCACCCAGTCCCTGGTGGGGAGCATCACATTTAATTCATATAAGTAGTCATATAAGCTCTCCCGTTCCCGACTATCTGTCTGTCTGTCTATCTGTCTGTCTGTCTGTCTGACCCGGCTTCACCCAGGCCCTGGAGGGGATCTATCTATCTATCAGTCTGTCTGCTTGTTTGTCTGTCTGTCTGGCTGACCCGGCCCGGCTTCACCCAGTTCCTGGTGGGGAGCATGTCATTTAATTCATATAAGTAGTCAAATAAGCTTCCGTTCCCGACTATCTGTCTGTCTGTCTATCTATCTGACGCGGCGTGGTTTCGCCCAGCTCCTGGCGCACAGTAACTTAAAAGATGTCCTTCCACACACCATTCATTATTTTTAATGAAAACTGTTTTTAATCACCGACATGACAGTTGATAAGTTCTGTAAGCAGAAAAAGATGGGTTACAATGTTATGCATTATGCATTATTTTTATGCAAACTTTGAAAATGCCTTAAAGATTATATCATTATTTATTATGACTCATATGCCTGAAAATAACTATAGACAAAGGGTTTAACAATAGTGCAAGTAAGTCCAACAATATGACTATAAAGTATATAGAAATGTTATTAAAAGTTATGTCCCTTGAAATAACTTTTCTAGAGTGAAGTCCCCCTGCTATATAGAACTGTCTATCTGTTTCATAGAAAAATGAAAAAGTAAATGTTATTAAATAAGTAGAAGATTTTACACTATGAAACTATTATAGTCGGTTGCACAGGAATGAAAGGAAGACGTGTAGAAAATTTCATCTCAATCGGATGTACCGGATATACATAGCTAACCACAAACAAAGCCACATACACTCTGTTTTATATATATATATATATATATATATATATATATATATATATATATATATATATATATATATAATATATATATATATATATATATATATATATATATATATAATTTAGAATAAAGTTCACCTACAGTCTGTAGTATTTAGATAACAGTGTCACTTACAATATGTAGTATTTAGATAATAGTGTCACCTGCAAACTGTAGTATTTAGGTAAAAGAATCACTACAATCTGTAGAATTTAGGTACAAGTATCACTGCAAACTGTAGTTTTTAGATTATAGTGTCACCTAAAATGTATAGTATTAAACATTAGTATCACTACAATCTGCAGTAATTAGATAAAAATATCGCTACAATATGTAGTATTTAGATAAAAGTATTGCTACAATAAATAGTATTTTGATAAAAGTATCACTACAGATTTTAATATTTAGATGAAAGTATCGCTATAATCTGTAGTATTTAGATACAAGTATCACTACAATCTGTGGGATTTAGATAAAAGTATCTTGACAATCTGTAGTTTTGATATGAAAGTATCACTACAATATGTAGTATTTAGATTAAAGTATCACTACAGTCTGTAGTATTTAGATAAAAGTATCACTACAGTCTGTAGTATTTAGATAAAAGGTTCCCTACAATCTATAGTATTTATATAAACGTATCACTGCTGTCTCCGTAACACACGAGCCATGCCAACCCATGGCTCTCTGCCTGCCACTGTGCATTGTACTGAACCATGACAAGGTTATATCTTAACACGTCTCTAGCCAGATGTGAAGTTGCTGTACCGGCCTGGCCAAACCCGCTGGTTTCTGGGATTGGCAGGGGAAGGATAACATTGCTACAGTCCCCGTGGGGATTTTATTTCCATTTTGTGTCTGGCAGACAGTCTCTACACCAACCCGACTCCAAGAGATGCAAGCTCTTGCCATGGTTCAAACGACCTGCACGCTAATACATCGGACTTGAAAAGGTGTAACTGGGTCTTTCAGGGAATTCACAAAACAACCAACCAACCAACCAACCAACCAGTCAACTAACCAAATATCCATCCACTTACCCAAACCAACCAACACATTTTTCGTTGATCCTAGAGCTTTATGGCACGGAAAAGTCTCATGGCGAAATGGTTCTGAGCTCACGACTACAAGACACACAGAGCAGTGCACTAGCCACTACACCGCCACGATTGCATACAACATGCTGTGGCAATACATACATTACCACGACATGCTGTGGCAATACATACTTTACCACGACATGCTGTGGCAATACATACTTTACCACGACATGCTGTGGCAATACATACTTTACCACGACATGCGGTTGCATGCAGTACGTACATTACCAAAACTACTTACAGACGTGACGAATATATGTTTTGTGAATTATTATCCCGTGATGAGATCTGCGTAAAGCACAACATACGAGGCGCATCTCTGCAACCGTAATGACAATATTGATTGTTGTTTGCTGGGGCCCACTGCATGAGAAATAATCTCGTCATTCAGTTGCTGGTGTTTCTTGTGTCAGCGGGGAAACCGTGTTGGCATTTTGTAGCGATTGTCATTCCCGTCTGGAGATGAAAGATAGTGTGTTTAACTTGAGATTTCCGGTTATGGAACTCTTCCAGATCAATGCAATTCGTCTAATACAGTGGTTCTCAACCTTTTTTGGCCCGTGCCCCCCTTCACCATATTTTTAAGGCGTCATTCCCTCCCCCCTCACCATATTTTTAGAACGTCATTCCCCCCTCCCCCCTTTCGTATTTCCTTCCTAAAAATTTCCCCTTTCCCCACACAGTATAAGTAAATAATTGAAGCTAAATTTAATAGCACATTCCAAAACAAGTCTAGACGTCCACATAAAACGTGATTTGTGGGTCTACGTACTTCATAAAATGAATTTTAGAAGGGTGAGACGTACAGAACCGTAAAGTATGAAGGGAAAAACAAGATCAAGTAATCGGTTCTTGTATTAACGCAATCTTGGAATAATCTTCATCCCTCCCCCCTGGAAACCCTCAAATGCCCCCCTAGGGAAGGGGGGAATTCCCCACCGGTTGAGAATCACTGGTCTAGTGTATCGTTGGGGACGTGGTCAAAGCTGTCTTCCTGGCGCTATAAAGGTCACAGGTTAGTTTGCGGACTGCGAGTGCAGTTTTCTGGCGAACTCTGAGGGTCATCGCTGAGTTTGTGCTTTGTGAAATGCTTTAGGCAGGTGACGGGCCGTTTGGTTGCGAAAGATCTAGCCAGAAGGGTAAAATATGGTGGAATGAAGTCGATTCGAAGCTTTAAACCTTATTTTATTCAATGTAGGACTATGCGCTCGGTCAGGTATTTAAAGTCTTGTAAAACTAATCCAAGAATTAAGTGGCTTAAAATTATATGGGTGTCTTGTATGTACACACTGGAATCCTAGCCAGTGTCAAATAGTTTGTGTACCGAGCTGAACATCGCTTCGTCTGATTTAAATATTTATGAGAAGTAGTTTCAAATGTTATAGAGATGGTGGAAGTCATTAAATTTAATAGACATATTTCAAGCGAACGAAAGAAGAAGACGAAGAAGAAGAAGAAGAAGAAGAAGAAGAAGAAGAAGAAGAAGAAGAAGAAGAAGAAGAAGAAGAAGAAGAAGAAGAAGAAGAAGAAGAAGAAGAAGAAGAAGAGGAAGAAGAAGAAGAAGAAGAAGAAAAAGAAGAAGAAGAAGAAGAAGAAGAAGAAGAAGAAGAAGAAGAAGAAGAAGAAGAAGAAGAAGAAGAAGAAGAAGAAGACAAAGAAGAAGAAGAAGAAGAAGAAGAAGAAGAAGAAGAAGAAGAAGAAGAAGAAGAAGAAGAAGAAGAAGAAGAAGAAGAAGAAGAAGAAGAAGAAGAAGAAGAAGACGAAGAAGAAGAAGAAGAAGAAGAAGAAGAAGAAGAAGAAGAAGAAGAAGAAGAAGAAGATGAAGAAGAAGAAGATGAAGAAGAAGAAGAAGAAGAAGAAGAAGAAGAAGAAGAAGAAGAAGAAGAAGAAGAAGAAGAAGAAGAAGAAGAAGAAGAAGAAGAAGAAGAAGAAGAAGAAGTACTTCAATGCAAATTCTAAGTTTCGTTCCTCTAAGTGAAATATTTATCTTCCTCCTTTTCTCTTTTCTCATCATATCCCTCTTCTTCCTAATACTGCCCCCCCCCCCCCACTCTGCTCAACGCATCTCCTTCTTTTTCGTCTCACCCCCCCCCCAATCCTTACTCTTCCCTCAAGTCTTCTTCCTTTAACTCCCCTTGCTGGTACTCTACCTTCGCATTCCCCTCCTCCTCTTCATCTTTTCATGTTCTCCCACAGGTGCCTGGTCTGGTGCAGTTATTAGAAACCTGATTCTCCACTTCTCACACTCATCTGATGTTTGAATATCATTGATGATATTTATCCATTTATTTGTTGCTCAGATACTTGAACTTTCCATATCATCGAGTTATGGACCCCAGCGCCATCTAGCTGACATACATAACAACATTTTACAGAAGTTCTGTTCCAAAACACGATACAGATCATCAACAACACACCGTCATTCACTTCACAGACTGGTGCACTAAAAAAGAGTCTTTATAAGGGTCAATTACATTTGTCTACATTGGGCACCAGCTTTCTCGGCAAAAATATCAAATATCCAGAACGGACACACCATACATCCAATACAGGAACGCGTCGGACACTTTTAGCTACTCCACTCTGTTGTTCGATCATTTCACTTCTGTCTGTTTGTCTGTCTCTCCACCCGTGTATTTATCGACCTATAAATCTCTTCGTCCGTCTCCCCCCCCCCATATCTCTCTGTGTCTGTATCCCTTTCTTTCTATCTATCTATCTATCTATCTATCTATCTATCTATCTATCTATCTATCTATCTATCTATCTATCTATCTATCTATCTATCTATCTATCTATCTATCTATCTATCTATCTATCTATCTATCTATCTATCTATCTATCTATCTATCTATCTATCTATCTATCTATCTATCTATCTATCTATCTATCTATCTATCATCTATCTATCTATCTATCTATCTATCTATCTATCTATCTATCTATCTATCTATCTATCTATCTATCTATCTATCTATCTATCTATCTATCTATCTATCTATCTATCTATCTATCTATCTATCTATCTATCTATCTATCTATCTATCTATCTATCTATCTATCTATCTATCTATCTATCTATCTATCTATCTATCTATCTATCTATCTATCTATCTATCTATCTATCTATCTATCTATCTATCTATCTATCTATCTATCTATCTATCTATCTATCTATCTATCTATCTATCTATCTATCTATCTATCTATCTATCTATCTATCTATCTATCTATCTATCTATCTATCTATCTATCTATCTATCTATCTATCTATCTATCTATCTATCTATCTATCTATCTATCTATCTATCTATCTATCTATCTATCTATCTATCTATCTATCTATCTATCTATCTATCTATCTATCTATCTATCTATCTATCTATCTATCTTCCTTCCCCTATCTCTTTCTCAATGTGCTATTGTTATCTTAGTATCTGGATGATAATATGTATGTATGTGATTTTTCTTATATGTTCATTACAGTCTAATGCATTCTTTCACTAATTTGCTTTATTTACAATTGTGCTATCCGTGCATTCCTACGCTAAGATTTCGTCGTTTTTTTTAAAACGTCAAAGGTGTACACGTTTCGATCTTACCCACTGTTTCAACAATTGCTCTATATAATTATCTGTTGGGATACGACAGCTGAGAAACTATCATACGATACTATAAATACATCCATCAAGCGAATACTTAACTACTAAATATGCCTTAAAATAATGCACATTTTAATCAATTTCCCAGCAGTAGAAAAAGCTTACGATACGAATCGAAATAGTGAATTTGCTGTAACAAAGTTACGCGTAAGCAAAGAATGTAAGATTAGGGCGAGTAAATGAAGGTAATATTGCTGATCATGAGATACAGGGAGAACAGGTTGAGCATTGCAGAAAAATAGTCAACACTGTTTAGCACTGAGAATAAAAAAGCTGGGATACATTATAACTGCAATCGTTACTGACAGATGAAAAAATGTGTGTGTGTGTGTGTGTGTGCGTGCGTGCGTGTGTGTGTGTGTGTGCCGGTCTCCTTGGCCTAGAGTTTAACGTCTTTCTCCGTAATCCCGTATATTCTCGTGAGTAACGTAACCTGCGCGAGAATCGGTAGTGGTTCTCGCCGCGTTGGTAACTTACGGGGTATGTAAGCCGGTCGCTCAGAAAGCAATGGCAAACTACTGAACGTAATCTTGCCTAGTATATCAACAGCAGCTGAAAAAATGCTGGTGTTAACTGCAACGTCCTTAAGGGATATGCAACATTAAAAAAAAAAAAATATATATGTATATGTGTGTATGTATATATATATATATATATATATATATATATATATATATATATATATATATATATATATATATATATATATATATATATAGTGTGTGTGTGTGTGTGTGTGTGCGTGTGTGTGTGCGAGAGAGAGAGAGAGAGAGAGAGAGAGAGAGAGAGAGAGAGAGAGAGAGAGAGAGAGAGAGAGAGAGAAGCGAGCATGTATCGGGTATTGTATGCTTGGAAGTACGTGGATTCAAATATACCGTGGAGATCAAGGTTATGAGCAGAGACATTATCGCCCATGCAGTAGGAGATGAAGAATACTGGGGATAGAGTTGTGTCAAAAAGGCGCACTAGAGTGCTGCTTGAAGGCTGGCAGAAGCCCACTTTAATGTTGCACTCAAGAGAATTGAAGTTAAAAAGCAATGGCAGCTGGATGAAATTACGAGTAATTTGATGGTCTCTGGAGTAATCAGTGACAAGCTAGATTCTGGGATATCTCTGAACCTTTGGCTATCTGTGAACTGTTAAGTGACAACTTTAG
This sequence comes from Cepaea nemoralis, assembly GCA_014155875.1. NCBI lineage: Eukaryota > Metazoa > Mollusca > Gastropoda > Stylommatophora > Helicidae > Cepaea > Cepaea nemoralis. Next base: position 462,691 of record JACEFZ010027805.1, on the reverse strand, counting down.
ACTCCGCTTGCGAGCTATTATGTGACAAGTTTAGACTACACGCAGAGTGTGGCACAAATAATGACAGCTTTAGACGATCAACAGTGTATGATGTCTAAATAAAAACACTGTGAAACATCATTAGTGCATGCACTGCCAAGTGAGAACTTAAAGCTTAGTCTCTTGTGTGGAGTATTAACTCTTTTATCCACAGAAGAAGACAACAATCACAGTTATTAAAACATTAGCGTATGTCTTCACATAATAACGTATCTACTCTTGGTATAAAACAAGTGTTCCGTATTTAATATCTAGCGAGATTTCTGTAGTATGTTAAGATCAAATGTAAATTACATACTGACAAGCCAAACATTGTTTAATGCATATGACCAATAGTTAGTTACATACAGTACGATCCATGGGATACAAAGAGACACGTGACATGTTTAGGGTTAGTGCACTGTGAGATGTATTAAGTGATAAATGTAGGCTTAATGGAGTACGTGGAGTGTTTCGTGACAACTTCTATGACTATGTACTTCGAATGTTGTGTTTAGCGTAAATAATATCTTGAGACTTTATTCTTCATGTGCCATGCCGATAAGCGTGGGCGGTCATGATTCGCCATCTCACTTGATCACCTGAGTCGTGGGTAAGCTCTGTGTTCTTGTCTCGACCATGCTACATGGTTAAGCCATCCAGGTATTTACTTCTCTGCCTTACCCTTGTTCTCTTCCCCTTGATCTTGCCAGTTGTAATCAAGTTCTCTAATTTATTTCTTCTCATACCATGCCCAAAATCGTTGACTGTCTACGTCTTATTTCTCTAATCAGTTTATGAGTTTCATTTGTTTCTTGTAGGACTTGGTGATTTATTTGTTTTTCTGTCTCTCCATATTATTCTTTGCATTTTCCTCAGAAACCACATTTCCACAGCCATCAGATGTTTTTCAGCTTGTTTGCTCATTGTCCAAGCAACCATACAACAGTACAGGTTCTATGTAACATCTCAGCACTCTATTTCTCGTTGTAATTTACATCTTTTTATTGGTCAATATATTTTTAATCATGCAAAAATCTCCGCTATGGTGATTCTTGTTGCAATCTCTTTAAAGAATCTCCCATCAGATGTTATGACTGTTCCGAAATAATTGTACCGATTCACTTATTTAAGAATATTCTCATTTACTTGTATTGCTACCAATCTCAGACCTGGACTTTATCCAAATTACACCTTCGCAAAATCAACACCTGCGAAATGAGATGCCTGAGGAGAGCTGCCAACTTAACAATCCGAGACCGAGTAAGAAATGCTATTATCAGACAGACTGTGGGATCAACACCTTGTGCCACATTTATTGAAAGACTGAAGATCAAGTGGTTTGGCCATGTCGTTAGAATGCAGCACCAGCAACTACCATCACTGGCCTTCCATCAGAGATCATCTGCGACGAAACCACGAGGACGTCCAAGAAGAAAATGGATTGACGACATCAGAGACATTGTACAACCACACGGAATGACACTATCCAGTGCCGCCCAGCAGGCGCTGGAGCGCAAATTATTCCTCCCAACGCCGTGTGACGGCAGAAGTGGAAGATGATGATGATGATGATGATGATGATGATGATGACTTGTATTGAAGAGTGGCTGGCCGAGTGGTTAGAATGCCGGATTCTCATTACGGAGACCCGGGTTCGAATCCTCGGTAAGGTGTAGATTTTTTTTCTGTCGGGGGCAAAAAGAAAACTCAAACCTGCACAGTTCGCCGCGACTGCACTAGCCAGGCGGCGTTAATTCCTCAGGCTCAAGAACTCCCTGCCATACGCTGCAATGTACTATATAGGCAGTAAATGACAGATGATGATAATGACTTGTATATTACATTATGGTATCTCCTTCTTCCTAGTAACGACAATAATTTGTATCTTCTTACAGTTTAATTCTAATCCTAGTTGTTTACAATGTGCAACAACTGCATCTACTAAATGTTGCAGATCCTGTTCACTGTCCGCAATCAATACTGTATTATCCGCATATCTAATGTTATTGATGTTACGTCCGCAGTGATGATTCCTTTCATAGTTTTCACATTTCTGAAAATATTTTCATTATACTGGGAAAAAGGATCTGGAGACATTATAATCTCTGTCTCACACCTCTCTTTATATGTTGATAGTGACCCAAATCATTATCAATCTTTATGGCAGCTTGTTTCCAATATATGTTTTTAACATGACTAAGGTCTTTTCCATTAATTTGTAGATCTTCAAGCATCTTTATCATGTTGACATGTCTTAGTTTATCAACAGTCCTTGTGTAGTCAACAAAGCAAAGATGTAGGTCTTTGTTTTCGTCAGCAGAACGTTCAATTAAAGTTCTCTTCATATACAAATAATTAAATACACCATTGCCTTCTACAAACCACCATTGTTATTCTCCTAATTCTGGTTGTATTTTCTTCCTAACGCTTTGCGTGATAATTCTTAGCAAAATCTGCGTTATGTGGCCCATTCTACTAATTGTTCGATGATGATCACATTCCAAGGCTCCGGATTTCTTTGGGATTAGGCATATGCACTGGAAAATATCTAGTCATAGCGCTCTTAACTATAGCATGTTTTGATGTGCAGCGTTGTTGGAGATAGTAAGAAGAATAGATGCAAGCAAACGTTTTCAATAAAATATGTATCAACGAACAAGAAGAATAGACAAGTAAAATATCAGAGAAGATAAGAGGATAAGAGAGAAGATCAGAGAAGATCAGAGAAGATGACTCAGAGAAGTCAAATATCATAATCACTAATAAGTAGTCCATCTGCTTCAATGAACAACATACACAAAGCCCTAATTGTGGAAAACGAAAATACGAAAAACAGTTTTCTTATTATCACGACATAAGTCTTCTTTGTTTTCGATGCCATTTAGAGCCGGAACATGCATAGAACGATGGGCGCTGTGACCTAGTGGTGAGAGGCTCTCCGCCGGACTAGTGGTCGTGGTTATGAGTCCGCATTGATGAGGGTTTAGTAAAAATTAACATGGTCTTCCAGGCCTAGCCAGCCAAACATGGGTATCGATATATATCTCAGGAAGTAAAGGCAAGCAGGCATGAAACTGACCACATCACCGTACGGCAAATGTACTAGCCAGGGCTATCCTGCGGCTTCTGTAGTGTTTGCGTGTGTAGATTAATAACGTCACATATCTCGTTGTATTGACAGCTAAAGACAATTCCATTAATGATTACTGACATGACAAGACTATCAAATCCCTCCAGAGTTAAGCGAGTTGATATCACTAAAGAGAAACCCTGGAAGCAATCATGTTAGATTGAAGTGCATTCATTCTGTGTCCCAGAGTGCTGACGTGTGCATGCGCGTGTGTGTATCTTTGTGTGTATCTTTGTGGGTATGGGTGCGTGCGTGCGTGCGTGCGTGCGTGCGTGCGTGCGTGTGTGTGTGTGGGCGGGATTAAATATTTATGCAGAAGGATTGTACGAGAAGACTGGAAAGAAGCATCTACAAATTTTGTTTTTAAAAATAGAATACATCGTAAATTGTCATAAAGAATGGCGTTTAACATATGGTCACAAATACATAGCAAAGAAGCTAATAGAGAGAGAGAGAGAGAGAGAGAGAGAGAGAGAGAGAGAGAGAGAGAGAGAGAGAGAGAGAGAGAGAGAGGGTGGAGAAAGCGACAGAATGACGGAAAGAATGAAGGAAGCTCTTTTAGGCCAATGGATCAGTTATCAGTTATCAGTTATCAGTTGGGGTATCTTCATTGCACTCCGGACATGTCCATAGGTGCTCAGATCCTCCCCCCAACATATGCATCAGCGTCCGGTGGCTAATAGTGCCAGTTCTGTGTTGGTTGACGAGGCGCTTTGTTTTCCCGATGTACCTCTCGCGTCTGGCTGTGCCGATTCTTACTCCCAAGTCTTTCATCCTGGACAGCGATGTGGATTCACTGACGTCAAAGTCCTCTGTTCTCGTCATATCTTTGAGGACGTTAATAACATCGGCACGATCCATGGGCTGGCCATCTACAGGGGGTGCAGAGCCAGCCAGTTTATCAGCTCGTATATTTCCCTCGATTCCCGCATGTCCCGGGACAAAGATGAAGGTGACTTTACGGACAAAAGACTTCCGCAGCGACTCAGTCCACTGTCTACGTACAGATCCAGCTTCGAACTTCTGAATCATGCTCATTGAATCACTTAGTACACACACGTTAGTATAATGCTGTGATTCCAGCCATATGAAAGCCTGTGTAACTGCCATCACCTCCATCGTCATGCTGCTCGTGGTCATAGAGTGGGCACCACTGGATTCTTGAACGATTCGGCCCGCTGAACGGGCTGTAAATGCCCACGCACCTCATCTGCTGCTTTACAACAGATCCATCTGTATAGATGAACACTTCGGGGCTATTTGAGTGTTCATAGATGAGCGCGTTAACCTCTGCATTGACAGCGGCAGGGTTCTGCTCTCTGCACCGTCTGTCGAGTGTGATAATGCAGGAGAAAGTGCACTTAAAAGCTTGAGGCACCGGCACCCATTCCTTTGCCGGGGTTGATACTGGTAAGACTGCAGACCTGTCTGAACGACATCTTCCGCCCGACCCATCCATGATTTGCCCCTCTTTAGCCTGTCACCCTTTTCTCTGAATATAGCGTCATGCAGAGGGTGCTGCTCATCTGCACTTATTTTTAAGTATGCACGAGCTCTCCAGATCTTGATCCTGTGTTCCATTGTCGGGAAGTCAAGGCGGTATCTCATTGCCACACAGCTTGTGTCTCTCGTGCAGCCCAAAATGATGCGCATGGCTTCGTTTTGTACCTTTTCAAGTCTTCCAATCTGTGTAGGGCTGACAGTGAGGATGGCCAGGGCATACTCGATGCGTGAAAGCACAAGTCCTTGGAACAGAAGTATTAGCAGTCTTTGCTCGATATTGGCAGTCGCCATGGACTCTCATTGCTGACAAACCTTTTCGAGCTTTCGTTATGACATAATCGACATGATCTCTAAAGGACATTCTACGATCAAGCCTCACACCAAGATATGTCATTGACTGGGTTCTACTCAAAATGCTCCCATCCATTCTTACTGCCGGCAGGTCTTTTTTCACGATGAGGCCAATGGAATACGCCAGTAATTGTATTAATCATCATCACCTCATGCATTGCCGGGCGGCGCAGATGATCATGTACCTCCACAACCATCTGCTATTTGTACTCTTGATACCTTGGACCACTCACTGTCTTCTACGCTCGTCTGTCAAACAGACAGCATGTTTACTCCTGTCAACCAAACTTCCCTAAATACACTAATGGTAAATAGTAAGTAAAGAAAACTACGGACCTGTTTACACGTCTTGAGGCGCATTGGGTACATGGTGCCCGCTCCATGTTTTAGACACAGCAGACATTCGGTGGATGATGTGGTAAATATCACTCGGTGCTTTCACTCCCTATGACATCTCTAGATACCCAGTTCAGACTGGGTAAGGCCTGGCGACCAAGTCCATTTGGAAAATCTTCTTTTATGAGGATTCGAACACATGGCTATCAGGCCTACAGGCAATCTTGCCAGAAGCTGCCCTCAGGTGGCTCCTATAACAAATCGTACCAGAGATAAGTGTCGAAACATTACATTCAAATCCCGGTGGGGTAGCTTCATTCATTCATTCGTTCGTTCGTTCGTTCGTTCGTCCGTCCGTCCGTCCGTCCGTCCGTTCGTTCGTTCGTTCGTTCGTTCGTTCATTCATTCATTCATTCATTCATTCATTCAGTAGCATGTCCTTTTCAGAACCTCGCTCCCATAACAACCTTCTGGAAAACTTCCTGGTCATAAGCAAGATGTCCCGCGTCCGATACACCCATCTGGAGATCATCTGCCACATCCTGCACCCACCTTCTCTTTAGCTGCCCTCTTCCTTTCTTCCCGGGCACATACCCCTCCATTATTTTTTTCTCAAATTTTCATGATGTTTCAAGTGACCAAAATATTTCAATTTCCTTTGCTTTAAAGTCTTTAGTAGCTAACTTTCTTCAGTGTTCAGACCTTGTCGTATGGATGCATTTATTCTTTTCTGTATCCATGATATTCTTAGAACCCATCTATAACATTTATAATCAAAGGTATTTATGCGCTGTTCAGCTTGTTTAGTAAGTGTCCATGTCTCACAGGTGTATGTTGTAATGGGAAAGATGCATGCGCTTAAAAACCTAATTGTATGTAGTAGGTCTATCCGTCCCATGCCACAATTTATTCAATTGTTTCAGTTTTTGAAGAGCAATTGATGTTCGTATTTTAGTTTCTTTCATTGTATCACCAAGGTGGGGTAGTTTAGCTTTCGATTTTTATGTTGTCTAGTGTGTCCTGTATTCTCTACCCTTTTCTTCTATATCTATGAAAGCCAACCAATATACGCGAATTTATTTATGAGCGATATTAGTGGTCTGAAATGGTTCTCCCAAATGTATACACATACTAAATATAAATATGCCATTGCTAGATGTGCGAAACTACAGTCGGTTTTGTTCCTCGGTTTACATAGGTGATTACATATTTTGTTACAGCTTCACTTTCAACAGTAGTCATGAGAAATGTTATGTCCCTAAGGCAACATCTGGATATAAGATGTGTTAGCCAGTAATGCCTTGCGCTTTTGTTCTTAACTGCGCATGAAATTACAGTCTACAGATGGTCCTATGACAGGTACTGTCATTGAGGTGTGAGCTGTTAGACCTTCATAATGAGACGAGGTGGCCAGTTTATATTCTCACCTGTTTGTCCTTCGGATACAGTCGTCGGATAACGCGGTTTTGCGCCATAGTGACGTTTTGACATTGCCCTTAACTGTAAGCTATTATATTTTGCCTGTATTCGTTCCACGTTTTGAAATGTCCCTATACTGTAAGCTATTTAATTCTGCCTGTATTCGATCCATGTTTTGAAATTGCCCTATACTGTAAGCTATTATATTCTGCCTCTATTCTTTCCATATTTAACTTATCTATTACACTTTGTAAACCACCTAGGTTTTACTGTGCGTTCGCATGCTTTGAACTCAAACGTAGTCCATACAGTGTCACTATTTCTACTGCACTAGGATGATTTTTGCGTGCGAAATAGCTTTCACTATTACCAGTGTCCCTAGCCATCAGGTGAGCCCACTCAGACTTCTGAGGTACTTGTAATTTACGTCCCAAAGTCAAGGAAGAGAAGTCACCATGTCAGTGGAACTTACTATTGTAGGTGTGAACCCACATCCTCTGCATCAGTACACCGGAAGTTTAATAGTAAGCGCTCTTATTCATTCGATCTATCTATATATATATATATATATATAATATATATATATATATATAATATATATATATATTATACTCTTATATTGCAGAGTTGTCTCTTGCTGATAATTTTTGTTGTATGTGAAAAATTATGTGGCTGTTTTCCTTAGACTTCCATAACCACATGAGTATTATGACCTCATTATTTGACACCATGTTTCCTCTGCCTAAACGAGTGCTCATGTGAAGACTTCTTTAGTATTTATTCCTTCGGATACTCGATCCCCAGACCACTAGAATGTGCAGTTGGGTGTTTCCTCTTTATCGTGCTGAGGCCATGATGACATTCAATATACTTCTTTTTCTTTATGCTTATGTCGAGGACAGTACGTCTTCATACGTAGATACGCGCCTCG
>JACEFZ010027805.1:440000-450000 GCA_014155875.1 Cepaea nemoralis | reverse complement strand
CGGTAATAGTGTTGCAGGTATTTGTGTGTAAAGGTATAGTTTGGTGAAAGTAAAGTTGCATTTACTCCTACCAAATTTAATATCTTTAATGATTCCTTTATTATTGCTTTTATTCTCACCTTAGCAGTTTTTTGTTTTTTGTGTCAGGTCTTAGATATGACTGAGCTACCGTATAACAGTAGACGGTACTACCTGCTTTCTGTTAGCGCCGAACGTTGGGCGGCGCTTACCAAACCCGACACCCCACATTGTGCCAACGGCTTCGGGTGGAAGAGCGCAATTGGGAGGGTACAAGCCTTACCCTGGTGCGAGGAAATGCAACCTAAAGACAAAGTGTCATGGCAGGGCAGACCAGGCACTAAGCCTTGGTTGGCGGCTGGTCTAGGATCGAAGCTCCACCAGGCTGACAATTAGAGCATTGCTTTGCTGATCCGGCAGCTTCTGCAGCTTGTCTTGTTCCAGATGTAGAGGTGTTACCTTTCCTCTGGAGTGAACTAGACAGGCCGAGAGAGGGATCATGCTGCATGGGCAACACATGATCTCTATATTTTAGCCCAGGCTTTGTGCTATGGAGAGGCAATAACTCCATCCCTTACAAACTATCGTCTGTCAAAACGGCAAGGTGCCAATGATAGCAGTCGCTTAAAAAGTCGCTTAAAAGTCGACAGGGTCGACTTCATTGCATCGGGTTTTATCCCATATGGCTCGGTCTCTTTCCGCAGCACGGAAAGCGTCGCACAAAGCGCGAACTCCGTAGCTTTTAGCGACGACCCACAGCAGTCTCCGAAACATTTAACTCGTAAACCGAAAGACTCGGCCCGGAATCGAACCCACAACCTTCGGAGCACGAGTCAAACGGCTTGACCACTTCGCCACAGAGACTCCCCAATGATAGCAGTTTTGTGACAGACATATCGGTCTAGAAAATCCCACTCTCAGCTGAATCCAGTTGCTTTTATCTTTTGTCAGTCTTAACTCCACCATTGTCGACGCATGCTGTTTTTGCATGTTATGGATATTCTTTTAAATATAACAATATGATCATAGTATAACACATGTCAACAAGTTAGTAGGATCATTTAAGTGTATAAAGGCCTCAGACAAGGTTGTGTAATGTCTCCTGATTTATTCTGATTGTACAGTGAACATATAATGATATCTACAGCAAATATGTCAGGAGTCCTGACTGGCGGACATACTATAAATAAAGTACCTCATGCTGATGAAACCGCCCTGATAGCAACAAGTTAGAAAGATCTATAGGAAATAGTAGATAAAGTGGTTGTAGAAAATAAAATAAAAATATGGGCCTTAGCTTGAATAATGGAAAGACAGAAGTCATGGACACATACTGTCCCTAAATGTGCAATTACAGTAATTGACGTTATTTTAGGGCAAGTGCTGAAATTTAGATATCTAGGCACATGATAACATCAGATGGAAGATGCATCACGGAGATAAAGAACAGAATATGATAAGCAAATACTGTATTCTGTCAAATGAAGAACATTTTGTTCAATATGCCTTTGTTCTTGAACATTAGAAGAGTACTTCCATGTTACATAGAACCAATTTTAGCAGATGGCTGCGAATCCTGGACAATACGTTAACAGGCGAAATAATCCATAGAAGCTTTGCAGATGTTGTTTTATAGAAGAATGCTGAAAATTCCTTGGACAGCTAAAATGAGCAATTTGAACATTTTGATTGAAGCCAAGTTGCAAAAACAACTTATCACAAACATCAGAAAGGACAAGTCATCATTTGTGGCCACATTATTAGAAGACAAAAACTGAAACATGTTGTGATAACCGGGAAAATTTGAGGAAAGAGAGATAGATGAAGACAGCTCGAGAAAATTCCCGAGTCTTGTGTCATGGCAGGGAAACTTGTCGACACACGAATTGCTTCATGCTGTCGGAGATCGCAATTTGTGGAGGGGCATGATCGCCACGACAGTCATCAAGGCACTGGATGATGATGATGTAAAATTCGCCGGCGTTTGTGAAATAGGGGTAAAGAACACATTTTCATAATCCCGCATCTTCTTCTTGCGTCTGTTATCCCTTATTGAGACTTGGGCTCTCAACCAAACCATACCGAGCCATCCCAGCTGGTGTCCTGCCTGTATTGCTCATCCCTGTCTGTAATTCTCGTATCCGTTTGTTTTTAGGTCTCTCGATATTTCGTTTGCCTTGTGGGTTCCAGACAAGAGAGACTGTGTATATTTTTACAATGGTATGAGTGTCTGTCGTTCAGAAAGCATTGGCAAAGTACTGAAAGCAAAATTGTCCAGAATAGCAAAAGAAGCCACAAAATGCTTGCGTTGATTGCGACGTCCTGTACAGAACATAACCTAACTTTATATACGCGTACAACGTCCACTGTATAAGAACTGCATGAAGGAATTGATGGTGTTGCATTGGGAGATGCTTACATGGTTTGATCAGTTATACCTGGACATGATCTTGTATCAACCGTCCTTAAGCCTTCACGCTTATAAAGCTCGTATGTCCAGTGAGTAGAAGCATTCGCATTTGCGAGCTCTATCAAGACAAGTCGCCTAAATAAGTCAAGAAGCCTGATACGGGGGAAAATGTCATGTGGCAAGAACACCAAGAAACAAGCGGTATTCAAGATGTGCAGCATGACAAGACCGTCAATGAGATGAACGTGGAGAGCCTGCCTGCGAGCTGTACTAAAGAACCTGAAACTACAGCTACTACTGAAACTACCACGAGGGAGACGATCGACAGCCCACCACAGACAAGGTCCAAGACAGCAGAGAAGAAGGAGAAGAAAGTCACCAGAGTGGGAAACACCGACTTAAAAACAGCCCGATGGGTTGTCAAGCGGATTCAAGTGGAGCTGACAGACGAAGAAATTCTCAAGAGAAGAGAGTCTCAACATCAGAATCCTGAAGGCAGAGCGGATACTGACTTACTCAAAGATCTCTACGACGCTGGCGGTGGTGACGACTGAGGGGAGCGAGATACCACACCAGGTATCAATTAGCAAGAAAATTCAACAGCCTGAAGGATTCATACCGAGGATTACTCAATGTTCCAGATGCCAGAGGGCCGGCCACAGCAGAGCAGCATGTCGCAGTAAAACGGAAATATGCCGGTACTGCGCCGATCACCACGCCTTTAAGGAGTGTCCGCTGGCCAAGCTGGACACGGACTTCCGAGCACCCAACAGCAAAAGAAAGTGCGCCAACTGCCTGGGCAAGCATGGAGCAAGATACTTGGGCTGTCCGTACCTCCAAAAGACACAGAGACGTCTTAAAGTTCGCCATTAACTCAAAGACGGCATACAAAGAAGCAATGCGGAGGTGTGAGACGGCCACGTGTATATCTCAAGCTGAAAGAAATCAACTGCAGAACCAGATAGACGAGCTGAAGAAGCAAGTCAAGGCAATACTGACGCCAGCACCAACCAGCGAGAATGAGAAGCTGCTGGCCGACATGAAAGAGATCCAGCACAACATCAAACAAGAGATAGAGCGCATGGCTAAGATGAAGAAGGAAAACGAGGAAATCCTACAAATGATCAAGACCGAAAGAGAACTACTGAACGCCGAAAGGACGCAGCACCAATCCAAACCAACAGATGAGATGAAGCAAGATGAAGCACCACAAAAAAAACATCGAAAAACTGATGAAGACAATTCACAAAAAAGGAGGCAAAAAGACGCATGATGGAGCCAAGCCACAGACCAATCAGAAACAGCAAGCAGAAGCCAGTAGTCCAGCCACGATACCTAAGCAACCCGAGATGAAATCAGCATCCTGCCAGGTAGATGAATATGACCTAGAGGAGCCTGAAGATAACGGGAGCACAGACGAGGAAGACAGTCCCTTCGTAGCTTTCTACAAGAGGAAAGTAATATATGAAGCTGACTACGAAGAAAGGTTAAGGCAAGCCAGACTACACTGCAAACAATACGAAAATGACCCCAGCATATGGAAGAATAAATTTAATATGGAAAATAACAACTCATCTGGAAACAAATGGAGTAAGAATACTACAGCAACTACGAGAAGGTGACACAAACTCAGAACAAAACGAAAGATAACGAAACATCAAACAAAGAGTTCTTATAAGGACTGCCACCAGTCAAGCCAGATGAGCCAGGAGCCTTCATCAACAAAAGAAATCACCAAGAGACGGGAACAAAGGACAGCCGCCGAACAACCCCCAGCTGACGCCACAGACACAAACCAACATAACCAGTCCGAGATAGGACTCACTGGTAAGAGCGCACAAGATAAGAATCAGGGTGAATGAACCCACAAAAACCACGGCTCTAAAAAATAACCACCCCTGAGGAAGCAGGTTAGACGAGACCGAATTTTGAATTTTGTTTTCGAAAATTGGAATTGGAATTGGAGTAGAAGCCTTTCACTAACGGACAATCCGGATCGAAACGCCCAGCGTTCTATCTCCTTTGAAGAATTTTTTGAATAGGGTGATACAGATTTTTTAAATCTATATCGAAATATCATCATCATCAAGTGTCATGCCGGCAGGCATGAGGTCATGGTTCGGCATCTCACACAGTCAACAGAGTCTCGAACCAGGTCTGTGTTCTTGTTCCAACAGTGCAATTCTGCCAAACCATCACGGTGTGTATTCCTTTGTCTTCCTTTTTCTCTCTTCCCAAATAGCTTGCCAGATGTCACTAAATTGTCAAATCCCTTTCTCCTTACAACATGTCCAAAGAATCTTGACTATCCAGTCTAATTTGTTCAATAAATCTCCGCTTTTCATGTGTCTCTTGAAGGACTGCTTCATTTGATTTTCTGTCCGTCCATGATATTCTTCGCATTTTTCTCAAAAACCACATTTCCATACACCATATGTAATTCTCAGTAGCTGTCAGTTGATAATTAATCTTGTTAAATAATTAATTTTTTTCCGGCGTCTCCATCCTGTTTCAGGATATTGCGGTCAACATCAGCATCTTTCAGATGCATGCTGATTCCTAGGCTAGATTACGCTCATCAGCACGCCAAGACTTTCTGAGCGACCGGCTCCATACTCTCATAAGTCACTGGCACGACTCGAACCGCTTCCAATTCTCGTGCGCTCACGTCAACCACGAGAGTGTTCGGGGTTACGGAGAAAGCTGCTAACTCCTCGGCCAGGGAGACTGGCTTGTTAAATAATAATAAAAATAACAATATAAATTATTACATAATAATAATAATAATAATAATAATAATAATAATAATAATAATAATAATAATAATATAAATACTCCCCGTAAAAGGAAGCTGCTGTGGTGTGTGACCACTCTCACATTGTAAAGCGCTGAATGCACGGACTAAAATGTGATCAGTCTTTCCCTCCTGTAGCGAACGGCGAGTGCAGCAAGCACCAGACCATCGTCCTACCCCGCTCACGTCATTGTCAGCGCTGTCTACCGCACCGACGAGCCCGCTATAACTGATTTTAGGTCTAACACTCTAACAGTGTATTTAGTTCAGACAAAGTAACAAGGCATATGCGCATGGACAAATGATGTGTTGGGTGGAGATTTACTCTCTGAATATAATGACAACTTAGAATATTCAATTCTAACCTGAAATCATTACTACAGTATGGATCAGAAATACGAATAACCACGAAAACAATTACAAATAAACTGTCAGTAACCACTAAATGGTGCCTCCGCAAAACAGAAGTAATAAAATGGTATGACAGAATTACAAATGTAGAGCTCCTGAAAAGAACTAAATAAATATCAGTGAACCAAGAGGTGAAAAAAGAAGTTTTACGCAGGGTAAAATGAAAAAAACAAATCTGATAATAGTATAACTAGAAAGGTCTCTGTCTGGAATCCACTTGGCAAAATAAACAGAGGAAGACCTAAAAACATACGGGGAAGAAAAGTAGGAACAGACATGACTAATATGTAGAGAACGTGGACAGGGCAGCATGAGATATTTAAGGATAGGATAACATCTGGGGAGCTGGATGAGTGCCTGTGCATAAAGTAGAGATGAGGGCTACAAGAAGAAGAAGGTAACGAATAACGACACGATGTGTTAGCCTCAAGTTCTATTACATTATTGTAACCTTAGCTCGCCATTAACATTCGAATTGATCCTGGACAATGTCACTAGGATTGTGTGAACTCAAGCGAGGCAACAGAGATTGTACGTTGCGACTCACGTTACCATAGAGCGACTGTAATCCCCGTTTACTCAAAATAGACGCCAGATCTCCAGCAATGATCGCGGTTGGTCGTAAATCTGTCGGGAGTTATATAATGCTAAAAAAAACGTTCCTCTTCTTCTCTCCTTCCTTTCCTTCTTCTTTTGTTTAATTGCTTTGTCCATGGAGGGTCGCATCGAGGAAGTGGTTGTAATTGTATGCGTTTCGCTAACCTGTTTGTACTACTGTCACGATTTATGCCATGTCTCTCTGACTCAGTCTTGCCATTTATTCTTGGGTTGACCTCTCGAATGTATCCCGACGTTCGCATGTGGAACTTTCTAGCCGCTGATTTATCTTGTGCTAGAATACGTTGCTGGTGTCATACTCTATTTAGTGGTGACAAATGGCTCTCTACTTTGTTATGCCAGTTATGTCATGTTTGAACCTGTTCTTCCAGAGTTTTAAACGTCACCTATTTACTAGACTTTATTGTGGACCACAACTTTGCCTAAGACAACATCATCCGATCTTTGTGAACAGCACTGAGTTACACATTATGCGACTCAGTCATTTAACTGTTAATAATATACAAAACTAGCTAGTTGGATTCTGAGAATGCTGAATTCTAAGTAAGTTTGACACATTTGTCTGTCTGTTCGGTGTTTCCAGAACACCACTTCATAGGTGATTGGTCATGGAAGTGGATTATATCTCAACAACCAAATCTTGCAGCACTAGAACACGTGGCATTCTTCTCTGCTACATAGTCTGTGCTGATATAAGGGTTTGCGTATTCTGAAACCGCCAAGCGCTTTGCTGACGGTAGCGCAGAAACTGGTAAGTTGTCACATGCAAGCTACCTTCTTTAAAGATGCCAAGAAAAGTATGTATCACAGTCGACTGACCAATAAAAAGATATAAATTGGAACGAGAAAAAAGAGTGTTGAAGTGGAAAATGCAAATAATACCATGAGTAGACAGAAAAACAAAAATAATGAACAAGTCCTTCAAGAAACAAATGAAGATCGTAAACTGATTAGAGACGTTATACGTAGACAGTCAAAAGTGTTTGGGCATGTTATGAGAAGAAATTGAATTGGAGAACTTGGTGACAATTGGCAAGATCGAAGGGAAGAGACCAAGGGGAAGACCGAGAAGTAAATACCTGGATGGCTTGGCCACGTGGCATGGTCGAGAAAGAAACACGGAGCTGATCCACGATTCTTGGTGATCGAGTGAGATTGCGAAACATGACCGCCCACGCTTATCGGCATGGCACATGATGGATGGATGGATGGTCCCATGTCGAATAGGCCAATGGATAATGACCAGACGAAGCGATACACAAACTTGTTGCCTTGCACGTAGAGGGGACAGTCACAGACTAAAGAAAGCAAACCCGGAAAATTGCTTGTAGAAGTCGAATGTAGTGAGCCACAGGCTTGAGGAAACAGTGTAAGGCAACTCACATTGTGATGAATGATGTCACCACACGTAGCACATCATTCTAAGCTGCTACAGTATAAACAGGTTAAAACAAGATGACCTTGTGCAGACGGATGTATAAATAATGTACTGCTTTTTTGAATATTAATTTGTCTTGCTCGTTGTAAAACTATTTCAAACAATACATGTCTCATCGTTTCTTAATAAGAACATTGGCTTGTGAACTTGAATTAAATTTCTCATTATTGTGATCAATATAAAATAACACAAAGTAATGCAGATTTACATCGGTCTCTATGGCTAAAGTGC
Source organism: Cepaea nemoralis (assembly GCA_014155875.1). Lineage (NCBI taxonomy): Eukaryota > Metazoa > Mollusca > Gastropoda > Stylommatophora > Helicidae > Cepaea > Cepaea nemoralis. Next base: position 442,080 of record JACEFZ010027805.1, on the reverse strand, counting down.
TTGCGAACGCGGTTTGTGAGCCCGTATACCCGGGTTCGAAACACAGCGGTGCTGGTTTTTTCGAAAAAGGTATAGGGGCCGGTCGTCCAGAAAGCAATGGCAAACTACTGAACGTAACACTTGCCTAGTACATCAACAGCAGCTGACAATGCTGGTGTTGACTGCAACGTCCCGTAAGTGATACGCAACATTTTATTTATAACAGAGTTACGACACATACAGGACTTTGCGGCGAATAGCCTTCACCAGCAAACAAATACATGCACGAAACACAACATATAGAAAGGAGGAGATAATTTGGTGGTAAGACAGCTGAAAGATGCTGCTGTTGACAGCGATGTCCTGTAAAGGATATGCGGAAAAAAAAATATGTGTCGTAATTCTGTTCTGTAAAGCTGCTTTAGTTAGTTAGTCTTTCCTCTTGAGCCTAAATCGGCGCATAGGGCAGAAGTCATGGCTCTCCATGTCTGGCGGTTCGCTGCTACCTGTTGTAGCTCTTGGATGTTCACTTGGCCGTTGAATGAGCCTTCTCTGATGATGGTCCTACGCAGGGTCTCTCTTGATCTTCCCCGTTTTCTTTTCCCTACTGGTGACCATATGAGGGCTTGGTAGGGGAGTCTTGTCTTGTCCATTCTGAGTACATGGCCGATGTAGTTCCAACGGCGTTTTCTTATAAACTTGAGTACAATATCTTGCTTAGTCTCTTGTTTTATTTGCGCATTGGTTTTGAAATCTGTCCACTGGATGTTTAGAATTCTTCTAAGATATTTGTTCTCAAAATTGTCTAATTTTTTATCTAAAGCTACGGTTGATTTCCAACTCTCACATCCATACGTTAGCACTGGAATCACACAAGAATTGAAGATTTTAAGTTTCGTATGTTGGCTGAGTGACTTTGACTTCCAGATGTTTAACAGTTTATTGAAGGCACCTGATGCCAGTGAGATTCTAGATAATATTTCTGGTGTTGAGTCCCCTGTAGATGTCATTTTGCTTCCTAGGTATGTGAAGCTGTTGACTTTTTCAAGAACATGGTTGCTTAATTTGGTGTCGCCTAAACTATTGGTAAGATCAATAGTTTTTGTTTTTGTGGTGTTAATTTGGAGACTAATTTGTCTTGAAACATTTTGGAGATGGTTTATTTTCTCTTGGGCATCTGGGTGTGTTGAACTCAAAAGCACTATGTCGTCGGCAAAGTCCAGGTCTTTTAGAATTTTGTCAACCCAAAGCTGCTTTACTTTGTGTTATTTTATATTGTTTACATTTCCACAGCTGTACCGCAGTTCCACCAAACTGTATTCATTATTGTGATGTCAGACTATAAAACTTGTTGGTACGGTTGAGTAGAGAAGATAAGGTACCTATATATATATTTATATATTGGGTCTGTAATCGCTGGGATTTCAATAGTGCTTTATCCAGGGTATTGGTAAGCCTAGTTTAACCTGGCCCGCCTAAAGGGCATGCTTTCCCTGACCCAGTATACCGAATCTCTGAAGTGATACAAACGCTGTTTTAAGACTCAACTTTTTTGTTTGTATTCTTATGGGCGGAACGCATGGAAACTGTGAAAATAACAAAGTCGGTGCCACAGCAAAGTGAAAAACAAAGTTTACATCTCGATGCAACAAAACAAAGATAATGACAATCGATTAAAAATAAACATAATGACAATTGATAAGACACATATTTCACTAGATAAATGTATCACTGGAGAGAAATTACGGTTAGTAAGCAGTTGTGACTATCTGTACTGACACCTTGCAGTCTTGACTGACAATAGTTTGTTACATTGTGCTTTAAAAAAAGGCATAATAGCTTCTCCAGACCACAAAGCCTGCATCAAGATCCCTCTCTCGGCTTGCCTAGTTTAGTTCGGAGAATAATAAATAGTCAATAACTAGGTGCAAAACTACTGGCGATGGAAATGCGATGACAGAAATTAAATGGAGAACAACAATTGTTCGACAAAAACTATATATTTATAACATGCAGGGGTTGAGGGAAATGAAAAAAAGCTGATAAACTTGGTGACTGCTTGCCCTAAAGATGGTCAGGCCATGGATCGTGCTGATGCTAT
>JACEFZ010027805.1:430000-437500 GCA_014155875.1 Cepaea nemoralis | reverse complement strand
CCACCGGACAAGCTGAAACCTTGAGCAGTCCGCAAGTACTAGTAGTTGTGTTGGTAGTAGTAGTATAAGCAGTAATGTGGTAGTAGATGTGGATATAGTAAATGCAGTAATATAATTAGAGATGGTACACGTTACTACTACTACTACTACTACTACTACTACTACTACTACTACTACTACTACTACTACTACTACTACTACTACTACTACTAATACTACTATTACTCAACACTCTCCTCCCCCTCCCACCACGACCGCCGCCGCCGCCGCCGCCGCTACTATTACTACTACTACTACTACTACTACTACTACTACTACTACTACTACTACTACTACTACTACTACTACTACTACTACTACTACTACTACTACTACTACTACTACTACTACTACTACTACTACAAAGGTAAATAACGCCCATTCCCTTCTGCTAACACCACAAAAACTACTAGTGTCAACCCTTCATTCTATCCATACAATTTCACTTTTCTCATTCTCACGGTTTTGCTTTTTCCTAACATCTCCATTGCCTGGTGGTCCTTCAATTCCTTTTCCATCTTTTCACATGTTTACGTATTCCTCTCTCATCTTTCCTATTTCATCGCGTTCCAACAGCTTGTATCATATCTATCCTCCAACTTGCAATCTGTCCTACACGTTATCATCACTGTCCTACACGCATATAATCTCGTCCTTTAATATTATCATCACTGTCATCAATGTTAACACCTTTTTCCTTCATGTTGTCATCTCAGTTCTCTATATTATCATCTCTGTCCTCCATGTTATCATTATCACCTCTGTCCCCCATGTTATCATCCCTATCATGCATGCACATAATCTAAGTCCACAATATTATTATCGCTGTCATCAATGTTGTCATGTCTGACCTCAATGTTATCATCTCTGTCCTCCATGTTATCATTATCACCTCTGTCCCCCATGTAATCATCCCCATCATGCATGCATATAATCTTAGTCCACAATATTATTATTGCTGTCATCAATGTTATCATCTCTGCCCTCCATATTATCATCTCTACCCCCATGTTATCACTTCTGCCCTGAATATTATCATCTTTACCCTCAATGTTATCATATCTGCCCTCAATGTTATCATCTCTGTCCTCTATGTTATCATCTCTATACCCCAGGTTACTATATATGTCCTCCATGTTACCATCTCTGTCCCCCATGTTACCATCTCTGTCCTCCATGTTACCATCTCTGTCCTCCATGTTATCACTTCTACCCTCAATGTTATCATCTCTGCCCTCAATGTTGGCATCTCTATCCCCCATGTTACCATCTGTCCTCCATATTATCATCTATATCCCCCATGTTATCATCTTTGCCCCCCATGTTACCACCTGTCCTTCATGTTATCATATCTGTCCCCCATGTTATCATCTCTATCCCCCATGTTATCATCTCTATCCCCCATGTTATCATCTCTATCCCCCATGTTATAATCTCTGTCCCCCATGTTACCATCTCTGTCTTCCATGTTATCACTTCTACCCTCAATGTTATCATCTCTGCCCTCAATGTTGGCATCTCTATCCCCCATGTTACCATCTGTCCTTCATGTTATCATCTCTGTCCTCCATGTTATCATCTCTATCCCCCATGTTATCATCTCTATCCCCCATGTTACCATCTCTGTCCTCCATGTTACCATCTCTGTCCCCCATGTTACCATCTCTGTCTTCCATGTTATCACTTCTACCCTCAATGTTATCATCTCTGCCCTCAATGTTGGCATCTCTATCCCCCATGTTACGATCTGTCCTTCATGTTATCATCTCTGTCCTCCATGTTATCATCTCTATCCCCCATGTTATCATCTCTATCCCCCATGTTACCATCTCTGTCCCCAATGTTACCATCTCTGTCTTCCATGTTATCACTTCTACCCTCAATGTTATCATCTCTGCCCTCAATGTTGGCATCTCTATCCCCCATGTTACCATCTGTCCTCCATATTATCATCTATATCCCCCATGTTATCATCTCTATCCCCCATGTTATCATCTCTATCCCACATGTTACCATCTCTATCCCCCATGTTACCATCTGTCCTCCATATTATCATCTCTATCCCCCATGTTATCATCTCTGTCCTCAATGTTACCACCTCTGCCCCCCATGTTACCATCTCTATCCCCCATGTTACCATCTCTATCCCCCATGTTACCATCTGTCCTCCATATTATCATCTCTATCCCCATGTTATCATCTTTATCCCCCATGTTATCATCTCTATCCCCCATGCTACCATCTCTATCCCCCATGTTACCATCTGTCCTCCATATTATCATCTCTATCCCCCATGTTACCATCTCTGTCCCCTATGTTACCATCTCTGTCCCCTATGTTACCATCTCTGTCCCCTATGTTACCATCTCTGTCCCCTATGTAACCATCTCTGTCCCCTATGTAACCATCTCTGTCCCCTATGTTACCATCTCTGTCCTCAATGTTACCATCTCTGTCCCACATGTTACCATCTCTGTCCCCTATGTTACCATCTCTGTCCCACATGTTACCATCTCTGTCCCACATGTTACCATCTCTGTCCCACATGTTACCATCTCTGTCCCACATGTTACCATCTCTGTCCCACATGTTACCATCTCTGTCCCACATGTTACCATCTCTGTCCCACATGTTACCATCTCTGTCCCACATGTTACCATCTCTGTCCCACATGTTACCATCTCTGTCCCACATGTTACCATCTCTGTCCCACATGTTACCATCTCTGTCCCACATGTTACCAACTCTGTCCCCCATGTTACCATCTCTGTCCTACATGTTACCATCTCTGTCCCACATTTTACCATCTCTGTCCCCTATGTAACCATCTCTCTCCCCCATGTTACCATCTCTGTCCTCAATGTTACCATCTCTGTCCCACATGTTACCATCTCTGTCCCCTATGTAACCATCTCTCTCCCCCATGTTACCATCTCTGTCCTCAATGTTACCATCTCTGTCCTCAATGTTACCATCTCTGTCCTCAATGTTACCATCTCTGTCCCCTATGTTACCATCTCTGTCCCACATTTTACCATCTCTGTCTCACATGTTACCATCTCTGTCCCACATGTTACCATCTCTGTCCCACATGTTACCATCTCTGTCCCACATGTTACCATCTCTGTCCCACATGTTACCATCTCTGTCCCACATGTTACCATCTCTGTCCCACATGTTACCATCTCTGTCCCACATGTTACCATCTCTGTCCCACATGTTACCATCTCTGTCCCACATGTTACCATATCTGTTCCCTATGTAACCATCTCTGCCCCACATGTTACCATCTCTGTCCTCAATGTTACCATCTCTGTCCCACATGTTACCATCTCTGTCCCCGATGTTACCATCTCTGTCCCACATTTTACCATCTCTGTCCCCTATGTAACCATCTCTCTCCCCCATGTTACCATCTCTGTCCTCAATGTTACCATCTCTGTCCCCCATGTTACCATCTCTGTCCCCCATGTTACCATCTCTGTCCTCAATGTTACCATCTCTGTCCACCGCATTACCAATCCGCTCTACATGTCACCATCTAAACACTGCTGGAATTACGGTCACAACACAATCCACGAATATTGGCAAGTTTTCACATCACGTGACTGCGAGCCATTATTCAGACGCAGGAGCCTGCCAACGAGGGTCGATTGGAAGGAAACCAGTGTTTATTCACAGCGAGCTTTAAGACTCCGTTTTATGAAAGCTTACATCTTCCAAGTAACTAATGATCAGTGTGTATATAGAAGCCAGCATGGCCGATAGGTTATGAGCGCTCGCTCTTGAGCTTTGTGTGCGCTGACAGCGGTGTAGCAGGTTCATTTCCTGCACCGGTCAGATGGACTTAAACGTTGAATTCGCGTTCAGAATGAAATGGCAAACTACTCAACGTAAAATTGCCTACAAAATAAACCTCCTTGTTGATAGTAAATTCCTGCAATTGACTTGAATTGTGTGTTTGTGTGTGTGTGCGTGCGTGTGTTTATGTTTGTGTGTGTAAATGTATTTACGCATGTATTTGAGCATGCGCATTCTATTTCCTGCAACACAAACAATATCAGATACCACATGTTACACAATAAAGCTGGATTATCGTGACCGCTCATTACAGGCATGCGAAATGTATGGCTCATATTTCATTAACATTAATCAAACGGCTTGGTACTGTTCCATGTACTAGAATGTCATTGCGAGTGTGCCTAGTGCCTTCAGAAGCATATGACTGGATGGACGGGATAATGCAAGTACTTTGCTGGCAAACAGAATTGTTGGGTAATGACGACATCGATGACCAAACCACTTTCTGTTGTCTAAATGGAATCATCATCATCATGTGCCGCGTGCTAAATGACATTAGCTTTCATGTATCGCTACTGACCTTGCTCGCTTTGTTGGTCGGTGGTGCTGACCCGGAATAATTTCTTTTTGTGTGCCATTGCTCCTTTTTCAACTGATCTGTCCTGTCGTCACGATGTTGTTCATTGCCCCATCTCTTGATTACATGACCAAAGAATGCCTTTGTTTGTGCTGTTTATCTCTGTATAATACTTGTGGCCGTATATAATGTTCTGCTTCAACAGCCCATTTCAGGCACAGTCGTTTAAAGTCTGACCGGTGTGTGGAACGACGTCAGCGCACATGAAGTTTAAGCGCGATGCAATACATCTCTCGATCACACAGACAGCCATAGAGACAGACAGACAGACAGAGACAGAGAGAGAGAGAGACAGAGAGAGATTCAGAGAGAGAGAGACGGACGGACAGACAGACAGACAGACACACCGACAGTCACACCGACAGACACACAGACAGACAGACACACAGACAGACACACAGACAGATACACAGACAGACAGACACACAGACAGACACACAGACAGACAGACACACAGACAGACACACAGACAGATACACAGAAACACAGACACGCGCACGGAGGTACTCACGCACGTATATATATATATATATATATATATATATATATATATATATATATATATATATATATATATATATATATATATATTTTTTTTTTTTTTCTTTTCTTCGCATATCCTTTATATGACATTGCAGTCAACGCCAGCATTTTTCAGCTTCTGTTGATGGCAAGTTTTACGTGTCATTTACTGCCTATAGTACCTTTCGGTGTAGAACTAGGGGGGTGGGGGGGGGGGGGGGGTATTGCCTGAGGAATTAAGGCCGCATGACTAGTGCAGTCGCCGCGAACTGTGCACGTTATAGAGTTTTCTTTGTTTTCTTTTTGCCCCGGACTGTTAAAAGTACACACCCTACCGAGGATTCGATCCTGGGTTTCCCGAATGAGAGCCCGGCATTCAAGCTAATGGGTGTGTGAGGCCACATGCACGTCTTTAGAACAATGTGGGTGTGTCAGACCACATTCACGTTTTTTTAACGTATGGTCATAGCTTCAGAGAATCGCACCTTGAAAAACTGGTAATCAATCGCGTCACCGCTGAACACTTCCGTATCTGAGGCTGGAATAATTGACAGCTTCTTTATTTAGTATCTAATCACATGAGAAGTTCATTCACAACTATTGATCGGTTCATACATGGAATTACAGGAAAGATGGAGTAGCTATGTCACAGTACGTTAAAGTACATTTAGTTTAAATACTTTGTAGTAATTGCTGAAAGTGCGTTGAACTACATTTTGAATTTCATTGTTGACAGAGCGTTGCGGTACTTTTATTTAGTGTTGAGAGTGCATTTAGGTCAGTTTGTTACTTGTTGAGAGTGAGTTGAAAGTCTTTTGTTCTTTGTTGACAGTGCTTTGAAGTACATCTGTTCGTTGGAGGCAGCGTGTGTAAATACACGTTTTTCCTTGTGGAAAGTGCGATGAGGTGCAATTGTTCCTTGTGAACAGTACACAGAAGTAAATTATTTCCTTGAGGACAATGCGTTGAAGTACATTTTGTTAGTGGGAACAGTCACTGAAGTACAATTCCTCGATTCTGGACAGTGCATTGAAGTACATTTGTTCCTTGGAGACCGTGCATTGAAATATATTTCTTCTTTCTGTGAGAATGTCATTATGTGGAGGCGGTAGGCTGGTAAATCAGTGTGCCTAGAGTCTTTAATTTCTTTATTCTCTAACGTCTCCTATTGACTCTAATTCTTTCTTTCACTGATGTGTGTGATAATCAATACCAGCGAATGCATTTCTCGTGTCCTCCCAGTGACCGCAAGGGATTGTTAGAGATGTTAAAGGATATGCTTTATAAATGCATGGAGAAAATTCAAAAATGAATACTACACGACTCAGTAATATTAAATAATCGTTATTAAATATTAAATAATTGTTATTAGCTATGTGGAATATACTGGTCTACCTAATGGGGGACTGGCTATTATACTAGGGTTTTATTATTATTATTATTATTATTATTATTATTATTATTATTATTATTTCTATTATTAAGATGGCAGGCAATCCGTAGTGAAAATAATTTACGATTATAAGTATAGCGATTGGTGATGTCTTTGATTTGTTGTGGAAGATTGTTCCACAGCTGAGCTGCAGAGTACGTTAAGCTTATTTTGTATAAGTCAATCCTAGGCTTCGGAATGTGTAATATATTTAATCGTTCACGGTGTCTAGCATTATATTTAAAAATGGCCAAAGGTAATTTGGGGCATTCCGATGTAGGATTTTGTGAATTAGTTTAGCCTTAATGAAAAGCAGGCGTTTGTTGAGTGGTAGTAACTGAAGATGTTTATGCAGGCTAGGATTGTCAGATAAATGTTTGCTATAAATTAAATTCATGGCCCGTTTCTGGAGTGAGTAAAGTCACTTGGTGCTTGAATTGGAACAACCGTCCCAGATTGTAAAGCAGTAGTCATAATGTGTCTGTATGTGAGAAGTATAGAATATTTTCCTTGTGTCCTCATTAAGAAAGTTTTTAATTTTGGAGAGTTGGTAGACATTTTTCGCTGTTTGTTTAACGAGCACTTGAACGTGGGGATTAAAGGTTATGTTTCTTTCAATGATGAGGCCCAATGTTTTGTGCTCAGTTACACTTTCTACTGGCATCTTATCGATGTGGAGTTGAAGAGATCTGTGTGAATTTAGAGTTTGAAGTCTTTGTCTGGTTGTTAATAACATTGCTTTTGTTTTAGTGATGTTAATTTGCATACGGTTCGCATTGCTCCACCTAGCTACATTATTTAATTCTTGTTGCAAAGACGACGCCAGCAAATTACAGCTTTCAGCGTTTGTATACACTGTACAGTCGTCTGCAAATAGTTCGCAGGACAACGAAAGATGCAATGGTAGATCGTTAATACAGATGGCAAATAATAGAGCCTTGTGGTACTCCAATATTCAAGGTAGTGGTTTGAGGCAGAGATTTATTGTGTGATACTACTTGCTTTCTATTTGACAGAAAAGATGTTATTAGAGTCACTAAATTAGGTCAAATTTTCATTGACTCTAGTT
>JACEFZ010027805.1:195000-427500 GCA_014155875.1 Cepaea nemoralis | reverse complement strand
TAATACTACTGGTGCTACTCCTACTATTCTTATATATATATATATATACACACACTACTACTACTACTGGTGCTACTCCTACTATATATATATATATTGATCGCTTACTTTGAACTCAAGCGTAGTCCATACAACTTCTAGCACACTGGAGTGATTGTTGTGTGTGGACTAACTTTCCCTTTAACCAGTCTCCCTACGCATCAGATGAACCCACTTCGACTTTTAAGGTGCTTGTAATTTACCACAACCCTAACCCTCCCCCCCCCCCGACCTACCTAAAGGCAAGATTTAGAAATCAACATTTTATCGTATATTTCAACACCGTTCATGTTGCTTAGATAACTGTTGGTTGCCCAGATCTACCCATTTCTTGTCTTAATTCCTTAGCCTACCATTTTTGTGTGTCCGTATATTTCATTACTCCCCTGTCTGGAATTATCTTAGATATCATTAAGGTTTATATGGCTTATGTGTGGTTTACTTCAAAATCTCAAAAAAAAAAGAAAGAAAAAAGAGAATGCATCTTGATTAGGGCTGCGGAAGTTAACGATTAATTAATCGATTAATCGTTAATTTTATTTTTTTTTAACGATTAATTGAAAACTTTTCTCCCATCACTTATGAACAAATGAACCGAAAGACGAAAAATTGTCTGACATTATAAACATAGTGCTGCAAACACAACCGACTTGCAAAATTTTACTGAGTCACCATTGTGTAAGCTGCAGCAAGATGTACCAACAAGATGGTTAGGTATTTTTATTATGCTACAGAGTCGTCCACAGGCCAGAGAAGAATTAACTGTCTACATGTACGATGAAAAGAAGCAATACAAAGATCCAAAACTGTCAGATTCAGATTGGAAGTAGAATTCAATATATGTCAAAGTTTTGGACTTATTATGTCAGACCACGTCCTGCTTGGCGGTCAAGATTATGTTTCATGTAGCTGTGTATTGCCACTGCTATCATCGTTGACAAAGCATATGACTTTACACAATGATGATCCGGGCTACATACCTAAATTTAAGGCAGCATCTTTTAATGACTTCAGTGAACGTGTAGCTAATATGACAAGTATTAAAATACTACCAATACGACATGAAATACATTGGCCAAACGGGCAGACGTCTTGCAGATCGTTTCAGGGAACACCTCAGGGACATCAATCAGGGCGCTGAAAAACCTGTCCCCAACCATTTCAATTCCTCCAACCATAATGGAGCCGACGATGCATGTGTCACCGCATTAAAACCCTGCTTCTCCAATAGCTGCGTCAGACTTAAAATTGAATGCCAGCTAATCAACAATCTGGGATGCATCCACCCAGCCGGAATTAATACGGTTGTGGACGCTACAGTATAACTGTTGCATCTTCCCCAATTGTTCACACTATCTATTACTATGCTGTCCCCCCCCCCCCCCCATATCTAGACTTAATTGTCCTCACTTTCCTATATTTTGATAGCAGACTGTTCACATATTTTTGGCTACTCAAATCCTTTTTGGCAACCCATTTTTACAAGCGCCTCCGCAGCTGGCCAAGTCACCTTTTCGGCCTCACATGGCTAAGTTATATATCGTATGTTAGTGTATTGTGGTCTTTCGTTTGCTGTATCTCGTTGTTAGCTGTGTTGTCATTGACAAAGATTCTGAGAATCGAAACGTCTGTGTGTCGTATTGTATGTGTTCGTGTGTATTTTATCTTATTTTATTATTCATTTTTATATTTATTGAGTGCTTCTGATTTCGGATTTTTCACCTGTATTTCGCGACACGTGGATCTCCAACGTAAGGTATGTGCAACGTTTGTTGATGTTTAGTTCGTTTTTTCTCGCAGGAGTTTAAAATACCTATTTGTTTCCATTTCATATTAAAATACTACAGATTGCAAAAGCACTTGATCCACGCCACAAATACCTGAAGTGTTTGTCAAAAGATGCAAACGAACGAACTTGGTCACGTATTGAACAACAAATAGCAATTGATGTTCACGATGAGCAGATGGAGACTGCTGCAACGAATGATACTGACATTGAAAATGAAACTATATGTGAAAAAATGAAAAGCGTATTAAGCTAATGGAGTCTGACTCGGACACCGAAGATCATGTCGATAGCTCTTCTGATGAATTTGTTGCGTTATATTTATAAAATGGAAAATAAAGTTGCTGAATCGGTTGACCCTGTACAATGGTGGAAACTTAACAGCGATATCCAAAATTGGCATTCTTTTCCAAGACCATTTGGCTGCCGTTATGAGCACCATCATTATCACAATCGTCATCATCAGCATAATCAAAAACATCATGTGTGTTGTTAGTATGTTGTCATGGTCATCATTATAACCATGATCATTATCATGCGCAATCATCATAATTATCATCACATTATTATAGCCATTACCATCCATTACATTCCCGGACCCGCACTTCCATAACCATTTCTCGAGATCGTGTTAAGTAGTTCACCCGTTGATTGTCCAGTGTCCAGTGTAAGAATCAATGAGCTCAATTATTTTGACTCCTCTAATTTACGAGTTGGGGGGGGGGGGGGTTGTGTGTTAAGAGTAGAGAACGCCTGTTCACTATCCCACATACCGGGTTCAGCCCCATGCGATTTGAAAGCAGACCGCGTTTCGCTGTTGTTGTTTTTTTTACATTGGTTTGATCATTAGACGTTCAGAACGTAATGGCAGAACTGCTGATAGACAAATTTCCTACAAAATCGCAAACATCAAAACATTCTTGGATTGACTGTGACGTCCTGTAAAATAGCATGCACTTAACTTTTCTGTTCTAATTGACAGAGTGACAGGCAGAGGTACTGATGTAGCAGAGTCACACATTATACCCAGCAAGATCTCGCTTCACCTTAACGAGTGGTTTTCCGGGAAACGACGTCAGCGAGGCTAACGTCCACATGGCATAAAACGACTCTGGTGATCGTGAGAGAATGTGAAACATGACCACCCAGGCTTATCGGCATGGCACATGATGATGGTATTATTACACTTCACAGAGGCTTGGAGAGAATGAAGGTGGAGAGTGTGCTTCCAAGATAAGGTGGTGTGACATGTATGTCGTCATCCCGCGGTCTTTTCCAGCAGACAGCTTCACGCGCTATTAAAACTTAGGACGGGAGAATTAACGAAACGAAATTTCGTTTCGTTTTAAGGCAATTGATTGGCCGCGCCCCGGAAACACAGGCTTAATCTAGATAAAGGCTTGGTAGACAAAGCGGTCTGGTCAATCGCCATGTTTCTCCAACGTTAGAGGGTGACCCATTGTTAATGGGTTAATTTAAAGCCCACTTATTCTCTGCGGTTTAGGTGAGCGTTATATTATATACAACATATCATGTTATGTATTAGGATAAATGCTTTGATGCAACTAATATCATGATTGAAGTTGTGTGTGTGAAAATTAGGAGAATCGCTTTCATTGAAAGGTTGGTTTACATCACGCAGCCTGGACATCGCCATTTTGTCCAGTCAGCCTTCATAAAGCTTACAATATAATCTTGCTATGAGTCATTCTTCTGAGATGATTTTGTGAACTTACTTTATTCCTATATGCTTATTTTTCACAACTGGTCTCTGTGTTATAAAGTGTTTTTTTCCTGAGTGCATATTTTGTATTTCTGCCCTTATGATGGAGAAATATTACTATCTGTACAACTTTAATAGTTTGTTAGAGAGAGAGAGAGAGAGAGAGAGAGAGAGAGAGAGAGAGAGAGAGAGAGAGAGAGAGAGAGAGAGAGAGAGAGAGAGAGATTCTCGCTTGACTTTTTCATGCACTTAGGAGTTAATCTGTTGTTTACATTGTTGTAAATATACAGAGGTGGGATTGTCTTGTAGTCCTTTTTCATAAATGATGCTATGGGATTTTCATGTGGTATTATATACATAATCTCAAGTGTATGGGAAAAGATTCCCATGATTTCTCTTTTATGAGTATTTTACCTTTTATGCTCATGATTGTTACTGCTTAATGCTGTAATAAATGCTGTTATAAGATTGTCATTTGGTATGATATATCTATATATAATCTCAAGGGAGTGGGAAATGACACCATGCTCTTGTGTTTTTACTTTGAGATGTTGGGTAATACCCACTAGAGAGTTCATACCATGTTTAGTAAAAGTCTAACAAGTTTTTCTGTTATTCATCATATATATTATATGTATATTCTATTCATGATGTTACTGCTGGAGTAGATCTTTTAACTTCACCCCAGTGGGGGACAAACACATGATGATAGTAATGGTGAGGATGATGCAAGAGGAGATGACTGATATGGTAGCTAGCCTTTTTGCCATTTGTCAGTGGTAGTCACATAATGCTGTTTGTAACTATGGAAAGGAGATTTATGAATTGTGTACATGAGGACATTGCCTCAAGAACTTTTCCCATGATGTGACAGCGGTACTATCAAAAGATGTTTGCATATTTAGGAGGTGAAGAAAACCTCCCAGGAAGCTCCAGTATCAGTCGAGAAGAGATGCACCTATTGAGTAGATATCTTACTCACTTTTGGAGTGGGTCAAAACTCTACAGTAGGCGACAAGTGCTAGGGAACTAGCTACATTTTTTTTCTTATTCCCTTTTGTTTCCTCTATTTTTATTATTATACAAGGTTATCAGAATGTATTTTTAATTATGATACACTTATCAATGTTTGGGTTATTACTAATCTATATCAACCCTGTTCTTCTTCACTATACAGCGCTAGAGATGGCGGTGGAGTATTGGCACTAGTCACCATGCTTGGAACTGAAGTTATGGTCAACTTGTTTGGATTTAGACGCAGGAAACTGGGTTATCAGCCTGCCTCTAATATTCTACAGAGAGTGCTGGTTACTGCTACACACACTGAACCTGAATGTCAATGCCTGGATAATTAATGGATTTTGAATATGCTGAAGTGGATTCCCTACCTCTGGGAACTTACAGATGGTGTTAATCTTTTCAATGTCTGCAAAGACATGAGGCATGCCTGGCCTAGATGGTTTTCAGCGTATAACCTCTTCTAAAAGTCACCGCCTGATTCCACGTTCAACTGTCATATTCCAGAGGCTCATGGATAGTCTGGAATTCACCATCATTTACCAGTATGGATTTACCAACTGATTTTGTGAACTCCCAGCTTCCTTTGAATCTTCTCATCCATCATATCCCAGACATGGATAATCAAGCACTATACCAACTCCCGGTCAATCAAGTCGTATATTCAGCTGAAGAAAGAATAACCTACATCTTAACCAAGAAAAGGGCTGAAATATTCAGGCCCAATTCAAGTTAGTTCTGTCAGGAAATGCTAATGGATTATGTGATGTCACTCCTCATCCAAAGATATACTGAAAGTGTTTGTGCCTGATCCTGATCGAATCAATCACATGGACTCCTGTGTGTCACGCCACGCCAGAACGTTTCCGACTCATATCTGTCGGTTATATCACATCTGGAATGCTCCTCGTCTAGTTACTTAGCAGCTGTGACTTGAGAGATTACAGTATATCCACAATGGATTCATATGGATTACTCCTACATGTTTTTCGCGATGGATATATGATCCAGAAGTGGAAGCTCTCTGTGTGTGTGTGTGTGCAATCCCCAATGTTCTTAATACGTGGATATATGCAAAGCAGCTGTTTTCCTTGGATTATAGAGAGTGTGATTATGGCCAGACTTTTCTAGTGGATATTGAAGGAGAGGGAGTCATCATCAGACCCCTAGGATATTTCTAGAGACAGATTAGATAGATTTTCTTTATCTAGTTCTTTGTATGGATTATTTACTTTGTTTTGTGTGTGACACAGGTATTTTATGTGAACCTTTTTGGGGGATTTTTGGGGACTTCTGTTATGGCTGTATACTTTGTGTGCATTGCCTGAAATATGATAATTTTTTCATGCATGTGACCATATTGTAACCAACAGGGTTTGTCCAGAACCAAAATGTTTTCCACAATACAATTGTTTGTTTGTTTGGTTTAACCAAGCCTTGCAGTTACTTCATTGTTAACCTGTTGTTCCAAAATTGATGTTTATAGTCCAGTTATTGTTACTGTTATGTGATACAGTGAGTTATTGTACTGTTTTTGTCTAACAATGGCTGTTTTCCTCTGTCATGTAATCCAGTTGTTGCGTCTAACATTGGTTGTTGTCCCTCTGTTGTATAATACTGTGGATGTGCATGACAGTGGATACTTGTCATTGTTTATATATATATGTGGGAGATTAAATGTGGGGCGGGGCACTTACACATAGACACACCTTCTGGGTAGAGTGATTAGTACTCGGGTGTCTGTGGTAGAACTTCCCGGATCTCCCAGCCTTCTATGGGAAACATTTCTTCTATGTTAGTGTTGAACTTGCACCCTTTTCTGCCTTGTTCAATGCTTGGGGGTTTTACGAGCCATTATATTATTTCCTATAGAGGGCGTGTTTGGGATTTAAACCCCATTCATACTGAATACCCCTAGCGAAACTTGTCCTTATTCTAATTTATTATATTTACCACCCCACAGGTGGCAAGGGGTTGCTAGCATGAAGGTGGACATGTCCCATTGAAGTCACTTTGGGAATGAGGATGTTAGTTAGTTTAGATAGTTAGTTGGTTGATTGGTTGGTTGGTTGGTTGGTTGGTTGGTCGGTCGGTCGGTCGATCGTTTGTTCGTTCGTTAGTTAGTTAGTTAGTTAGTTAGTTGCGGTTCCAACTTCACGTCATTATGCTCCGTTCATGTGCCAGTTAATATCACACATAATGCTCCTTGCTGCCCCATGTGAAAAGTGGAAAAGACAGGAGTCTCAACAAACCAACAGCCCGAACAGGTATACTACGCATAATGCCGCCGCCAGAATGCCAACACAAATGTCCGCCACGAGAAATAAAGTTCATCGTCGATACAAGCGGCAGTCAGTAGAAAATCAGCAGCCACTCATTACTGCTTAAGGCAAACCAGTTAATTCAGCGACCGACCGGCCGCCATTTTTCTGAAAATGCAGTTCACGCTACAAACAACCACAGACACATGTAAAAGCACTCCACATTAAGTTCACACAGCATTAGGAAACGAATGAGGATGTAAGAGGCAGGAGATCTAGCAAAGAATCGAGAAACTTGCCATACGACCGAGATGACAGCGACGTTTCACAATAGACCTACTATATCATGATAAGGACATCTAATTTGTACAACTGCAAGAGAGAAAGATTAATTTCAATCGATGGTAGTAGGCCATCAACACCAACGTCTTGCACTCTCTGTACGGATATATCACCACCGTGCTCGGGATTAGCATCAATCCCTATTTCTTAAAAACGCACAATAATGAATAACTCGGATAGTTGCCTTGTAAAAGACATCCCCACAGCAAAAATAACAAAAATTGCTCTTTGACGTAAATGCATTATACCCCATGTCTAATTTGATCAAATGCATACACATATTTTCTTTGTTATCAAAACCCAATAATATGTGCCGGACCTTCACAATAACTGTAGTGAATGCTAGTTGAATATCAAAATCGTATTTCCTTGGGCATGGCTTCGCTAGACACCTATATATCTACTCAATAGTTGAAAACAGCAGAGTAAGCTTTGCAAACAACTACCTTGGCAATATTTGTATATTAGGAGAAGTATATATATTATGCCGGTCTCTCTGGCCGAGGGGTTACACCACTTTCTCCGTAATCCCGCTTATCACGCAGAGTCTCGTAGCGGGCGAGAACTGGGAGCGGTTCGTCCCCCGCTGGTGACTTGCGGGATAACTGAACCGGCCGCTCAGAAAACAATGGCAAACTACTGAGCGTAATCTTGCCAAGAAATCAACAGACAGCTGAAAGATGCTGCTGTTGACAGCGATGTCCTGTAAAAGGATATGCGAATTAAAAAAAGATAATATATATAATATAATAATTATAGTATGGTATATTCAGGTTTGGAACGACTAAAATGATTACTAATAAACTACAGTTAGTTAGTTGCATATCCTTTACAGGAGTAGCAGTCAGCCCCATCCTGTTTAACTGTTTGTGGTCTCTTGGCAAGTTTACATCCAGTAATGAAATACAGAAAAGTATTTAATTAGTGCGTGGACACAATAGAAGGACTCATATTGTTGGATAGAATCACCAATGGATGGAACTAAACACATATCAGTGAATCAAAAGGTAAGGAGGAAGACTTGGCTGAATGAGATAGTAAGGATAGAGCGACTTGGATTGAATTGGTGGAAGGTATATGATCCAATATGAAATAACCGGTGAAAGGATGAGGGGAGGAGGAGGAGGAGGAGGAGGAAGAGGAAGAGGAAGAAGAAGAAGAAGAAGAAGAAGAAGAAGAAGAAGAAGAAGAAGAAGAAGAAGAAGAAGAAGAAGAGAAGAAGAAGAAGAAGAAGAAGAAGAAGAAGAAGATTATATTCTGGTTTACATGCATAGTGAGATTATTACTATTGAATATGAGTTCGTGCACTGAGTAGAGAAACCCCTAGTGTCATCAAATATAAGAGATCAGAGAACTAATGATATTGTCACACTGCAAAGAAGAGAGTGCTGCAATTCAATAAAACAGGCATTACTCCCAAACAATGAATATCGGGCACTTTCAACTCTTTTTAATTACAATATCTAGTCCGTTCTCAATTCCATGGAAGTCTCTAGGGATGTAACAGCACTTATCTAACCTTTAGCTACTGTACTCACATCTTTCAACAACTGACTTTTAACGGGATGAAAGCTCTAAATTTGTACCATCTACGCATTGCTTAATTTATATAGAAATCAAATGTATTATCTTAACGACTAACTGATTTTGTATGTCACTGATTTGGTCTATGTTGGAATATTAATTTTGCTCCGGGTTCAGCTTTATAATTATAATTCTTTCATAATATTGCAAACTGTTCTCTTACATTGTTTATGTTTCGCGATACTACACTTCTACCCTTTGTTGTAATGTCCTGTTTTTCTAATATTTCCTGTAAACGCGTTATTTAAATTGCCGGATAGACAAATGTAGAATGGGATCATAGATATCAACTGTCTATTCTCGGTATGATTTCTTCTTGTTCCCTTCTGCCACCATTTGTTATTACATCTACAAATCGTAAAACATGTTATGTTTGTTTTAGTATCTTTCAACGACCAACATCTTTTTCTCAACTGTTAAGAAAATAATATCCACGGACAAAACTAACACACTCTCTCTCTCTCTCTCTCTCTCTCTCTCTCTCTCTCTCTCTCTCTCTCTCTCTCTCTCTCTCTCTCTCTCTCTCTGTCTGTCTGTCTGTCTGTCTCTCTCTCCCTCTCCCT
This sequence comes from Cepaea nemoralis, assembly GCA_014155875.1. Taxonomy (NCBI): domain Eukaryota; kingdom Metazoa; phylum Mollusca; class Gastropoda; order Stylommatophora; family Helicidae; genus Cepaea; species Cepaea nemoralis. The sequence goes on along the minus strand of JACEFZ010027805.1, from coordinate 418,185 downwards.
CACTCCCCCCTCTCTCTCCGTCTCCCTCTCTCCCCCTCTCTCTCTCTCTCTCTGTGTGTACACACACACACACACACACACACACACACACACACATATATATATATATAAACAGGAACTCACAATTAAAAAAGGAGATATTGAAAATGAAGCTATGTAATCTTGTCCCCATAATGAACAGAAATGGGGAGTGTTGACAAGAAGTCAGACACAGGCTATTTATAACAATGTAGAGGCTGTAGAAACTGTATTAACATCCTATGACACAACAGGAGCAAACACATTACAGTAACATTTGTGAGAATATGCATCTTTCCTTTGGCAAAATTGCATATGTTTCATGGATCAATTCACAAGCACTAAAGAAGAAACGCTGGGCCTTTGAACTCGTATCTTACAGGAAGGTGCTTAAAATACAATGAGCGAGGAAGAAGTAGAACAGTGCTGATATTCTAAGAGATCTGAATAAACTGAAACACTTGGCAATATTAATCGTCCCGATGTTTTGGAAAGAATAATGAAAGAACGAATTCTCACCATTGACTTGGGGTCGTAAATAACAAGTACCTCAGGATCCGAAGTAGATTCGCCTGATGGCAAGGGGCACTTGTAACAGGAAAATGTAATCTACAGGCAACATTCAGTCCAGTGCACAAGATGTAGTAGAACGTATATGAATTAACTCTTGAGTTGAAGGCGAGCTAGCGAAACAGGGCATGGTTCCTAGACGGAAAGGCGGGGTTCCACGAGCACAAAGATGGACACAGGATATTGTGGACACTATGGGCATGAATATGCACAAGGCAGAAAATATGGCAAGCCATCAAGAAGATTTTAGATGGGCCGTGATGAGAGCAGCTTTTACAAATAAAGATCTACTGCATGAGCAACTGTCAGCGTCCTCTGGGGTGCATTGCTGGCGTCTACGTGTCACTCTTTTGTATGAAAATAATGTTTTGCAATAGCGAATGTGAATAATGAAGACACAAACAATAGATTGCACGATTCATTGCCTGACATATTTCGCTGCTTCTCGTCAGGTACATACTGCAGAAATCACCCAACATAAAGTGCAAACAGAAAGACATAATAATCAGTTAAAATTACCGTGGCAGGCAATTGCAATTACTGTGCGAATGTGTGTATATTTCAGCTTAAATTATTTATCTAATTACTTTACTTTATGTTGTGTGATTTCTGCGGTATATACCTGACGAGATGCTGCGAAATATGCCAGGCAACAAATTGTGCAATCTATTGTTTGTGTCTTCGTGTTTCAAACTCTTATTATGATTGCTGTGACTTGTGAATATTAACGTATAATCCACGCACCGCACCTGGTATGCTGGCATACTTTAGAGGCTAGGTCCCGACATAGTGTGGTGAGGGGACCTGCTGCCTTCCTCACGGCATCATTGTCCTCATTGCATGTAAGTGTAAAGAGAGGCCCGTGTCTGATACTGCCGTTGGGGTGTATAGTGTAAGGTCCTCGCATATTCTAGGTCATGACATAATACGATGGGGTGGCCAGTTGACTAACAAGGTGTCGTCCTTTCCAAAGCAGATCCCAGGAAGTGATTCCTGTCTGGATAATTGGCAAAAAGCATACGACCATTATCCAGGTAGCCATTTTATGAAGTTTGACTTAAAGTTTGTTGCATATCATTGCACTTGACGTGGCAGTTAACACCGCTATGTTGGTCATCTATGATTTTCTAGACAATTTTACCTTCAGCAGTTAGCCACTGATTGATGATCCGCCGACGCTCACTTCACTGTGAAAATCAAAGCAAAGCGATCAGCTGCTACATCGTCTGCTGTTGATTTCGAACACAGAATGTCGGGATACTAGCCCCATGCCACACACGGGGACGAGATTCGAACAACGCCATGAAATCAAGCTTGCCACTATTGGGGTTAGACCTATTTGGCGTGCTACAATTTGGTAAGCAATTAAACTAACCATTACGCCACCTCGACTTCGAACTCTCCTGTGGATAGACCAACCAAATCTTACAGTTCGTTATTATTCATAGTGTCACAGCAACTGCTTCACTTTACAACATGTGCAATTATTTTAACAAACAATTATCGTATCCGCTAAATAAGATAGTTATTACATGCTTTGTATGCCCTAGCGAAATTATAGACTAGAAGTATATATATATATATATATATATATATATATATATATATATATATATATATATATATATATATATATATATATATATATGTGCATGAAACACTAATGAAGTCTTTAACTGGATAATAATAAACACAGACTTACTAAACGAGGGATTAAAGTTATTTGCATGTCCCTTACTGTACGATGTAATCAACTCCACAATTTTTTGACTGTTTGTGATTTACTAGTAGTTTGCCATTGCTTTATGAACGGCCGACACCTCATACCATCGATATAAACGCAAAGCTGTCTACTTCCAAATCACCCGCAGCTGATTTAAAAAAAAAGAAAAACGAGGATTAGGTTCGACCAATCAAATATATTGGTCGCATTAAAGGACACAGTATGCTGCTAAAAATCATGCTGGAGGCAAGGGTAGACATGAGCCGTGCGAAAGGAAACCGGTGGTTTAATTATGAAGATATCTTCATCAGATGGATTGGGGAAAGGTTGTTAGTGACATCACAGGTCGGACAACCATTCGATGGCATCAACGGATGGGCTGAACAGAGCTGGTTAGACAGCGTTAGACCGGCTTGGGTCAACCGTTTGAGGGCATCAACGAGTGGGCTGAAAATAGCTGGTTAGACAGTGCTATACTGGCTTGGATCAACGATCGAAGAGCAAGAGCAATGATGAATCAACAAAAACTAGAAGTACAAACGGTTAAAGTTAGTTGCATATACTTTACAGGACCTAGCAGTCAACACCAGCACATTTTGCTGTTGTAATCCCTTGGCAAGTTTACGTTCAGCAGTTTGCCTTTGCTTTTTGAATGACCGGTACCCATACCATTTCGTACCCCCCAAAAAAACGCAACGCGGTCTGCAGCCAAATCGCGCGCAGCTATGTTTCGAACGCGAGTATGCGGGATCTCGAATAGCGTCCGTAACATCTTCGCCACGGAGCAGGCTGTACAATGGGTATGTTTTAATAAAACACGATCACAAAGTGAAAACCAAATGGATGTTTCGGCTAAAGCCTTCGTTAGCAAACATGCACTGATACAAATAACTACATAAAAACTACAAGAACAGGTATATCAAAAGTTACTCATCTACGAGCAGCTGATCTTCTTTGTGAATGTGACATATGATCTGATGAGATCTTAAGTCTCAGGCATCTATTGCTTTGAGCCATAGTTGTTTGTTTACCATTCTCTACCATGAATATCGAAGTAAACTTGTTTTTGTAGCGAGGCGTTGTCTTCATTCGGTGGGGACACGTTCGAATCCCGTTAGGATAATTATAGATTTCAGTTGGTATGGTGTCTTGTGTCCTCTAATCTCTGATTCTTTCTTCTACTTATACCATAGCCAATACAATACTTTTTGTGTGTGTATGTGTGTTGCATATCCTTTACAGGATATCGCTGTCAACACCAGCATCTTTCAGCTGTATGTTGATTTCTTGGCAAGATTACGCTCAGTTGTTTGCCATTTTTTATGAGCGGCCGGCTCACATACCCCGTAAGTTACCGATGCGATTCGAACCACTGCTGATTCTCACCGTCAACACGTCACCGTCGAGAGTTTACCAGATTATACTAGTGAATTTATTTATGACTTGTCTTAGAAACCTGAAAGGGTTGGAACTTGATATTGCCATGAGTTCATAAGTGCGTGGAACTGATTCTGAGCGATCTTTTCAAAATAAGAAATCTTTTCCCTACAAACCCTTAGCTTTCTTAGGTAAAGACAAACAATATGGAACTCCCAAGTGGAATTATGGAAGAAGCTCATTATCTACAACTATCAACAGGAGAGAACAAGAGTCTTTGGGAATGTAAAGGCAAGAGAAACATTGGAAAATCTCGTGATGACATGAAAAACCAGCGTTAGAGGAGGCAGAGGCAGACCAATAGATATGAAGTCAGAGGATCTAAGCCGATGGCATGGAAGATTAACAACTTCCAGAACAATGGGGATCGTGATCGGTGGAGATACATGTATACGTCTGTACCATTTGGTAGGGCACGTGATGATGATGATGATGATGATGATGATGATGATGATGATGATGATGATGATGATGATGATGATGATGATGATGATGATGATGATGAAGCGCATCAGTGTTATGCATAGAATAATTTAAAAAAAACAATAATGAGTGTTAAACTACATCGAATAGTGGACAAAAGATAGCAAAAATGAAATATTCATACGTGAAATAAATCTCAAGACATGAAAAAGGCTCAATCAAAGGAAGCTAACACAACAGGAAACAAATGCTAGACAGAAGATTCAAGCTAAACAGGAGAAGAAACCCAAAGAAGACACTGGAAACATAAGTAACGTGCCACCTATAAACTAAGAAGAGGCAAGAACCGACTTCAGAACACTCGAGACACCCTCTTACACGCTCGGTCCCCATCTTCAACAACCAATAAAGATCCCAATTCTAATGTTACCAGTTGCAATCTGACAATATGTCCGTCTGGCCTTTACATTAACACTACTATAAACATTAGCAGCGATAATCGCAGAAGGGGAAGCCACTAATTTAAAGAAGAAGAAGACAATCAGTTACATGCTCAATTGGTGATCAGACACTGAACCTGAACACCCTCAAGCAATATTCAGCACGTTTCATAAGTACAGAGGTAATAGAGTAAATTTCCCGATAACGAACCTAACCAAACCCGATCGACTTGTGAATGTACAGACAATCACTTGGCGGATACTCAATTTGGGGTGTGAAGTGTTAATCCTTCACACAGTTTAGGTCACAACATAATGGGGTGGGTTGACCAGTTCACTCACTCATTTCCTTCTATGACAATTTTCAGACAATTCTGAAAGAAATTATCCGGTGTCAATGTAATGATGCTGTATCGACCCCACTGATGTTGTATCGACCCCACTGATGCTATATCGACCGCACTGATGGTGTATCGACCCCACTGATGCTGTATCGACCCCACTGATGTTGTATCGACCCCACTGATGCTGTATCGACCCCACTGATGTTGTACTTGCCGAAAACAATAACATACGAACAAACCCACGTTCCCACTACTAGCGACTGAATCAGGACCAGTATATTGGTTGGCAAGCTTACTAACCATGGACAGATAGAAAAACCAATGACCAAGTACTACAGGAGACAAATGAAAATCGTAAACTGATTAGAGAAATTAGACGTAGACAGTCAAAATTTTTTGGACATGTTATGAGAAGAAATGATTTGGAGAACTTGGTGACAACTGGCAAGATCGAAGGGAACAGACCAAGAGGATGACCGAGAGGAAAATACCTGGATGGCTTGGCTACATGGCATGGACGAGACAGGAACACTGAGCTGATTCACGACGCTGGTGATCGAGTGAAATGGCGAGTCATGACCGCTCACGCTTTCCGGCATGGCACTTGATTGATTGATTACTAACCACTAACATAATGTGGCTTCGCATTATATGTTAAACAAAGAGCGAGATAACACGCACATTGCACTTTCAACGTCTAAAAGTGCAATTGAGCCAATCATGGCAATTGTTGATGTGTAAGCAAACCACGCCGCTTTTGTTATCCTCATTATCGCCATCGTCATCATCATCGCCATTACAGTTACCATATCATCCTCTTCATCTCACTACCATCTGTTTAAGTTTTCTTTATCAGCACCGTGTTAGCAGCTTGCATATCAATATTTGTAGAACCGTTGCCCGCTTCTTACTGATACGGATCTATATGTGTTGATATCACTATCAGTGTTCTTTATCTCTGCATTTACTGTTTACAGTTTAATTAATAGCCCATTGTATTAATCCAACTACTGCAACTATTATTACTATAGCTACCAGATTTCTTTCAGCATTGCAAACTTATTACATTTTAGTCGGCGTTTGTTACTTGGGTACAGTGAACGCAGTTTCACAATTCGGACATTGCGGGTTCGAAGTTAGCTAAAGACGATTTGGGAGTAGATCGCTTGGCGATGACTTTCACAATGTTATCAACGTTGGCAGTTCAGAAAGCAATGAAACACTACTGAACTTAAAATCGCCTAGGAAATAACAAACGGCCAATAAATGCTAGGATTGATTGCGACGTCTATAAAGGATATAAAACTAAGTAATTAACACAAATTACTCGACTATGACTATGCCATTAATATTTTTAATTCTACTATTATAATACTACTACTGCTACAACAACTACAGTTTGATCTGTGGCGAAGGGGTTACGGACACAATTCGTAATCCCGCATACAGCATTCGAAACACAGTTATAGGCGATGTGGCAGCAGATCGCCTTGCCTTGATTTTGATACAATGGTATGAGTACCTGCCGCTCAGAGAGCACTGGCGACCTATTGAATGTAATCTTGCCGAGAAATCAGAAACAGCCAAAAATGCTGGGTTGACTACTATGTCCCGTAAAGAATATGCATCAAATGTTTTTAACAATCACCACCATAACGATTAAGAAACAGCTAATAACCCTTTGCCTGGTTCAATGACGGAGATGTGAGATACACAGTCTGTGCCCACATCAAATATAGAGTGCTCTCAACATCTCATTACACCCTACGGTTGGGTTTAAAACAAAGCCTGCACGCTCTGCGTTTTAACTCCCAAACTAAATTAGTTGGCGTTCCAAGATATGTATAAATAGATTGCTAAACTATGTTTATAATCGTAACTGTAAACTTCACTCAACTCGTTCTGCCCCATGCAACGAGTGGCATGTGGCTAGTTCTTTCTTTGAATCACAACCATGGTATTAAGGTTTTCTCAAAGTTTGTTAACAATATATGGCAGTGGTTCCCAAGCTTTTCAAGCAGAGTGTCATATCTACTATTTTCGGTAGTTAAACGGGCCACAATGTTATAAAATTATAAAAGTCTGTCAATATAATTCTTACCTTTCTTAACTTTCGTCAACAAAATTCTAAAACTTTAAAGGCAGTCAATGTCAGTACTACACTGCGGTCATTATTTGGTTTAAAATCAAAGGTTCATTTATCAATACATTTTTAATCAGTTTCGAAAATCCCTATTAATGTAATTAATTTACAATTGTAACTGTTCTTCATAACCAGTTACGTCAGTTCAGATGCCAGTTTATCAATGTCTGGGCACAAATCTGTCGTGCCCAAAGTCATAAGCGCAGCTTGGTTACTGTCGGTGAGTTTGAAACTTTGCTTGTTTTTTAAAATGGTCATTGCGGAAAATGACTGCGCGCATCTGTAAGTCGAACCAAAACGACAAATGTATCTCTGGGCGAATGAACGCAAGTGTTCAAATTGTTCGACAGGTAATAGTCGCCAGAATGAAATCATATGATCAGCTGAAGGTGAAGCAGGCAGCTCCAGAAATTTACATCTCAGTGCAGAATTGCATTTCAAATCAATTAATTCGTGCTGAAGGTTTTGCTGTAATTAACGGAGCTTGGCATCAGGAAATACGAACGGATTTATGAAGAGGGCAACATTATGCTCCTCTATCGTAAAATCTTGAAATCTCGACTGAAAGATATCCAGAAGAATTTCAACTTTCACTTTGTACTGTAACAAGTCACATTTCTTTTCCACCACAAGCGTCATCAGAGTTGGAAACGCCTCTAAAGTCCCTTCAGTCAGCTGTCCGATAAACAGTTGTAGTCTCATATTAAATTAAGAAATGTCATCGCATAAATTATTGAATAGTTTGTTTTTCCCTGGATCCTCGCATTTAAAGAGTTCAAATGAGACGTGATGTCCACCAAAAATGCCAGGTCATTAAGCCAATAACCGTTCCGCAAACATCCCTGTTATGTAGGCAATTCATTTATTTCAGACAGAAACAGATAGACACTATTTTTCAGTGCCCAGAAACGTGACAGAACTATCCCTTTGAATAGCCATCTGACATCACAGTATAACAGTAGCTCACCGTATTCCTAATTCAGGTCTGATAGAAACTGTCTGAACTCACGCCTGTTCAGCGGCTTACTTCGAATTTTGTTCACACATCTCAGAACAACATCGATGACATGTTTTAGATTTAATGTCTTTCCACACAGAGCTTCTTGGTGAATGATACTATGATATTTTAATATAGTGCGGCCAAGAAACTGTTCCAATAATGCTAGACATCCAGACTTTTTACCCTTCAAAGCCGGAGCACCGTCGGTGCATACACTGTCCAATTTAGTCCATTCTACGTTGTTTTTCTCTACACACAACTTCAGAGTTTCAAACAGATTGAAGTCCTAAAAGTTCTTCAATAACTTTAGAATTATCGTTTATTGCTCGAACAAAAACTGCGACCTGAGCTGTGTCAGAAATGTCAGTGGATTCATCCATTGCCAATGGAACAAAAAATTACAATTGTTTTTATATGCTACTATTTGACGATGAACATCGTTGACTAATTCTTCAACTCGCCTGGCCATTAGACATAGGAATCTGATCAAATCTTTTCGTTTCATAATTTTTATTGCCAAGCATTCTAGCAAAAATTTTAAGGGAAGGCTTGATTATTTCTTCCGCATAGTTGAACGCTTTTGTTTTGCGAGCCAACAAAACAGTGACTTCGTACGACGCAACAACAGCACTCTTGCTCTGTTCGTTAGCCTTGGCGAAAAATGACTGCTGCCTGGTCAGATAACTTTCTTTTTTAGTTATGAAATCTTTTCTTGTCTCCGAATTGATCGGATATTGAGCATTTATGTCTGAATATGTGGTTGTGAACTGTCGTTCCAGATTACATGTTGTTTTTGGTAACAGAAAAAAAAAAAATCCGCAAATTAAGCAAACTGGTTTACCACTACGGCTAGGCATAAACATAAATTTCCCCGATCAATCTTCGTTGAATTCACGACAAGCAACGTCTGCACATTTTTCGCTTTTTACCATTGTTTATTTTATATTTTCCACACACACACGCACTCACACACACACACACACACACACACACACACACACACACACACACACACACGAATGGAGACGGCTTGTATCTGCAGCAAAGAACCTCAATGGCTCGGAATGCTGAAGAAGAAGAAGAAGAAGAAGAAGAAGAAGAAGAAGAAGAAGAAGAAGAAGAAGAAGAAGAAGAAGAAGAAGAAGAAGAAGAAGAAGAAGAAGAAGAAGAAGAGAAGAAGAAGAAGAAGAAGAAGAGAAGAAGAAGAAGAAGAAGAAGAAGAAGAAGAAGAGAGAAGAAGAAGAAGAAGAAGAAGAAGAAGAAGAAGAAGAGAAGAAGAAGAAGAAGAAGAAGAAGAAGAAGAAGAAGAAGAAGAAGAAGAAGAAGAAGAAGAAGAAGAAGAAGAAGAAGAAGAAGAAGAAGAAGAAGAAGAGGAAGAAGAAGAAGAAGAAGAAGAACAACAAGAAGAAGAAGAAGAAGAAGAAGAAGAAGAAGAAGAAGAAGAAGAAGAAGAAGAAGAAGAAGAAGAAGAAGAAGAAGAAGAAGAAGAAGAAGAAGAAGAAGAAGAAGAAGAGAAAGAAGAAGAAGAAGAAGAAAAGAAGAAGAAGAGAAGAAGAAGAAAAAGGGAAAAAAAGAAAAAAGGGAAAGAAAAAGAAAAGAAGAAGAAGAAGAAGAAGAAAAGAAAGAAAAGAAGAAGAAGAAGAAAGAAGAAGAAGGAAGAAAAGAAGAAAGAAGAAGAAGATAAAGAAGAAGAAAGAAGAAAAAGAAGAAGAAGAAAAAGAAGAAGAAGAAAAGAAAAGAAAAAAAAAAGAAAGAAAAGAAGAAGAAGAAAAAAGAAAAGAAAAAGAAGAAGAAGAAAAGAAGAAAAAGAAGAAAAGAAGAAGAAGAAAAGAAAAGAAGAAAAAGAAGCAAAAAAAAGAAGAAGAAGAAGAAAAGAAAAAATAAGGAAGAATAAAAGAAAAGAAGAAGAAGAAGAAGAAAGAAGAAGAAGAAGAGAAAAGAAAAGAAGAAGAAGAAAAAAAAGAAGAAGAAGAAGAAGAAGAAGAAAAGGGAAAAAAAGAAGAAGAAGACGAAAAGAAGAAAAGAAGAAGAAGAAAAAAGAAAAAAAAGAAGAAAGAAGAAAAGAAAACAAAAGAAAAAGAAAAAGAGAAAAGAAAAGAAAGAAAAGAAGAAGAAAAGAAGAAGAAGAAAAGAAGGAGAAAAGAAGAAGAGGAAAAAGAAAAGAAAAAAAAAAAGAAAAGAAGAAAGAAGGAAAGAAGAAGAAGAAGAAGAAAAGAAAAGAAGAAAAGAAAAAAGGGAAAAAAAGAAAAAGGAAGAAGGTTTATGGTTTTTAAAAAGGGAAAATTGTTATGTGAAAAAAAATAAAAATCTAATTTCAACACAATACTACCGACTCTGCTAGACAGTTGTAACAGACGGCAACATGGCGCCTTGCGCACTCGGATTGGTCGACAAGGCTGGAATATGTGAACTACATAACGTTTCGTTGTGAACTGAACAGGCGCATTCGATAATATCCGAGCATAACAACCACGAGCAGGGTAAACTATCGCACGCTGATGGGGAGCTCTGAGTACATTTTTGAAATTATTAGAATATATTATATTAAATAACGAGGCCTCGCGTGCCACTTTCTGACAGCTGGCGGGCCACAAGTGGCCCGCGGGCCCTGGTTTGGGAACCTCTGATATATGGCGTTCTCAACGACCACTTCTAGTCTGTACACGGGGTATATATTTAAGGAGTCGTGATGGCAGAGTGGTTTGTGCCGTTTCCTTTCAAGACAGCAGTCCGGGTTCAATATCCAGCACCCCTCTGATGTGTCTCCACAATGTAGAGGTAGAGGGGCTTGCATGTTTAAAAGACTCCAAGAGCTCCACCGACAGTTGCCTGGCTAATTGTAGGTTCTCCCATTTGGATCAAGGGATAGGAGCCAGTTGAAGAGAGGCGCAAACCGGCTGCATTGTATGTAAATTGGGGACAGTCAAAGGTTAGCGAAAGTAAGCCGGCTAGTTGAAGACGGATTTACTGAGACACAGACTTGACGAAACCGTGCAACGCATTTCACCAAATGATCGCATTCTCCAGCAGAGGCAGGACACTCTCTAACCAGGATGACCGTGTGGTTGATACAATCTCATACAAATGGGTACCAGACAATTTTATTGGATGTGTCTGGGAAAGAAAACCAACGTGGAAAAGCACTGGCCATCCCACCTCATATCCTGTGACCCAGAATATCTGAAGGCCTGTCACTTCACAGCCTATTGACAGTATCTGCTAAGAACATTTATAGGGCTGTCTATAGAAATAAAACAAAGATCTGCATTTTAATTTCGATGACGACACAATGGGTTTTGAAAGAGTAAGACACGTCGACATGATAAAGTCGATTGCAAATCTCTAAATGACGGGAACGATCTTGGACATGTAACAACATATACTGGAAGAAACAAGCTGTCCTAAGAACTGATAAATAATTACGTAAATACAAGTCAATAAGCGAGGTGTGCATCGGAAATTGTCATGTCTCCATACATTTTTTCCTACTGAGTGAAAGCATTATGATAAAATTAGAAGATGTTAAAGGAATCGGCATTAGAGGACGTAACATAAAAATAACATGCAACTGATACAGTACTGATTGAAGATAATAAACACAATCTGCACCATTTAGCAGATCTGGTTGTTGTGCACAGTCAGCAACTAGGGTTACAACTGAATTGTAAACAATAAAAATTATGGTCATCTCTATAAAGAAACACCAACATATACCATCCAGGTTAGTATGTTGCATATACTTTACAGGACGTCGCAATCAACCCCAGTATCTTTTGGCAGTTTGTGATTTCCTGGCAAGTTTACGTTGAGTAGCTTGACTTCGCTTCTGAACCACCAGCACTTATACCATTGTGTCAAAACCCACTCAGTGCAGTTTACTTCCAAATCTCCCACAGCTGTATTTCGAACGCGGTATGCGGGATTACGAATTGCATTCGTAACCTCTTCGCGGCAGCTAATTTAGAAACAAATGAGACGTGGGCAGTGAGTCTTCTGGGTAACAATACGAGGACAAATAAACAGGAAAACTTAGTGACAATTGCCACAATTGATTGGAAAGTAGAAAGGGGAAGGCAACAATAAGGATATCTGTAAGGTTTGGCCACATGACATAATATGGACAAGAACACATATCTGGCACAAGACTGGCGATTGTATGAGACTCGAACCATGACCACTCACGCTGATTGGCATGGTATATGATGATGACCACTCCCCGCTATTCAGAAACGAAGAAAACGAAGAAGAAGAATCGTATTGCTGCAATGGAATAGGTTTGGATCAGTGACGTAACGAGTACGGCCATTCAAGAAAGGAAACTAAGTTAGTGATGTGGTAGACAGGTTTAGGGACATCGTGTGTTACAGACTACAACAGCTAGACTCAGCAGTGGTTCTCAACCTTTTTTGGTCCGTTCCCCCTCCCCCTTCACCATATTATTAGGACGTCATTCCCCCCTCACCATATTTTTAGGACATCATTCCCCCCCCCCCCCCTTACCATATTTTTAGAACGTCATTCCCCCCTTTTGTATTTCCTCCCTAAAAATTTCCCCCTCCCCCTACACAGTATACGTACTAATTGAAGCTAAATTTAATAGCACATGCTAAAACAAGTCTAGACATGTACATAAAATGTGATTTGCGGATCTACTTACGTTATAAAATGAATTTCAGAAGGGTGATGCGTACAGAAGCGTAAAGTATGAAAGGAAAAACAAGATCAAGTAATCGGTTCTTGTATTAACGCGATCTTGATATAATCTTCATCCCCCCCCCCCCCCATGGAAACCCCAAAATTCCCCCCTGGGGGGGGGGGGGATTCCCCACCGGTTGAGAACCACTGAGCTAGAGGATTGTTCCATTGTATGGCTACTGGAGAATTCACGCCCACTTAGTCTGCACATTAACAAATATATGCCAGCGACGTTTCCAGGACTCCCACAGGAACTGCTTCGTGACGTCCGTATACGTGGCTTCTTTATTCCCAAGTGACTATAGTCGAAACTTCTCATATTGTCTGTGCTTTGCTGAATCGTGGCCTGGTTACATCGTTGTATGCCTCTGGGCAGACGTGGTATTCCAGAACCAGTCGTGTGAGGGGGAGAAGGGTTCTGCAACACAATCACCTTGGCAACAGTACTTGGGTAGATGGTGTGGAGAAATGTTTGTACATAAACTTACTCTGATAGATGCAAGCGATTTTCAATGCTATGTCATGCTACACAGAACCTATACTTTTGTATGAGTGTGAAGCGTGGACAATGAGCAGCCAAGCTGAAAACCATCTGATGGCTGTGGAAATGTGGTTTCTGATGAAAATGCAAAGAATACCATGGACAGACTGAAAAACAAATGAACAAGTCCTTCAAGAAACAAATGAAGATCGTAAACTGATTAGAGTCATTAGACGTAGACAGTCAACATTTTTTGGGCATGTTATGAGAAGAAATGACTTGGAGAACTTGGTGACAACTGTCAAGATCGAAGGGAAGAGACCAAGGGGGAGACCGAGAAGTAAATACCTGGATGGCTTGGCCACGTGGCATGGTCGAGGAGGAACACAGAGCTGATCCACGACTCTGGTGATCGAGTGAGATGGCAGAAATTGACCACCCACGCCTATCGGCATGGCACATGATGGATGGATGGATGGATGGTCATGCTTTGCTATGCTATGCTATGTTTTGCTATGCTATGGTTTGCTATACTATGCTATGCTATGTTTTGCTATGCTATGCTATGCTTTGCTATGTTTTGCTATACTATGCTATGCTATGCTTTGCTATGTTTTGCTATACTATGCTATGCTATGCTATGTTTTGCTATGCTATGCTATGCTATGCTATTTTGCTATGCTATGCTATGTTTTGCTATGCTATGCTATGCTATACTTTGCTCTCTCTGCTATGCTATATGTTGCTCTGCTCTGCTATGCTATACTATGCTCTGCTCTGCTTTGCTATGCTATGCTATACTATGCTCAGCTATGCTCTGCTCTGCTCTGCTATGCTCTGCTCTGCTCTGCTATGCTATGCTATACTATGCTCATGCTTTGCTATGCTATGCTATGTTTTGCTATGCTATGGTTTGCTATACTATGCTATGCTATGTTTTGCTATGCTATGCTATGCTTTGCTATGTTTTGCTATACTATGCTATGCTATGCTATGTTTTGCTATGCTATGCTATGCTATGCTATTTTGCTATGCTATGCTATGTTTTGCTATGCTATGCTATGCTATACTTTGCTCTCTCTGCTATGCTATATGTTGCTCTGCTCTGCTATGCTATACTATGCTCTGCTCTGCTTTGCTATGCTATGCTATACTATGCTCAGCTATGCTCTGCTCTGCTCTGCTATGCTCTGCTCTGCTCTGCTATGCTATGCTATACTATGCTCTGCTTTGCTCTGCTCTTCTATGCTATGCTCTGCTCTGCTATGCTATGCTATGCTCTGCTATGCTATGCTATCCTATGCTATGCTCTGCTCTGCACTGCTATGCTATGCTATGCTATTCTATTCTATGCTATGCTATGCAATGCTATACTATGCTATGCTATGCTGAATGACGTCACTGCACATTGGACATTCCCATACGTTCTCAGTCATCCAATGCAGCAGCCATCTCAAAGTATCACTACTCTCTGTTCCCATAAAGAGTTGGTTATGGTATCTTATCCCTATCCCTGGAAGATGCTACGAATGCTAGTCAATAAGTAAGTCACAGAGTTCTATGGGACGGCAGGTAAATGTAGTTGGTGGTTTCTACAGGTGTCATTAGGTGAAGCAACATCGAACTTTATATTCCCGTTCATCAGGTGGCGCTAGGTGTCTCATGCGCATATGCAGCGCATTAACAAAATGGCGACTGTACTTACAGAGTGTACAAAAAAAGAGCAACGTGCTGTTGTGCGTTTTTTTTTTTTTGTGGGCAAAAGGACTGCCTGCAAAGGATATTCATAGGGAAATGCTTCCTGTTATGCTGACAAATGTTTGTCCTGTAAAGCGATGCATAGCTGGGTAGAAAAGGTTTCTCAAGGACGCTCTAAAATTGTTGATGACATCCGATCTGGTCGTCCTGTTGAGATTGCAACAAAAGCATCCGTGCAGCGGGTGGAGGAGATAATTAGAGGTGACAGGCGAGTAACGATAGACTCTGAAGCATCTGCAATAGGGTATTCAAGTGGTTCAGCATACAGCATAAAGCATGATCGATTGAAATTTCCAGGACTGCTGACTATAGGAGTGTTGCTTCTTCATGACCATGTCAGACCAAATACGGCTCGATTAACTCAGGAGAAAATTAACCAACTAAGGTGGGAAGGTCCGGAACATCCACAATACAGCCTCGACCTAGGCCCTAGCGATTTCCACCTGTTTGGTCCATTGAAAATCTACATTGGAGACATTTCGCGAATGATGCCGAAGTTGAATGTGAAGTGAAAACGTGGTTTAGAAAACAGAGCACGCCGTTCCATGTTGCCGGTTTGGGAGGACTGACAAAACGATGGGATAAATGCATCAATGTTGGTGAATATTCATCATCTCATCTCATCTCATCATGTTCCTCTTGTACTTTGTGGTGTCGAGGTGAAGTATAAACTTAGTGAGAGTGCCCGATTATGGGCTTCATATATCGACATTCCCATGGACTCTGCCATTCCCTCCGTCCAACGCCTACGTGGTCGGCCTCTTCCTCTGTTTCCATCATTATGTTGCTAAATAAAGGGACAATGTATGTATAAAAATAAACTGATTTCACGTTGTTATCATATTTAGTTATTTTTCTGCAGTCATTTCTGACTTACTTATTGACTTCCCCTTGTATTTTAATAAATCAGTCGATATAAACATCAATGCATCGGATACAACAATTAAAACTCAGTTATCCAGAGTATTCACAATCAACGATCCATACAACATCCAAATATGTCGTAGGGATTATGCCAGCTGGTTTCCAAGATTTGAGCGGGGACACTGTAATGGACAGAAAACCCACCGGCAACAACACAATATACGTACTGTTATTTTATCCTACATAGTTTTTATGAATAAAGCACAATATTTACTGACAGTACCAACTTACTTAAAACTTTCTGAAGTTTGATCTGGTTGATAACGTAGGTTCACCTTCATTGCACATCTATATCTCCATAAGTAATACAGGTCCCTTCATACGGCTGGCACCTTGTCTTAATAGATGATAGTTTATAAAACTGAGTTATACCTCTCCATAGCAAAACACCTGGGCTGAATTTAGAGACCACATGTTGCCCATGCAGCATGATCCCTCCCTCGGTCTGTCTAGTTTACTCCAGAGGAAAGGTAAATCAAATATGTCTGGAACAAGACACGCTACTGGAGCTGCAGGATCAGCAAAGCAATGCTCTAACTGTCTGCCTGTCGAAGCTTCAATCCTAGACCAGATGTCGACCGAGGCTCAGGGCCTGGTCCTCCCCCAGCCATGACATCTAGTCTTAAAGGTGCATTCCCTAGCACTAGGGTAAGGTTTGCACCCTCCTAATTGCTCTGCTCCACCCTAAGCCGTTTTCCTTCAGAGATCACAAAAAGAAAGTACACGAACTCCTAAATTCCGGAAAGGATGTGCATACCACAAATATAGATGCTGTTTTCTTCTTTTAGTCCATGCCCTGTGGTTGAGTACCATGCCCTATTCTTGTTCTTGTTCTTGTTCTTATTCTCCTTTCCCTACTCCCCATGTATGATCATGTATGTCAACAACACTATGTCTCGTGTGTTGTTAATCATTTCTGATATTCATGTTCCCCGTGCTATGATGTCAAACTAATATCTTCTCTGTTGGCCTCCTCTTACCTCTCCTACTCTCAAACTTTCCCGTTGTGACGACATACTACAGCTTCTCGTGTTATTCCCAAAGAATGCGGACTGTCTTCTGCTGATGCCAGTAACCAGTTCTCTTTTTGAGTGAACAAATATGATATTCTTTTTTTTTGTGGGCAACTTTTATAATTTTGATATTAGCTTTGCCAGCATTCTGTTCGTTTACTTGTGTTAGTTGCTAACAAGTACAACTTGCACACAAAATATCGTAGTAGTTCGCCTTTATTCAAGAATACCAGGCCTTAGACCAAGTACCTATGGATTAGGTAGTCTAGTAAAGTAATCATTTGCCTTTCAATTTGTAAAACCCAACAGATGGATTAACACTTGGCCTCTCTTAAGTTAAATGCGAACCTGCATCTCTAAGTTAGCCCATCTCTCTCTCTCTCTCTCTCTCTCTCTCTCTCTCTCTCTCTCTCTCTCTCTCTCTCTCTCTCTCTCTCTCTCTCTCTCTCTCTCCCCCCCAACTCCTACCCCTTTCTCCATTCCTTACCTTTTTTTTTTTGAAGAACGTCTGCTGGAAGGATCTCCGGAAATTTCAATCTCTTGTTGAGAGTAGTACTCTGACAGCCTCTCACAAGTTTATCTTTGGAGTGAGAGGCGCACGCCGCAACTAAGTTTCTAACGCACAAGTGGTTCCAAATATGTGGGTGTGCATTAGACGTGTGACAATAAGTACAAAGCATCGATAGTCAGAACAAGTTGGGAACTAAAGCAATCTACCAGTAAAAATCCAAAAAAATAAAAACAATAATAATAATTGTTCCGAAGCAGTTTGCTGCCATGGGTCTGTGATATGATAAGGTCATCACACTGTGTATCCCCCAGTGCACGGAAGAAAAGTGGTCAGTCTTTTCCTCCGTTGGCTGACAACGAAGGCAGATGTCGAACTGGCGGTGCTCTAGACTAGAGGTTCCCAAACCACAGTCCGAGAGCCATTTGTGGCCCGCCAGCTGTCATAAAGTGGCACGCGAAGCCTCGTTATTTATATAATATATTTAATTATATATATAATTTTATAACATTGTGGCCCGCTTAACTACCGAAAATAGTAGATATGGCCCTCTGCTTGAAAAGCCTGGGGACTACTGCTCTAGACACTATCAGTTCAGCTCCTTATCAACTACGCTAACTAGCCCGCCCACTGTAGTCTATACCAGGCAAACATTGATACAGGGAATTAGTCCACGAAGTGCAATCAGTAATCACGTGGTGTTTGGCTTGAGCCAGTTTTAGCGGAGCAAGCCTGTTGATGAATCGATACGGACACCACGTATGACAAGTCATAATGAAGCGGTCCAATGCGACCTAAGTAATGTCTGTGCCATATAAAAATGACTCCTATGCAAATTCGTTTTGTACCGCTGATTAAAAGGAATGAATTACGATACGTAGTGTACGAGCGTATTACTTATGACTAATTTGGTTACTTTCAAACTCTTGCTTCTCTTTCCCTCTCTACTTTAATCCACCCTCTATTGCTACTGTTGTTGCCATTGATTCGTCTTCTTCTTCTTGTTCTCGTTCTTGTTTTTCTTCTTCTTCTTCTTCTTCTTCTTCTTCTTCTTCTTCTTCTTCTTCTTCTTCTTCTTCTTCTTCTTCTTCTTCTTCTTCTTCTTCTTCTTCTTCTTCTTCTTCTTCTTGTTCTTCTTCTTCTTGTTCTCGGTGGTCTTCTTCTTCTTCTTCTTCTTCTTCTTCTTCTTCTTCTTCTTCTTCTTCTTCTTCTTCTTCTTCTTCTTCTTCTTCTTTTTCTTCTTCTTCTTCTTCTTCTTCTTCTTCTTCTTCCCTCCATATTATTCTGCTATTCTTGTTCTTGTTCTTGTTCTTATTCTCCTTTCCCTACTCCCCTTCCCCTCCTCCTCCCTCATCCTCCTCCGTCCTCTGTTATACTTCTTCTTCTTCTTCTTCTTCTTCTTCTTCTTCTTCTTCTTCTTCTTCTTCTTCTTCTTCTTCTTCTTCTAATTCCTTTTACACCTCCACATCCACATCCACCTCCTTCTTTAGTTTTCATCCGCCAGCTGAGTATATGTCATCAACCAATATAAGCAAAGTCCTAACTTCTTTGCTATCCCTTTCACCCACTCCCACAACTTTCCAATATTATCCATCTCTATCTATAGCTCTCTTCTCAATCGATTAATTGTTGGTCTCTCCCTCTCTTCTCTTGGCTGGTTGATTGAACTATGCTTTATTATCTAAAGACGTGTCCTCCAATGGTTGGTTTTTACAGCTACGATTTCTGCGACATGATCTAACCAATTCCATTACCCGCCTTGTCAAGTAGCTCGAACGTCTAGCTTGTTTGGTTATGTCAATATTATTCTCTTCCCATGTGGCGGGCGTATAAGGGTAAACACCAGGGGTTTATGATGGTGATACATGAAGTGCTGTGGGGCGTGGGTTCGATGCCTGCGTTCGTCGTTCGATAAGAGACGGAAATACTAGCTGCCTATTCATCCCGGCATTCATCATCATCATCATCATCATCATCACGATCATCATCATCATCATCATCATCCATCAATCATCAATCATCATCATCATCATCATGATCATCATTGTCACGGGACCACTGGAGTTAACGATCAGATGATAGATTTACAGAGACAACTGCAACTTTTTGTTGATAGGGGGGGGGGGACACTTTCATCGGATCAAACGAAACCAAAAGTCCTTGAGATTTCCCCAGGACACAGGAAAATTGTAGGCATGTTATTTTGCCCGAATCGCAAGATGAAAGGAAAAACGCCGTTTTGATTTGGTTGCCGCCAAGACCACCTGTTGTTGACAGCGAATGACGTCACTCGGACAATCTCCGACTGGAGGAAACATAACTTATTTGCCACCAGTGGGAAAATGGAATTAAACTAGATTGAAGTGTTTGGCTAACTCTGTTCAAATTTAGGAAAGAATCTATTGTGTTCTGTGTCAATTAAAGTTGATGAACATGTGTCTTGCATGGCAATGTGTAGATTCAATTCAGGATAGAGCTGGTTTACATAAGGTATTCACAAGGAAAGACCAAAGGCACAGTGCAGAACCCCAGTAGACACCCCACTGGAAGATCCCAAGCCTTGCGATAGATGGTAGAAATGTCAACAGAGAGAACAAACTGAAGTATCTGGGGATCACATTTGACAGGAGCCTATTCTTCAAGGACCATGTGGAGATGGTTGTGACAAGATCTCAAAAGGGACTCAGCGCACTTAAAACTATGGCTGCAATGGACACAGAGCAGAGAATGCTTTTCACACTATACCAGCACTTGATCATCTCAGTAATTGATTATGGATTAGGTTTGCTCCCTGTCTCAGAGAGTCAGCTGGTGAAGTTAGAGCGCATACAGAACGAAGCTATGCGGGTCATTCTGGGATGCACTAGAGACACCCTAATAGTGTGTATGCGTTACATTCTTGGTCTGCCGACTGTTGCTGGTAGGCTCAAGGTGATGCAGGCGAAGGCATACCTCAGAGTAGCTGCAGACACAGACCACCCACTGCATGAGGCGCTGGACGCAGTTAAGGGTCAGCGACTGATAAGAGGGAAATCATGGATGGCTCAGGCGGAGGATACGATCAGACAGGTATGCCCCTTGGAGAACATTAGGCGTAGAGAGGAGTGGGTCAGGGTGCCAGCAGGGCAGTCAGACCTGTGCAGAGTTATAATCACATTAAGCCGGGAGTGCAGGGAGTGGCCAGCATGGGCCACGGAAATGGATTTCCAGCAACTAATTCAGGACAATGCTCACCCGGGTGATGTGATTATCTACACAGATGGTTCGGTGTCAAGAGGTGAGAGAAGTGGCTGGGGGTTCATAGCCAAAGCTAATGGTCGATGTTTGGGGCAGGAGAGCCTGGCATATGATACCACAACATCCAGCTTAAGAATGGACGTGGAGGCAGTCACTGCGGCTCTCCGCTGGATGGAGAATACGACACACACACACACACACACACACACACACACACACACACACACACACATCGTGATTGTAACTGACTCAGAAAGCATGCTGACGAGGGTGAGGACGGGCAAGCTTCGTGCGGAGTGGCTTGCTTCGCTTCGGAGGTCACGGGTGACAAGCATCGCCTGGATCTTTCTCCGGGGCCTGCCGGTGTGCTGGGAAATGAACATGCGGACAGATTGGCTGGCTCTGCAGAACTTGGTGGAGTATTGATACATGACAAGGCAGATGTGGTTGCGGCCTTGTGGGAGCACGTGCACACCTCGGAGGAGCAAATGGATTACCATGGTCTGGCAAGAATGAGACATTGAGGAGTGACGAGGGGATCTGGCCGACGCTCAACGCTCAGAGGAAAGGCGAGACGGACTTATAATCAGATTGCTACTGGTACTATTAGTGTTGGAATTCTTCGCTGGCTACTGAAGATGGGGACGGAGCACTTATGGGAATGCCCCGAATGCTGTGATGTCGATTCCTAAATCAATCAATCAATCAATCAATCAAGCAATCAATCCGTGATTGGTGACCAGGTATTTGGGTTATCAAAGAGCTACTGGGGGAAGTCAACATCTGGCAGGAGGGACACATCGTTTGGTTAGGTCATTGTGCGCTGAGCTATGATGATGGTGTGTGGCCATTACCGGGATGATCAGACTTTGCTCCTGAGCTGTCCGGTCTGATTCTGCAGACACACTAGAGTATACGACATACATTCTACACATACACTTCGCACATACATACACTTTTCTTCATTAAATTAAATTGTTATTAATTTTTAGAAGCTAGAGTTGTGCAGTATGTTGTTTTGGGGAAGAATGAGAGGAGGCATGATCCAGTGGTGAGTGGTGAGAGAGAAAGAGGTATCCAGGGATTGACGGGGTGTTGTGGACGGAATCTAGTGGATTCTCCAGAATAATGATATGGGGTTAAGAAGAATGTGGGTGTTGATTCCACTCACCCCAGGGACGACACTATAAATAAATACACGACAATCATCATCATCATCATCATCATCATCATCAATCATCAATTGCCCTCCCATCTGGTCTAGGCGTTCATGTCTCTCCACAGATCTCGGTCTTTGATGTTCTGGATCAGCTCTGCTGCTGACATTCCTCCATGTCACAGTCTCAATCTATCCAGCATCATTTCTCTTGGTCTGCCTCTGTCTCTATTTCCCTCGATCTTTCCAATCGTCACGATGTTCTCCAATGCCTCTCTTCTCATCACATGAGCAAAGAAAGCTGTTTGTCTATTTCTTATTGTTGTATATAATGTTCTCGTTTCATTAGCCTCTTTTGGGCAATCGTCGTTAGTTACTCTGGCGGTCCAAGGAAATCGCAATATTCTTCTTAGGAACCACATCCTTACATTCATGCCTACAAACTGTGATGGCCATAACCCAACACCGAGCCATAGCCAATTCCTGCTTCACGGCTTGTGGCTAACGAATGAGACTTACGTACCTATCTACCTACAACCCTACCACCAAGCCACCCTGCCTACCTATACAGTAGCTACCTAATCGTGCCCATTGGAAGCTGCGGCAGGGCAGTAGCTGGCAGGTGAGCCAGTCTCTCCGGATGGCCTGTGTTCGAATCCCCATCGAGGAGTGGGTGTTATTTAATGACCTGGGTTTCCATGTCGATTCAGCCAAAAATGGATACCAGGAGATGTTCTGGGGAATAAAGGCGACCGGTGTGATACTGACAGCATCACCTATCGAGTGGCAATTGCTCTATAAAGATAAGGGGTCAGGATCATATACCAAAGGGCCACAAAGCCTGTAAACGAGTTCTTTACTTTACATACTTAATCGTGTCCAGGATTAAGCTCCTAGCTGATCATTTACTCTCCCTTTCTGCCTGCCGCCAATGAACCTAGTCAGCGTGTCGACTCCTCTACTGGACGGCAGAGGAGAGATCCATGATATCTTAATCTGCCATTCGTTTACTTTACATATCATTTATAGTTGCGTTCACATTCATAATTGTTCTACACATATAGAAGTTATGTTCGCTAACCTATTCTAAAATTCCCGTTTCTAAACGTCCTGCAAAGACATGCAATGTTTTCCCCACATATTTTCTATTAATATTGTAAAAACATTCCACACGCTCTTATTGGAAGCAATACGTTTTTTTTAAAGTAATCATATTAAAGAGGACAGCCATACCTGTAAAACATAATGTGAATGCATGAATGTGAGTGAAACAAGAATTTTAAAAATATACTCCTCGTGTTAACACTGCTAGACAAGAATATGTATGTACAACACGTGAACAATACATTCTCAGGCACTTATTTGCACTCATAGAAGCAGAAGAAATAAGTAGAGGTTAGAGGAGACACAAAACAATATTAACACTGGAAGACATAATGGCCACACCGGATGCCACGCTTTCTTTTTCCTTCGCATATCCTTTACAGGACATCGCTGTCAACATCAACATCTTTCAGCTGATTGTTGAATTCTTGGCAAGATTACGCTCAGTAGTTTGCTATTGCTTTCTGAGCGACCGGCTCACATACCCCTAAGTTGCCGACGCGGGGAGAACCGATACCGATTCTCGCACACATCACTTTGCTCACGAGAATGTCACACTGCTGCTTCAAAATGGCAACGTCTAGTAAATTGGTATTAGAGTTGCGTAGATCCCGAAAGTTCTTGACTAAGATAAAGCAAATACTATATATATATATATATATGGCTTACAAAAAACACATGTACAAGAAGTTAAACCAAAAACGTTGCGAGGCTTATAATATATGCCCAGGATAGTCCTGGAAACCATAGAAATAAATGCACTTGACGAAATGACAAGCAAGATAATGATGACAATCCCGACAGTATATTGGCAAGTAAGCAGCAAATCATGCTATAGTTGGCATATGCTCAGCAATGATTCCTCTAGAGAAATCGACCGAAAGTATCTGTTGCACCCCTCGTCTCCACCGGGAAACAAAAATATTGATGGAGTCTGTAAGCCCATGGTCCCCAACCATTAGACATAAGTCTGCAGCATGCGCGAAAGTCTCTTACAATCTTCTACAGCTTCTTGTATTCTTGTGAAGTTCAGCAAACATGGTCCTCATCTGTATAATATTCTTCTTATTGTTCTACCGCAGTGGTTCTCAACCTTTTTTGGTCCGTGCCCCCATTCACCATATTTTCAGAACGTCATTCCCCCCTTTCCTATCAAAAATTTGGCCCGTGCCCCCCCCCCCCCCCGCCCCCCCCCCCCCCCCCTCACCGTATTTTCAGAACGTCATTCCCCCCCCCCCCCCCTTTCATATTTCCTATCTAAAAATCCCTCACCCCTGCACAGTATACGTAAAAATGGAAGATAAATTTAATAGCATATACTAAAACAAGTCTAGACATCCACATAAAACATGATTTGTGGGTCTACTTACTTTATAAAATGAATTTTAGAAGGATGAGACGTACATAACTGTAAAATATGAAGGTAAAAACAATATCAAGTAATCGGTTCTTGTATTAACGCGATCTTGAAATGGTCTTCACCCCCGGCCCCCCCCCCTTCCCTGGAAACCCTAAAATTCCCCACCGGTTGAGAACTACTGTTCTACCGTATATTGGATCCAATCCAATCCATTATTTAAGGGGGGGGGGGGGATTTTTAATTCTCGGTCAATCTGTTTCCGCAGCGTCCGTTATAATTGATATCCATGTATTGTGAATTTTGATATTCTTTTTCTTTCCGTTGTTGTTTTTAGGGTTAGTCCTAAACAGGACTAGTTATATTTTCTCATCTCTGTTTTTCGGATTCTATTGAGTCCCGCTGACTGGCATTTTCATTATTGCGTTGAATTGCTCCTGATGAGGATTTATCCATGGAAGAATCTGCCAGAATCAGTCAACTCCTAGGTGTTCGTTGCTTACTCCCAAAGGACTAGCCTGAAACTCCTCAAAACTACTGGTCGTGAACTCATTAAGTCCCCATAAGGACTGTTATAGCCCTCACAAGGACTGGTATAGTCCTCATACGGACTGGTGTTCGTAAATGGACCTGAGCCTTACATCTTGTACCTCGCTTCCTTGTAGTTGCTTGCAGTTGTCTGTTTTCAGTTTATTACAATGAACGCCATTGATGGATATCATTGTACATCCTCAGCGTGCGACAGTGGCTTTACAATCGTATTTATCTGTATTGCCTACTCCCTGAGTGCGTTCCTGTAGTAAGTTAGTGCTGCTGCGTTCTTTTTAGTTTTTCATTGGCAAAATCTGTTTATAACGTTTTTTGATTTTTTAAGAGCAAACCTACCCATCTGTAGGGTATAACTGCACGGACCTTTACGCTTGCGTGTCTGCCGCCTATCTGTCTGACACTAGATGTGTGTGATGTGAATGTGTGTGAATGTGAATGTGTGTGAGTGTGAAGGTCTGTGAGTGTGAATGCGTGCGAATGTGTGTTAATAACTATATATCAGTGTCTTGAAAGTGTGTGTCTGTGAGTGTGTCTTTATGTATATCTGTACGTGCGAGTTTGAGGGCATGCATGCATGCATTTAAGCGTGGAGGATGCCATTCAGAAGAACTTTTGGATTACACGGTTGGTACCTTTATTATTACATGGTTGATACCTTGTATACAAGTTTGGTAACTTTAATATGCCGGCCCCTCTAGCGAAGGTGTTAAGGACTTTGTTCGTAGTCCCGTACACTCTCGTACGAAACACAGCTGCGCGAGATTCGGCAGCGGATCGCGTCGCGCTGGATACTTACGGATGTATGTGAGCCGGTCATTCAGAAAGCAATAGCAAACTACTGAACGTAAAACTTGCCAAGACATCAACAGCTGCTGAAAAATGCTGATATATATATATATATATATATATATATATATATATATATATATATATATATATATATATATATATATATATATATATATATATATATAATGCCAATTATTCCTCCCCACGACGCTTTGAATTCAAAGCAAGCAAACGAATAATAATAATATTAATAATAATAATAATAATAATAATAATAATAATAATAATAATAATAATAATAAACAATGTGACCAAAGAAAGCTGTTTGTCTCTTTCTTATTGTTGTATATAATGTGCTGATTTTCTTAGTCTGTTTAGGCTAATAAAGGGAGAGAGAGAGAGAGAGAGAGAGAGAGAGAGGAGAAAGAGGAGAGAGAGAGGAGAGAGAGAGGAGAGAGAGAGGGGGAGATAGAGGAGAGAGAGAGGGGAGAGAGAGGGGGAGGGAGAGAGAGAGTGAGAGAGTGAGAGAGAGGGGAGAGAGAGAGGGGAGAGAGAGGGGAGAGAGAGAGGGGGAGATAGAGGAAAGAGAGAGAGGGGAGAGAGAGGGGAGAGAGAGGGGAGAGAGAGGGGAGAGAGAGGGGGAGAGAGAGGGGAGAGAGATAGAGCGAGAGGGGAGAGAGAGAGAGGGGGGGAGAGAGAGGGGAGAGAGAGAGGGGGAGATAGAGAGGGAGAGAGAGAGGGAGAGAGAGAGGAGAGAGAGAGGGGAGATAGAGGAGAGAGAGAGGGGGAGAGAGAGGGGGAGAGAGAGAGGGGGAGAGAGAGGGGAAGAGAGAGGGGGGGGGAGAGAGGGGAGAGAGAGTGAGAGAGAGGGGGAGGGAGAGAGAGAAAGGGGGGAGATAGAGGAGAGAGAGGGGAGAGAGAGTGAGAGAGAGTGAGAGAGTGAGAGAGTGAGAGGGAGAGAGAGGGGAGAGAGAGAGGGGAGAGAGAGGGGATAGAGAGGGAGAGAGAGAGAGGAGAGAGAGAGGGAGAGATAGAGGAGAGAGAGAGAGAGAAGAGAGAGAGAGAGAGAGAGAGAGAGAGAGAGTCTGTGTGAGAGGTCCAGTACATTGAGTCCTATGTTATGGTAAGTATTATCAACCTGTCCAAGGCTCCCTTCCAGCTGTCCCCCTCCCCGACCCCGCTCAAAATAATATCAATATATGTTTCAAAGTCAGAAGAACAGATCAGCAAGAGCATATGACAAAAACATAAATATGTGTATAGATCAACAGCGAGATCAATAAATGTAGGGAAGATAAATCACGGAAAAGAAAAGTTAGATAGAAGATGAAGTCAGAAAGTAGGTAGATAGATAGGTAAGAAGATATGTAGGGAAACAAGTAGATACAATCAACGATAACATTTTGCCGTTTAACTCTAGCCGACATATTAATGTCAGCAAACATGTAAATAAAACAAAGCTTGCAGTCTACTCACGTGAAAATTAATATCCCCCGAAATGGAAACTACAAAACATTCAGCAATTCAAATTTCCGTTGGTGTTAAAATCCTGATGAAAAAACAACAAACGCTGAATACAGAAGCAAACACACTGGGCGACAGTCTGCCTGTGACCTGTAACCAGTTCTCTCTCATTCAGCGTGCGCCAACGAGCGGAACCAGCTGCGAACCTCCACCTCTGTCTGCCCTGTTATGAAGAAGTGTAGTTTTTATGACTCGCCCTCACGTTGTGGTTGTATGAACTCTCATGACACAAGCTCATCACACCACTGGCTATCTAAGACGGTGTGTGCCTGACGTCTAGCCACTTCGTATCAATCACTCCATTGCCTGGTCTACTCAGACAGTATTATCTTTGTTTGATACTACAGTGATGGTCGCTGGAAACAAATTCAGAAGTAACGATTCACAATACCAGAAGATTGAGAAAAGAGAGGAATCAGAAGCCACATCATTATCATGTGTCCTCCAAAGTGATACACGCCTTCATGTCTCCCCTCAAAATTCGGTCCTTTATGTCAATCAACGGTGGCGTGCGAGGAATTAAAGTGTTACATAAATACACACACGTAGTATTGTTTGGAGCTCACAGAAGAAGAAGGAAAAAGTAGAGACTAGAGGACGCACTAGAGAACATAAAATTGGAAAGCCATAGGTACCGACCGGGATTCGAACCTGTCAGGTACCGACCGGGATTCGAACCTGTCACCTCCAAATGACGACAGCGCCTCGTTGCAGGAACAAGTGTACTTCGACGCATGACCAAATAGACACTCCAAAAAAAAAGTGTCTTCATTAGTCATGTCTTTCATACACATGAACCTACAACTATGGAATACGGACATAATTCGTATCAAACCATTGAGATAGCACCATAGGTCTCATAATTTATATTAAACCAGCATAGGTCAAATAACAAACACACAAACACATCGGACCGTAAATGCTGTGTCCAGTATATTAACAAACATTTAAAGAAGAGAAATTATTGGTCGGTTCTAATGATGTACACGTATTACACAGGAAATCAATTTGGGAACCAGTTGAGGCCACTGAACCAGTTACATAAATAAACACACGTAGTATTGTTTGGCGCTCACAGAAGGAGAAGAAAGAAGTAGAGACTAGAGGACGCACTAGACAACATAAAAATTGAAAGTTATAGTTACCGACCGGGATTCAAACCTGTCACTTCCAAATGACAACAGCGCCTCGCTGCAGGAACAAGTGTACTTCGACGCATGACCAACTAGACACTCCAAAAAAAAAGTGTCATGATTTCCTGAGGGGTTAAAGAGAGTGCCACAAGACCTACAGCTATGACATATTATGATCATGAAGCTTTTCGACAAGTCTATGGAATTATTTCTGATTAATAATGAAGCTACTGTAGTTGTAAAACATTCAAGAAACATATTCTGTTCATAACGTGCAAGTTCATGTGATGGCTGGAAACATATTCTGTTAATAAACTAACAACATGTGTGGATTTGGATAATGATTGGAAACATATTATGTTCAAATAATATGCTTGTGGGGTTTAGATGACGGCTGGATAAATATTCTGTTCGTAGCAGATTACTTATGGACAAGGGGGAGGTGGTCGTGCACCTGTGGGACCAGCTGGAGAAGATGGGGGAACAGACTGAGAACTCGCATGTGGGAAGGAAGAGATTGCGGGGATTGGTGGGGTTCTGGTAGAATCTCAAAACAGAGAGGGAAGACCAGAAGAACTCTCAATCGGATAGCGGTGGGAGCGATTAGTAGTGTGACTCTTCACTGGCTGTTGAACGAGGGAACGGAGCGCGAATGGGAATGTCCTGAGTGCAGTTATGTCAGTTCTTAGCTCAACTCAACTGAACTTTATGAACAGAATCTGTTTCTAGCCATCACCTGAACCCTACAGGTATATTATCCATCATGTGCCATGCCGGTAAGCGTGGGTGGTCATGTTCTGCCGTCTCACTCGATCACCAGAGTCGTGGATCAGCTCCGTGTTTCTGTCTCGACCATGCCACAAGGCCAAGCCATCCATGTACTTGCTTCTAGGTCTTCCCCTTGGTCTGTTCCCATCGATCTTACCAGTTGTCACCAAATTCTCCAATCCATTTCTTCTCATAACATGCCCAAAAATTTTTGACTGTCTACGTCTAATTTCTCTAATCAATTTACGATCTTCATTTGTTTCTTGAAGGACTTGTTCATTGGTCTTTCTGGCTGTCCATGGTATTCTTTGCATTTTCCTCAGAAACCACATCTCTACAGCCATCAGATGTTTTCTCAGCCTGACTGCTCATTGTCCACGCTTCACATCCATACAAAAGTACAGGTTCAATGTAGCATCTCAACACTCTTTTGCTCGTTTCAATTGACATCTTTTTATTGGTCAATATGTTTTTCATCTTGCTAAAGGCTACTTTTGCCATGGCGATTCTTGTTCTAATCTCTTCAAGGCATCTCCCATCAGATGTTATTACTGTTCCGAGATAATTGTACCTGCTCACTTGTTGAAGAATATTCCCATTTACTTGTATATTACATTGTGGTATTTCGTCCTTCCTAGTGACGACCATAATCTGTGTCTTTTTACAATTTAATTCTAACCCTAGTTGTTCACTGTGTGTAACAATCGCATCTACTAAATTTTGCAGGTCCTGTTCATTGTCTGCAATCAAGACTGTATCATCTGCATATCTAATGTTATTGATGCATCGTCCCCCAATGTTGATTCCTTCCATATCTTCAATATTTCTGATGGATGGATGGAATCTGCTTCCCAAAGGGCTCGGATGTTACCGGCCTGGGAAGGACACCTGGGCCAATGCGGCAACTTTTGCATTTGATGTCTATGAGGGCTTCCAGGATAAACAAGAGACAGTGGTGGTAGCTCTTGACCTGGAGGATGAGTACAGCAGGGTTAGGTATGATCGGTTGATATACACTGTGCTGGACATGGAGGTCTGCCCTTGCCTTGTCACATGGGTTGCGGCCGTCCTTTATGAGTGTAAGGTTGCACTGCGCCTGGGTTCCTGGACTTCTGACCCCTGTACTATTACACC
The DNA here is from genome assembly GCA_014155875.1 of Cepaea nemoralis. NCBI lineage: Eukaryota > Metazoa > Mollusca > Gastropoda > Stylommatophora > Helicidae > Cepaea > Cepaea nemoralis. Next base: position 387,957 of record JACEFZ010027805.1, on the reverse strand, counting down.
TGGGTTGCCACAGGGATCTGCCGTGTCCCCAGTGCTCTTATAGTGTCTACACCAGCAAAGTCGCAGCTATTGAGACACCAGGTGTTGGTAGAATCTTGACATTTGCAGATGATGTGCTGGTGTACAGACAGGGCAGAGACAGGGAAAATTTGACTGAAGACTCACAGATGGCAGTAAACAGGGTGGCGGAGTGGTGCAGGGACGCAGGAGTCGTTATAAATCCAGACAGGGCATCGGTTGTGTTGTACTACCTGGATAACCGGATTGTGAAGGCAGAATGCCCCATGTATTATATTGAATGGATGTCCTCTTAGTAGAGAGAGTAAATTGAAGTACTTGGGTATCACCGTTGACAGGTGTATGTCTTTTAAGGATCATATTGAAGCTTTGGTGGTGAAGGCTGGTAGGGGTCTTAATGCATTGAGAGCTATGGCAGCAACCGGGGTAGAGCAGAGGATGCTTTACAGGCTATTTCAGCAGTTAATAATTTATGTCCATGTGTATGGGTTGGGGCTGCCCACAGTGTATTAAAGAGCTAGCTTGAAAGGGTGGAGCGCATACACAATGCGACCAAGCGGGTTATCCTGGGGTACAAAGGACACACCACTTATATGCATGAGGCATATCCTGGCGCTACCAACAATGGCGGATAGGCATAGGGTCCTTCAAGCCAAATGATACATGCGAGTTGCTGCAGATAGGGATCACCCCCTGCATGAAGCCGTGGATATGGTCAAGGGTCATAGACTAAGACGAGGCAGGTCCAGGATGGCACAGGCAGAAATATCTATACGTCAGGTGTGTGATCTCTAGACCATCAATCGTCAAAAAGAGTAGGTTGAAGTACCATCAAACATGACGGACTGGCACAGTGTAATAGTAACACTGGGTCCCGAGTGCAGAGAATGGGCAGCGGGCCGCACAATGTTTGAGGTGCAACAACTGATCCAGAGTAATACATATCAGGGTGACATTGTGCTCTGTACTAATGGGTTCGTGGTGAGAAACAGACTGAATTGTTTGGGTTTCATTGCAAAGGCTAATGGAAGATTCTTAAAAAAAAGGAGAGTCTGGCATATGATGCTACGACCTTCAGCATGCGAATGGAGGTGGAAGAAATCACAGCGTCATTCCGTTGGTTAAAGGAGACCACCGCAACACACATTGTCTTCATCACAGACTCAAGGAGTATGCTTAGTAGGGCGGAGAAAGGAATGTTTCGCGTAGAATGGCTCACCTTGCCTCAAAGGTCACAGATTGTGAGAATTGTATGGATATTTCCCCCTTGTCATGCGGGACTGCGGGGGTATGAACAGGCTGGTAGGCTGGCAGGAAATGCACCTCTTGGTAGCAGATTACTTATGGACAAGGGGGAGGTGGTCGTGCACCTGTGGGACCAGCTGGAGAAGATGGGGGAACAGACTGAGAACTCGCATGTGGGAAGGAAGAGATTGCGGGGATTGGTGGGGTTCTGGTAGAATCTCAAAACAGAGAGGGAAGACCAGAAGAACTCTCAATCGGATAGCGGTGGGAGCGATTAGTAGTGTGACTCTTCACTGGCTGTTGAACGAGGGGACGGAGCGCGAATGGGAATGTCCTGAGTGCAGTTATGTCAGTTCTTAGCTCAACTCAACTGAACTTTATGAACAGAATCTGTTTCTAGCCATCACCTGAACACTACAGGTATATTATCCATCATGTGCCATGCCGGTAAGCGTGGGTGGTCATGTTCTGCCATCTCACTCGATCACCAGAGTCGTGGATCAGCTCCGTGTTTCTGTCTCGACCATGCCACAAGGCCAAGCCATCCAGGTACTTGCTTCTAGGTCTTCCCCTTGGTCTGTTCCCCTCGATCTTACCAGTTGTCACCAAATTCTCCAATCCATTTCTTCTCATAACATGCCCAAAAAATTTTGACTGTCTACGTCTAATTTCTGGGAAGCAGATTACGACTTTCCAAATGTAGCTGGAGCCTGAGTGCTACTATCTTTTCGAGGGCTGTGCCAAATGTGTTTTGCGGGGTTATGATTCGGTATCCATTAAATCTGGAGTGATCCTTACCTGGCTTTGGAAGTGGGATCAGATAGCTATGCACCAAATCCTGGGGTATTTCCGCCGTATGCAAGCGTAGGTTGAAACAAAGAGCCATCTCCTCCAAGTCCCCATCATTCACGTTACTCATATGATTATACCTCACCCCATCCGGGCCTAGTTCGGTGTATTTAGCCCTATTCAGTATTCGTCTAATATCCTCCACCTTAACCTCACAGCGAAACTTCATAGTGACCGGTGACAAGGCCTCACTGACCATATCTCTAATAGTTCTATCCTGCTGATCCGTCTGTTTTGAAAATCGTGCAAGAAAAGCCTCCTCTCTGTCCTGGTCAGTTGTCATAGGTCGGTTGTCATCATCATAAACGGTACCATGTATACCAGGCATCGCCTGTCTGTGAATCTGCCGGTGCAGCCTCCAGAATTTACCCAATGTCACATCCCCACCGACTTCATTGATAAACTGTTCCCACTTCATCCTTTTTGCCTCTGCTGCCTGGAGTTTAAAATGCTGTACATTTACTTTGTTATACTTTCAGCCTCCTCCAATTCTGTGTTAACTGAATTTTTTTGCTCTCCGCACTCTATGTCAATACCTTAATGGCCGCCCTCTTTTCCTTACATGATGTCTCTATCTCTGGTGTCCACCATGGTGGTTGGGTGAAGATTTTTCTTGTTGGTTTAGACCAGTGGTTCTCAACCAGTGGGGAATCCCCCCCCCCCCAGGGGGGAATTTTAGGGTTTCCAGGGGGGGGGAATGAAGACCATTTCAAGATCGCGTTAATACAAGAACCGATTACTTGATATTGTTTTTCCCTTCATACTTTACATTTATGTACGTCTCATCCATCTAAAATTTATTTTATAAAGTAAGTAGACCCACAAATCATGTTTTATGTGGATGTCTAGACTTGTTTTAGTATATGCTATTAAATTTACCTTCCATTTTTACGTATACTGTGTAGGAGTGGGGGGATTTTTAGATAGGAAATATGAAAGGGGGGAGGGGGATGACGTTCTGAAAATACGGTGAAGGGGGGCACGGGCCAAATATTTGACAGGAGGGGGGGGGGGATGACGTTCTGAAAATATGGTGAAGGGGAGCACGGGCCAAAAAAAGGTTGAGACCCACTGGTTTAGATCGTCCCTGTGATCTACGGCTAACCAAGCGCGAAGAATGGTCGTAATCATAACTGAATGCTCTGCGGGTTCTTATAGTTCTGACTATGCTGGACTTAGGTATCAATACAGAACAGGGCAGGTGGTCGCTTCCATGATCCCCAAGGACCCTCCATTTTATGTTTGATGCCGCCTCTTGGGATACAAGTGCCAGGTCGATGCCGTGTCAGGGTTCCCCGGTCTAATTGCCAGCCTAGTTGGTTTCTCGTCATTTATGCAGACTACATCCGTCTCAAGCAAGGCCTGAGCAAGAGCTTTACCATGTCTGTTCTCTCCTGACCAGTCCCACTCTTTGGTGCGTTTTTTGAAGTCACCACATATCATATACCTGGTACCAGGGATATCCGCTGAACCTTTCAACCAGTCCCAACTCTGTGCTTACGCAAGATTCGTCGCTTACAAATATATATATATTAGGTTCCAACTGTATCTTCCGATTGTAATCTGCCTTCCTGGAACTTTACTTTCCTGATCCCACCCACTCATATCCAGTATCGAATGCTATAAACCATCCTTGACCACCAGAGCCTACCCATGTCTTTCCTGCCCGGTTGGATTTATGTAACATGTGTACCCGTGGCATTTAAAAGAGCTTCACTTCAGTTCTTGTAATATCAGGACATCAAAATCGTTTCTCCAAAATTGGTCTACGCTGCTTTGCACTACAACAGCCCGTATAGTTTCTAGTCCCAAACTATCCGTTTTCATCCTACCACTTCTGGCTCTAGCCCGTTTCTTCCTTTTCCTTTCCCTCTCTCTTCTACCTTTTCTCCTCTGGTTCATTTTCTCCTCGATAGTTGTTGTCAAATGTATCGAGCAGAAAACTTGCACTCAGTTGCTTCCGCGATAATTCTGTTTTTATTTTCCATAGTTGGTTAGATTTAAAGGTAGGAAATAACCGATCACCCTAGTAGAGCTTGCCAGGGAAGGGGCAAGGACCCGCATACTAGACTTTCCACGTTTCACGACCAGCTCACCACTGGCCATCCAGTCCACGGCACGTTGGTCCACCCTTAAACTCTGGAGGTTTATAATCGGAGTTTTCCATCTCCTAGATGGACCAATGTAAATGCTAATGTGGCCCCGTCCACCCTGGGACAAGAAATTCTAGTTCCTCAACCCACCCGGCGAACACATTAGATTAATGTATACGGGGATCAACAAACAATTAACACACAATATCTATCAAATAGTTCACAGCCAAAATCACCGCACATCCCTGTGTTGGTGCATGGAGAAAGTCCAGATGGCATCTTCATTGTCGCTTTTCTCTGCCAATAACCTCTACAAATTGTTTCGCATCATATTTAACCATGTTGAGCAACTGTCCATTCTGTTGGTAAAACCCATCTCCACAAATGCCGCGTTTCTTACAATACACACCATCGTGCTGTGCCCGCGATCTCCTGAGCTGCAGAAGTTAGTCTTCTGAGACGAGGTCAGAAAAAGTCTCCTGGAAGTTCCTTATGACTGTGCCACCAGTTGACGCATCACCTTCTACGCCTTTGTTGTCTGCAGTTTTAGTAGAACTGCATCAGCTTTTCCGTGCACCTCAGAAAAGTGGAGTACGCGATCATAACACCTGACTAGCGGACTATTTATTCATCGCACAGTCTGACATCAGGGGAATATAATCGACTTTCGGACGTTTCTTTAGGTGTGTGTACATATCTAGAAGTGTTTCATCATCACTAAAGAAAGTTAGTCTAAACCATCCAAGCGGTGCATTTAAAATTAAGAGTTGTATATGACCATGTAGCAGAGGAGTAAGTTAGGTGGGCAAAGGCTACAGCACGATTGAGCATCGGGATGGAATGGGAGGAGAGATGCTCAAGTCGTGACGTAGTTTGTTGTCAAGAATCAGTTTTACATCTGAACCTAGCCTAGAAGGCAGGCTGTCAACACGTTTGTATTATACCATGACATTCTATCGGCCATAACGTTTAATAAAGTTGATTTAGAATTTCTACAAGACTTGTTAAGCCATCGTTTCATCATACACTGTTATAACCACTCTGTGCAGCACATATGGAGCGATAAATGACAGCCTCCACCTGCCGCGCTGGAAATTTGGCCAGTATGGCTGCATGTGTGGTCATCACTCCCTGAGTCTCCAACCACAGCCATTGGGAAGCGACAACACGTTGAGTAGTAATCCTATATCAGCTCTGAACTCTGCTTTAAGGCCACATATCTACCTCCATCGACATTCAGGGAATACACCTCAGCTGCCACAGTTCCTTCAATGGTGAACTTGTTCATGTATGATGAAATTGTGTTGGCATCCACAAGGAATACAATGTTTCTAGATATTTTCCATGAGTTATCACATGCTACTATGAAACGCAAAGACTGATGTGTTTCAAATACATCCCAAACCATATTGTCCTGTCTGGATGTGAAAGCCTTAATGTAAGAGGCGTATCACATAAATCATCATGGTCAGTGACATAATTCAGTTCATATAATAAACCTGTAGGATTCAGATGATGGCTGAAACAAAAATATTTTCTTGATACACTTCATGTGTAAATTCAAATGATGACTGGAAACATGTTCGTCATCTTCTGTTTCTTCTTCTTCTTCTTCTTCGTCTTCTCCTTTATGATATTCTGTCCTCTTAAAGTACTGGAGATTTGTGAGAAATGTCATCATGTTCTTATAACATGAAGAAGGCAAAATCTCAACTGCATCTTCACGTGGTAAAGGATCAGAAACAGACCACCATGTAGTAAATAACACAAAGCTGGGGTAGGAGTATCCCCCATTATAAGTGGACAATTTTGCTGCAGTTGAGCAGTGCAAGGCACTTTCTTGTTCTGACAGTAAGACATTACTGTCAGAAGCAGGGGTAAACTACTCTCGTTTTGATGTGGAATTCTCTTGAAAACTACAACAGGATATTTCCAAGATTTCATCGAATTCTACAGGGTCAGATAATGTCGTTAACTGCTATCTTGGGACATCGTCGTCCAATAGATAGGGACAGACCGAGAGATATCAAGCAAGATGGACTGAGACAGTGGAGGAATATGATCAGCATATTTAAACCAGACCACCAAGGACCAATATCTGAGGAGAGCCATGAACACCTTCGATAGGCTTGTAAATATCATAACGATGATGTGTAATGTTCTGTAATTAATGTCAGCGTCCTTGATTATTACATACAAGCTATATGTTAATATTTTGAATGATATTTCTCTAACACCAGTTGTCCTTTTGTTGTTTTGTTACGTTATCTTGCACTATTGGGACTTACTTGTGTATCATAACCTGCAGGATACTTTCATTTTATAAGTCCCCGATTTCCGTTATATGCCTCTCTAACGCTTCCTGGTAACTCTACCCTGGAGCACAGTTTACGGTAAGTGATAATGACTAATTTATGGGCAATGAAAGGTGACAATTCAGGAGTCTCCGTGGACACGTCGTTACGCCGCCTGCCTCATGCTCCGAAGGTTGTGGGTTCGATTCTGAGCCATATCTTTCGATTTACGAATGCCAGTTTTTCGGAGACTCCTAGTGGTCGACGATAGAGCTACAGAGTTGTATATCCTGTACAGAACGTTGCAGTCAACACCAGCATTTTACTGCCGTTGTAAGAAAACTTGCCGTCTTGGCAAGTTTTACGTTCAGTAGTTTGTCATAGCTTTCTAAACAACCGGCTCCCATGCCAACACGTTAAAACCAGCGCGATGCGGTCTGCTGCCAAATCGGTCGCCGCTGTGTTTCAAACACGGGTAAGCGGCATTACGAATCGCGTCCGCAACGCCATCTCCAAGGAGGGCCGTCGAGGCGAGACCCTTTAGGCAGCCTTTTAGGTGCAATTTTAAAGATAAGAGTGTCTCTTTGCAGTCTGAATGCGGGTGTTCTTTCTTTCACACAGAAATATGTGTCAGGCTCTATATGACTAGACGCCCGCCTGGTGGCCATGTGTTTGGGAGCGAAGAATGGGATGGGGGAGGTGTTAGACTGACTTATAGCGCCGATTAGTCTATACAAATATGAGTCTAGCACCATGTGACCAATGATCGTTAAATAATGTAAAGGGATACTTTACTTTTCACGCACCACAGTGATAGTGACTCAGTCTGATACGCACTTAGAGAAATGTTTCATTCCGGCGCCCACTCGGACGACTCAAGCACATGAGCTTAGTACCTTTTGTATATTTTATGTGTAGTTGTATCAGTGTCTGTTTGCTGTTTATGTGCTGATGAAGGCTCTAGCTGCAACGTCTATTTTGTCACCTGTGATCGTGTTCTTGTTAGGCTGACCAGTTCTATTTCTCGTTTTTGTAGATTTACTCACAGTAATAGACACGTCACATCCGGCTTATCACGCTCTCCTACTGCCGGAACCTGGTGTATGAGTGAACTTACCAATAACGTGATGTATGAGTGAACTTATGAGGAGCGGCTGGCCGAGTGACTGCAACGCCGGATTCTCCTTTCGGAGACCCGGGTTCGAATCCTCAGTAAGGTGTAGGATTTTTTTTCTGTCGGAGGCAAAATAGAAAATCCTAACCTAATCAGTTCGCGGCGGCTGCACTAGCCAGGCGGCCTTAATTCCTCATCACAGAACCCCCCCCCCCCCTCCCCCATCCTGCCAGACACACCGCAAGGTACTATATTGGCAGTAAATGACAGTTTGACAGTTTATGAGTGAACTTAACAATAACGTGGTGTATGAGTGAACTTATCAATAACTTGGTGTATAAGTGAACTTACCAATAACGTGGTGTATGAGTGAACTTATCAATAACGTGGTGTATGAGTGAACTTAACAATAACGTGGTGTATGAGTGAACTTATCAATAACTTGGTGTATAAGTGAACTTACCAATAACGTGGTGTATGAGTGAACTTATCAATAACGTGGTGTATGAGTGAACTTATCAATAACGTGGTATATGTGTGAACTTATCAATAACGTGGTGTATGAGTGAACTTATCAATAACGTGGTGTATGAATGAACTTATCAATAACGTGGTGTATGAGTGAACTTATCAATAACGTGGTGTATGAGTGAACTTATCAATAACGTGGTGTATGAGTGAACTTATCAATAACGTGGTGTATGAGTGAATTTATCAATAACGTGGTGTATGAGTGAACTTATCAATAACGTGGTGTATGAGTGAACTTATCAATAACGTGGTGTATGAGTGAATTTATCAATAACGTGATGTATGAGTGAACTTATCAATAACGTGGTGTATGAGTGAACTTATCAATAACGTGGTGTATGAGTGAACTTATCAATAACGTGGTGTATGAGTGAACTTATCAATAACGTGGTGTATGTGCTGGGAAACATAAGTCATTGTCATTGAAAGTTAGAAAAAGTGTTCTTGCATGTTACATAGAACCGATTTTAACACACGGCTGCGAATCCTGAGCTATTAGTAAACAGGCGAAATAATACCTGGAAGCCTTGGCGATGTGGTTGTATAGAAGAATGTTGAAAATTAATTGGACAGCCAAAATGACGTTTTAAAGAAAGTTGAGTTGCAAAGACAACTTATGACAAACATCAGAAAGAGTCATCGTATTTTGGCCACAAACACAAACAAGACACAAACTGGAACATGTTGTGACAACAGAAACTATTTGCGTAAAGAGAGATAGAGGAAGACAACGGGATAAAATTATTGACAGTCTTTTGTAATTGCACGGAAGGGAGTCAAGACACGAATTGATCCATAACGTCGAAGATCGCAATTTGTGGCGAGGCACTGGATGATGATGATGTAAGTTGAGAGGAGCTGTGGCTAAAAAGTTACGCTGTCCATCTCAGGCCCATAAGGTATCGGTTCAGACACCAGAATAGAGTTTCCCAGAACCTTTGGTATCTAGTGCCACTCCTTCCCCTGATTACTTGGGTAGTGAAATCGGATACCAGCCTTCCTGGATAAGGGCGAAAAACAGGAGGTTCCGTGAACAATTTGTGCACCTTAAAAATCCCACGACAGTTGTAAATACAAAGCGTAGGCCAAAAGGCTTCTACTCCTGCAACATTGTTAGAGAAGAACATCAACCACGAGTAAACAAAGCCTGTTACCAAGGATGGTATCTACTTAGAGGCAGCAAACCGTACACAAATGCACGCTGAAGTCAGACAAACTGACCTTTGAGGTACTTAGCTGGTGTAACACACTTCCCCTTGAAATAGAATCTAAGAAAGAAGCGGCAGTTGTGTGTGATGTAAGTATAAATCAATTCCAAGTACTGTTCACAGAAAGTCACTTGGGAACCACTGATAGGATGGCAATCCACACAATGTTTACATAAAGTTACACAAAGTACAGTTGTTTAGGCCTCGTAAAAGCACGTTTCATCGTATGAATGGTCTTCACACAAAGGTAGTGTTGTGCGCAAAACAAAAGAGAATAATAACCTGAATATTGGTAATCGTTACGACAGATAGCACTGACCTGAAGATAACAAGATAATTTATCTGCAACAAACAACAATTTAACAGTTGGGCAAACATGAAAACCTCTACAATAAAATGATGTATGAGAGAATGGAAACGTGCCTTGGTCCGATTACTGAAGATAGCGTGTCTATGCTACATGGACACGACCGCAAGGTTATGCTTTTTTCCAATACACATTGCACTAGAAGACACACCGTGTTATATTTACCGACAAGCTGTTATAGAAAGCAAGGGGACATATGCAGAAATTAGCGGATAAATAGACAATGGATAATTGAAAGCTGTAAGCACGCCTGTGCCGAATACAATATACTGGAATACTTTCACGGTTGGTTGGCACCTGATGGGCTTGTCAGCCCCACGCCAAACCTCTTTAGTCGTCTCTCGCGACATGCAAGGTAGACTACATTGTTACTAATGTGTGCTTCACATTAGAGCTCGGTAACACACGGAGGGATAACTTGAAGACACTGAAAGCTACAATCATGTCTGAGTCGAATGCGTCACTTCTATATTATCAACTTTAGCGGTCGAGACGACGCAAGATTTGGAATCCAGTCATGACAAACATGGTTGTGCCATATTGTATAAAAGCGTATCGTGTGGTATCTGCTTGTTTGCTTTGTCTTCTATAAGTGCACATCAATACCAGCGGGTTTAACCCATGTTGACTCTGTTTCAGTCATCAGTTGAAGATCGCATATTCTCTGAGTCATTGCAACCTGAAGTCATGTCAACTCATACGTACCACCTTCAGTTCTAAACAACGAGTGTTGTGTCCTTAGCTCTTCCCCGCCAACCCCAGCCAACGCCTCATGCGTTTTCTAACTTGTTGACATTTCTCCATGTCATCTAAACAAATCTGGTGTCTCAGAAGGCCGCTTGCACAGTGATTTAATCTGTTTGAAGCTAATAATGTGGCCCATTGTTTGCGGACCTGCAGTGTTGACGATCTGGCACTGAAATAATTACGATATAATCTACAGAAGACGAGGGATTATACAGCAACCATAACCTCTGTTGATGTCGTGGTAGCGCAGTGGCTAGCAGGCATATCTGCCAGTCCGGTGGTTTATGTTCGAATCCCCATTGCAAATAGATTTTAAAGATTGACCCAGCCTAAACATGGCATCTGAAAATGTTCCGGGATGTAAAGGCAGGCAGAGCGGTATTGATAAAATCGCCCATCGAGCACAGATTGATCTAGATAATATGGGGCTAAAATTATGAACCAGGGCATAATATACGAGTCTCACTCAGGCTAATACTATGACCTATATACGTATACTCATTATCTGTATCAAGTGCCCTGTCAAATGAAGTCAGGCGTCTCTACGAGTATTGTTTACATCTTGTGCCTACATTTATTCATGCAACCATGCAAGACTGCCTGCCAGATTCGCAGCTTGAAAGCTTCTTTCTTTTTACCCACTAATTTTTTCGACGTTACGGCATATATATCATGTATGCGCAAACCATTAACAGGTTAACAGGCAAAAAGATCAATGTTATTGCACCAGGTTTATCCCATTACATCTCGGTCTTTGCACGCTATCTGCTAGGAAAGCGTCCCACAGAGCACAATGTATGTAGCTTCGGCTACGATCCCCAGGAATGTCAGAAGCAATTGCACTCGGGAACAGAATGACGGATCCGGAAGCGAGCCCAGGACTTTCCGATCACGAGGCAAACGGCTTAACATTCGTTACGGAGCTATCTTTTCCTCTCACAGGTGATACAAATTACAATTGCTACAATGAATGTCAGCCAGGATCTGCAATCCTATGCTGACATAGTGACTCAGTCTGATACGCACTTAGAGATGTTTCATTCGGCGCCCACTCGGACGACTCAAGCACATGAGCTTAGTACCTTTTGTATATTTTATGTGTAGTTGTATCAGTGTCTGTTTGCTGTTTATGTGCTGATGAAGGCTCTAGCTGAGTCTTTTTGTCACCTGTGATCGTGTTCTTGTTAGGCTGACCAGTTCCATTTCTCGTTTTTGTAGATTTACTCACAGTAATAGACACGTCACATCCGGCTTATCACGCTCTCCTATTGTCGGAACCTGGTGTATGAGTGAACTTATCAATAACGTGATGTATGAGTGAACTTATGAGGAGCGGCTGGCAACTCCGGATTCTTTTGTGGAGGTTGTACCCCAGTGGTGTGGATTTTTTTTCTGTGGAGGCCAGAACTGCAACCCGTCATTTCGCGGCGGCGTGTTCTAGTTAGGCGGCCTAGTTCCTTTTTCTCGTTTTTGTCAGATTACACCCCAAGGTAATAGACACGTCACATGACGTTACAGTTTATGCGGAACACTGTGTGTATGAGTGAACTTATCAATAACGTGGTGTATGAGTGAACTTATGAGGAGCGGGTGTCATGAGTGACTTACAACGTGGTTTGCTTTCGGAAAACCCGGTATGTTGAATCCTAAAGTAAGGTGTATGAGTGCTTATCTCGGGGTGGAGGAAATAAAAATGGTAATTTAAATCAGTTCGTGGTGTATGATGAATTTATAAAAGGGGTATGATTGACTTATCAATAACGCCCCCCCTATCGTGAATTTACAATAACGCAGTGTATATAATTGGCAGTAAATGACGTGGTTATGAGTGAATTTAAATAAATAACGTGGTGTATGAGTGAACTTATCAATAACTTGGTGTATGAGTGAACTTATCAATAAACGTGGTGTATGAGTGAACTTATCAATAACGGGTGTATGAGTGAACTTATCAATAACGTGGTGTATGAGTGAACTTATCAATAACGTGGTGTATGAGTGAACTTATCAATAACGTGGTGTATGAGTGAATTTATCAATAACGTGGTGTAATGAGTTGAACTTATCAATAACGTGGTGTATGAGTGAACTTATCAATAACGGGGTGTATGAGTGAACTTATCAATAACGTGGTGTATGAGTGAACTTATCAATAACGTGGTGTATGAGTGAACTTATCAATAACGTGGTGTATGAGTGAACTTATCAATAACGTGGTGTATGAGTGAACTTATCAATAACGTGGTGTATGAGTGAACTTATCAATAACGTGGTGTATGAGTGAACTTATCAATAACGTGGTGTATGAGTGAACTTATCAATAACGTGGTGTATGAGTGACTTATCAATAACGTGGTGTATGAGTGAACTTATCAATAACGTGGTGTATGAGTGAACTTATCAATAACGTGGTGTATGAGTGAACTTATCAATAACGTGGTGTATGAGTGAACTTATCAATAACGTGGTGTATGTGCTGGGACACATAAGTCATTGTCATTGAAAGTTAGAAAAAGTGTTCTTGCATGTTACATAGAACCGGTTTTAACACACGGCTGCGAATCCTTAGCTATTAGTAAACAGGCGAAATAATCCCTGGAAGCCTTGGCGATGTGGTTTTATAGAAGAATGTTGAAAATTAATTGGACAGCCAAAATGACGTTTAAAAGAAAGTTGAGTTGCAAAGACAACTTATCACAAAGATCAGAAAGAGTCATCGGGATTTTGGCCCCACAAACACAAAAAAAAGACACAAACGAACATGCTAGACAAAAAGAAAACACAAACAAGACAGAGAAGACAACGAGATAAAATATAGACAAAATCTTTTCAAATAAGCACGGAAGGACAAGACACAAACCAATAAGACAAAATCGCAATTTGTGACAACAGAAATATTTGCGTGAGAGATTAGAGGAAACACGGGAAAAATTACGCTTTTTTTCCATCAAGACACGGATCCATAAGGAGATCGGTGGCAGACACGAGATAGAGTTTCCAGAACCTTTGGTATCTAGTGCCATCCTCCCCTAAGGTACTTCGGATAAATTTGAAATCGGATTTTCCACTCCTTCCTGGGTTTTTGGGTAGAAATCGGAAAACTTCCGGTGAAAAAAATTTTCCCTGAAAAGTCCCAAAACGACAGTTGTAAATACAAAGCGTAGGCCAAAAGGCTTCTACTCCTGCAACATTGTTAGAGAAGAACATCAACCACGAGTAAACAAAGCCTGTTACCTAGGATGGTATCTACTTAGAGGCAGTAAACCGTACACAAATGCACGCTGAAGTCGGACAAACTGACCTTTGAGGTACACAACTGGTGTAATACACTTCCCCTTGAAATAGAAACTAAGAAAGAAGCGGAAGTTGTGTGTGATGTAAGTATAAATCAATTCCAAGTACTGTTCACAGAAAGTCACTTGGGAACCACTGATAGGATGGCAATCCACACAATGTTTACATAAAGTTACACAAAGTACAGTTGTTTAGGCCTCGTAAAGCACGTTTCATCGTATGAATGGTCTTCACACAAAGGTAGTGTTGTGCGCAAAACAAAAGAGAATAATAACCTGAATATTGGTAATCGTTACGACAGATAGCACTGACCTGAAGATAACAAGATAATGTATCTGCAACAAACAACAATTTAACAGTTGGGCAAACATGAAAACCTCTACAATAAAATGATGTATGAGAGAATGGAAACGTGCCTTGGTCCGATTACTGAAGATAGCGTGTCTATGATACATGGACACGACCGCAAGGTTATGCTTTTTTCCAATACACATTGCACTAGAAGACACACCGTGTTATATTTACCGACAAGCTGTTATAGAAAGCAAGGGGACATATGCAGAAATTAGCGGATAAAAAGACAATGGATAATTGAAAGCTGTAAGCACGCCTGTGTCGAATACAATATACTGGAGCACTTTCACGGTTGGTTGGCACCTGATGGGCTTGTCAGCCCCCCGCCAAACCTCTTTAGTCGCCTCTCACGACATGCAAGGTAGACTACATTGTTACTAATGTTTGCTTCCCATTAGAGCTCGGTAACACACGGAGGGATAACATGGAGACACTGAAAGCTACAACCATGTCTGAGTCGAAACGTCACTTCTATATGATCAACTTTAGCGGTCGAGACGACGCAAGATTTGGAATCCAGTCGTGACAAACATGGTTGTGCCATAGTGTATAACAGCGTATCGTGTGGTATCTACTTGTTTACTTTGTCTTCTGTAAGTGCACATCAATACCAGCGGGTTTAACCCATGTTGACTCTGTTTCAGTCATCAGTTGAAGATCGCATATTCTCTGAGACATTGCAACCTGAAGTCATGTCAACTCATACGTACCACCTTCAGTTCTAAACACGAGTGTTGTGTCCTTAGCTCTTCCCCGCCAACCCCAGCCAACGCCTCATGAGTTTTCTAACTTGTTGACATTTCTCCATGTCATCTAAACAAATCTGGTGTCTCAGAAGGCCGCATGCACAGTGCAGTGATTTAATCTCTTTGAAGCTAATAATTTAGCCCATTGTTTGCGGACCTGCTGTGTTGACGATCTGGCACTGAAATAGTTACCATATAATTTACAGAAGACGAGGTATTATACAGCAACCATAACCTCTGTTGATGTCGTGGTAGCGCTGTGGCTAGCAGGCACATCTGCCAGTCCGGTGGTTTATGTTCGAATCCCCATTGCAAATAGATTTTAAAGATTGACCCAGCCTAAACATGGCATCTGAAAATGTTCCGGGACGTAAAGGCAGGTAGAGCGGTATTGATAAAATCGCCCATCGAGCACAGATTGATCAAGAAAATATGGGGCTATAATTATGAACCAGGGCACCAGCTCGTGAATACGAGTCTCACTCAGGCTAATACTATGACCTATATACGTATACTCATTATCTGTATCAAGTGCCTTGTCAAATGAAGTCAGGCGTCTCTACGAGTATTGTTTACATCTTGTGCCTACATTTATTCATGCAACCATGCAAGACTGCCTGCTAGATTTGCAGCTTGAAAGCTTCTTTCTTTTTACCCATTAATTTTTTCGACGTTACGGCATATATATCATGTATGCGCAAGTTAACAGGCAAAAAGATAAATGTTAATGCGCCAGGTTTTTATCCCCTTACATCTTGGTCTTTGCACGCTATCTGCTTAGAAAGCGTTACACAGAGCACAATGTATGTAGCTTCTGCTACGATCCCCAGGAATGTCAGAAGCAATTGCACTCGGGAACAGAATGACGGATCCGGAAGCGAGCCCACGACTTTCCGATCACGAGGCAAACGGCTAAACATTCGCTCTCTCATTTCGCTCTCACTTTTCTTCTCACAGGTGATACCAATTACAATTGCTAATGGACACAGAGGTGTTTCCAAGGCACCAGGGCCGGGTTATATACTGGCCAAGACCTATTGACGCGTCCTCGTCGAGCGTCCTGGGCAACAGGTCCCTTCGGGGTCCTGGCTGAAGTCAATAGGATCGCCGATTCCTCTGAAGTCGGAGAGTGTCTGCCTGTATGGCGAGGAACCACCAGTCTGCACACCAATAAGTCAGACATGGGACAACGGATACTCACGCAAAACTCAGGTCCTGTATGGCATCACACTGATGTTGGACAACAGGATGCCTTCATCCGACATATAGGACTTTGCGTTGGAGCTCAAGCCAACGAACACAAGCAAGCAAGCACATTTGCTACAATGAATGTCAGCCGCAAGGGATCTGCATCACTTTCTATCTCTTGACATTATGTGACTAGCTAACGTAAGTTGTTGATTCTGTGATCCAACGTTAATCATTCTCTCTCTCTCTCTCTCTCTCTCTCTCTCTCTCTCTCTCTCTCTCTCTCTCTCTCTCTCTCTCTCTCTCTCTCTCTCTCTCTCTCTCTCTCTCTCTCTCTCTTGCGTACAGCTATAATCTTCCTCATTTTCTGACTTACCATTGTCCCAGGAGAAACTCGCATCCACACAAAGATGTTTGGAAGAGTTAAATAGGTCTCATTCCAGAAATATATATACAGAATACTGGACGTCTGTGTAGATATCAGTATAACAGTATAGCAAAAGAGAAGAAGAAGAAGAAGAAGAAGAAGAAGAAGAAGAAGAAGAAGAAGAAGAAGTAGAAGAAGAAGAAGAAGAAGAAGAAGAAGAAGAAGAAGAAATTATTTAATTTCTTAGAACTTTATCTTAATTAACATATAACGAGAAACTGAAAAAACAAAATATATTACTTAGATTTACACTAAAGCAAATAATTATCACAATATATTTTTTTTTTGGCATATCCTTTACAGGACATTGCTGTCAACATCAGCGTCATTCAGCTGTATGTTGATTTCTTGGCAAGATTACGCTCAGTAGTTTGCCATTGCTTTCTGAGCGGCCGGCTCACATACCCCGTAAGTTATCGATGCGATTCGAACCACCGCTGATTCTTACCGTCATCACGTTAACTCACGAGAGTATACGAGATTACGGAGAAAAGTCATAACCTCTAAGCCACGAAGCAATATATGGGCAAATGAAAAACTCAGTGGCATTTTCTGTGACAAAGACCTACTTTTATTCTACCCGACATTTGTTTATCAGATATTTAGATGGTCCCTGTTTGTATAATAGTCTTCTGTTATCAAACAAGTAGGCCAAGGTTTGCTAAACTGCAGGCATGTTGACTAATGTTGTATTGGTGTGGATGCAGTAATAATGTGTGTTACTTTCGGTTGATTCCATTCAGAAGATTGGAGAAGACAGTCTTTGTCTGTTTGTTGAGGTAGGTCGGTTTAGTATGTTTCCATTCTGAAGATTGGGGAAGACACCCAGTCTATGCCTGTTATGTTTTTTTAAGGTACGTAGAATGTTTAGTATGCATCTGCATCGTATAAGTTATAATACCCAAGGGCCTTTGTTTAGCTGATAAAATGCCCACGGGAGCAGATATTAGAGAATAATATTAATACAGAATCTGATTATCTTCCCATGCTTCTTTAGCCATGTGTCATTGATTCAGTTTCTATTATCATAATTCAAGCTGAATCAATGACAAATGGCTGAAGAAGCATGGGCAAATATTCAACTTCGATGTTGTTCTCTCTAATTGTTTATCTATTAATATGTTCCGAACCGAGGCACAGACGTCTGACCTGAGTCATTTGCTGATGGTATAGGCGATTTGATGCTGTATTGGTTAGTGACTTTGCATACTATCACAGTGGCCCGTGGTTCAGTGTCTGTCAGTTGCAAGATTACACGTATAGAAAGACAATGACAGTATGATTAGCTCTTCGCTAAGTCTGTGGTCTGGGATTTCTTTACATGGCTAATTGACCACATAAAGGAAATATATTGTTGCTACACGATATAGTATTTAATAAGTGATCCATAATACATCAATCGTTATTTATATATGCAATCCTTACATCTCGAACATGCACACACTGTTAAACTTTTATTTCCTGGGCTAGAATATGCCTTCAGTAGTTAGATTGTTTTACTTGTCTGCTTTTGGATGGACTTGTAAATCCACTTAGTTCTTATGGATCTTCTCTGAATGATAATCGATTCTTCTATGCCAAGTCATTTTGTAATCATTTTTTTTAAATCTCCACCAGCACAAAGTAATTGTTACTCAACAACTAATGCCTTTTTGATATGCCTACGACAGCTCTTCACTGTTCATTGGATAGAGCGGGGAAACTAGCCGTAGCACTGCGTTTTTACTTTCTGTGTCAGACACAATGTGGTTAATTCCACCTGGTGTATTTCCTCACTGTTACTTCCGCTTCCGTTGTTTCCGATCATTCCATGACGAGATTACCACGGTTGCAGACGTATTAGCATCTTTGTATATTCGTTCTGCATTACTTTCTATGGCAGGAGAAATAGGTTGCTTGGTAACAATTTCAACTAAGCAGGGTTTATCGAATCTGGGATAATTCGATTATAGCACAGAAACACATAAGTTCGAATTTAGCTACAACGAGCAGAAATGTTATGTTGATACAGTCTGGAATTAATATTTACATTGACCGCAGATCTAGATTATACTTATAGTCTAACTGTCATGCAGATAATTTTCAGACGTTTCTTATAAAGAAAAGCTTATAAGATGTCCGATTATAACAATACTTTATAATTAATACAAGTGACGACCTAAAATGACATAGCTCTTAGAAAATATATGTTAGTGGGCTGACTACCTTAACCTCCAATGTTCTGTTGATTCTGGGAGTCGGCGATTGAGCTACGGAGTTCGTGCTTAATGCGACACTTTCGGCGGGTGGCCCTGCGGATAGAGATAGAGCCATGTGAGAAAACCCGGGTCAATGAGGTCTTTCTGGTGACTGCCGATTCCATCAACGATGAACTGTGGTTTTCGTGGAGGACTTTTGTGTTGGCATTCTGGTGGCGGCATTATGCACAGTGTACCTGTGCAGGCTGTTGGATTGCTGAGACTCCTCTCTGTTCCACTTTTCAGATTGGACAGTGTGAAGCATTTTGTGTGATATTCACTGGCACAGGAACGGAGCATAATTGAGACGACCCGTTGTCGTGACGTTGGAACCTCGACTAACTAACTAACTGAATACCTGTCTCTGACAGTGTGATACCAATCTCTGACAGTGTGATACCAATCTCTCACAGTGCGAATACCTTTCTCCGACAGTGTGGATACCAATCTCTCACAGTGTGAATACCTGTCTCTGAGAGCCATGATTTCATTCTCTGACAGTGTGGATACTCTGACACTGTGGATACTAGTCTTTGACAATGTGGATACTAGTCTTTGACAATGTGGATACTAGTCTTTGACAATGTGGATACTAGTCTTTGACATTGTGGATGACAGCCAATAACAGCGAGGATACTAGTCTCCGACAGCGTGGGTACCAGTCTCTGACGGCGTGGACACCAGTCTCTGACAGTGTGGTACCAGTCTCTGACAGTGTGGGTACCAGTCTCTGACGGCGTGGACACCAGTCTCTGACAGTGTGGTACCAGTCTCTGACGGCGTGGACACCAGTCTCTGACAGTGTGGTACCAGTCTCTGACAGTGTGGGTACCAGTCTCTGACGGCGTGGGTACCAGTCTCTGACAGCGTAGACACCAGTCTACCAGAAGAGTAGTATTACATTACATTTATCACCACTCTCCACAACAGCTGTCAGCAAGACAGAGAGACAGACAGACACTCACCCCGTGACATCCCTGGTCATCCAGTCAATCTGGACGACTTGCCCGAGAGCGTCAAGTTCGTATTTATGCAACCAAATACGACTTCACTGATCCAGCAATTGGCCAATGTGTCATTGCAACTTTCAAAAGTTATTTGCGTCTCACCTTCTCACAGCTCATCAAGGCTATGGAAGGTAAAGATAAGCCTACCATTAAGCGATTCTGTCGAGATTACATCTTTCTCAAGGCCATCAACAACACGTGGTTTTACGAGGCCTAAACAACTGTGTGGTGAAACTGTGGCCAGAATGTATGCACGACTTTAGTGAATTTGACAACGCTCATGCTATTCGACGACAGATCGCTAACGTAGCCACTAAAGCTGACTCTGAAGGGATAGAGGAAGCTGACATTGATGAGTTGCTTGAATCACATAGAGAAGAGTTGTTTAATGAAGATCTATGGAACTCGACGGGCAGAGAGCTCAGCAGAAAGAGGAGCACCCTATTGCACCCTCTCCCCCCTTTCCTCCCACTTTCCACCTCGAATGTTGACAGCTGAACGTTTGTCACAATTCTTTCAATTGATTGATGTGGAAATGGACATAATAAATGAGGATGACCCGAACAGAGAACGGAGCTCCAAAGTGTCGAGGGTGGTAACAAGCGCCATCAACTTTTACAATGAGCTTTACTTAGAGGAAAGGAAAAAGGCTGTGCAGCAGACATTTGACAATATTTTTGTTCAAGTAGAGAAGAGCCAGGAAAAGAGGCAGGAAGAGGTTACAGATTCATCCTCAGATGAAGAGGTAGAATTTAATACCTCTACGTCCCAATAACTCTACCACTCGCCCTCCAACCCACCTCTATTTATCCATTACTAGCTGACCCGGCCCGGCTTCGCCCAGTCCCTGGTGGGGAGCATCTCATTTAATTCATATAAGTAGTCATATAAGTTCTCGTTCCCGTTACCGACTGTCTGTCTGTCTGTCTGTCTGTCTGTCTGTCTGTCTGTCTGTCTGTCTGTCTGACCCGGCCCGGCATTGCCCAGCTCCTGGTGTGGAGCATCTCATTTAATTCATATAAGTAGTCATATAAGTTCCCGTTCCCGTTACCGACTATCTGTCTGTCTGTCTGTCTGTCTGTCTGTCTGTCTGTCTGTCTATCTGTCTGCCTGACCCTGTCCGGCTTCGCCCAGTCCCTGGTGGGGAGCATCTCATTTAATTCACATAAGTAGTCATATAAGTTCTCATTAAATTCATACAACAAAAAAAGTAACTTAAAAGAATGTCCTTCCACACACCATCCATTATTTTTAATGAAAACGCTTGCTAATCACCTGCATGACTACAGTAACTTCTTAAGCAAATAAAGATGAGTTACAATGTTATGCATTGTGCATTATTTTTATGAAAACTTTGAAAATGCCTTACAGTTTGTATCATTATTTATTATAACTCATATGCCGGTACATAACTATGGACACAGAGTTTATAAATCTTTGAAAACGATGCCACAATATGACTATAAGTTATACAGAAAAGTTATGCCCCTTGAAATAACTTTTACGGAGTTAGGTCCCCTGAAATATATGAAATTATAATGAAAAATGAAAAATGAAATAATACTGAGTAAGCAGGCGATTTCACACTAAAAAAAATATGACAGTTGACAGCTCTGGAATTAAAGGAAGGCGTGTAGAAAATTTCATCTCAATCGGATGGGCCGTTCGCGAGCGCACAAAGGACATACATAGATACATAGATACAGACAGACAGACATACGATCCTTATTTATATACTAGCTGACCCGGCCCGGCTTCGCCCAGTCCCTGGTGGGGAGCATCTCATTTAATTCATATAAGTAGTCATATAAGTTCTCGTTCCCGTTACCGACTGTCTGTCTGTCTGTCTGTCTGTCTGTCTGTCTGTCTGTCTGTCTGTCTGACCCGGCCCGGCATTGCCCAGCTCCTGGTGTGGAGCATCTCATTTAATTCATATAAGTAGTCATATAAGTTCCCGTTCCCGTTACCGACTATCTGTCTGTCTGTCTGTCTGTCTGTCTGTCTGTCTGTCTGTCTGTCTATCTGTCTGCCTGACCCTGTCCGGCTTCGCCCAGTCCCTGGTGGGGAGCATCTCATTTAATTCACATAAGTAGTCATATAAGTTCTCATTAAATTCATACAACAAAAAAAGTAACTTAAAAGAATGTCCTTCCACACACCATCCATTATTTTTAATGAAAACGCTTGCTAATCACCTGCATGACTACAGTAACTTCTTAAGCAAATAAAGATGAGTTACAATGTTATGCATTGTGCATTATTTTTATGAAAACTTTGAAAATGCCTTACAGTTTGTATCATTATTTATTATAACTCATATGCCGGTACATAACTATGGACACAGAGTTTATAAATCTTTGAAAACGATGCCACAATATGACTATAAGTTATACAGAAAAGTTATGCCCCTTGAAATAACTTTTACGGAGTTAGGTCCCCTGAAATATATACAATTATAATGAAAAATGAAAAATGAAATAATACTGAGTAAGCAGGCGATTTCACACTAAAAAAATATCACAGTTGACAGCTCTGGACTGAAAGGAAGGCGTGTAGAAAATTTCATCTCAATCGGATGGGCCGTTCGCGAGCGCACAAAGGACATACATAGATACATAGATACAGACAGACATACGATCCTTATTTATATATAAGACTAGCTGACCCTGCCCGGCTTCGCCCAGTCACTGGTGGGGAGCATCTCATTTAATTCATATAAGTAGTCATATAAGTTCTCGTTCCCGTTACCGACTGTCTGTCTGTCTGTCTGTCTGTCTGTCTGTCTGTCTGTCTGTCTGTCTGTCTGTCTGTCTGTCTGTCTGACCCGGCCCGGCATTGCCCAGCTCCTGGTGTGGAGCATCTCATTTAATTCATATAAGTAGTCATATAAGTTCCCGTTCCCGTTACCGACTATCTGTCTGTCTGTCTGTCTGTCTGTCTGTCTGTCTGTCTGTCTGTCTGTCTGTCTATCTGTCTGCCTGACCCTGTCCGGCTTCGCCCAGTCCCTGGTGGGGAGCATCTCATTTAATTCACATAAGTAGTCATATAAGTTCTCATTAAATTCATACAACAAAAAAAGTAACTTAAAAGAATGTCCTTCCAGACACCATCCATTATTTTTAATGAAAACGCTTGCTAATCACCTGCATGACTACAGTAACTTCTTAAGCAAATAAAGATGAGTTACAATGTTATGCATTGTGCATTATTTTTATGAAAACTTTAAAAATGCCTTACAGTTTGTATCATTATTTATTATAACTCATATGCCGGTACATAACTATGGACACAGAGTTTATAAATCTTTGAAAACGATGCCACAATATGACTATAAGTTATACAGAAAAGTTATGCCCCTTGAAATAACTTTTACGGAGTTAGGTCCCCTGAAATATATACAATTATGATGAAAAATGAAAAATGAAATAATACTGAGTAAGCAGGCGATTTCACACTAAAAAAATATCACAGTTGACAGCTCTGGACTGAAAGGAAGGCGTGTAGAAAATTTCATCTCAATCGGATGGGCCGTTCGCGAGCGCACAAAGGACATACATAGATACATAGATACAGACAGACAGACAGACATACGCTCCTTATTTATATATAAGATAAGATATATCAACAACCATCAAAATAAAGATTACATTATACACCGTATTTCATTTAATTATATTGGAAATAGTGTTTCGCTATACGTCGTTTCACTTAAAGTCGCGTTTTCCAAGAACGTAACCCCGGCGTTAACCGGGGCCTCCTTGTATTGTTTTCAGAATTGTTCTAAAGGGATGCTAATCCAAATGACAGTGGTGTTTTCACCATTGTTCTAATGGGGTTCTAATCTGAATGGCAGTATTGTTTTCAGAATTGTTCTAAAGGGATGCTAATCCAAATAACAGTGTTGTTTACACCATTGTTCTAATAGTTTGCTAATCCAAATAACAGTGTTGTTTACACCATTGTTCTAATAAGGTGCTAATCCAAATGACAGTGATGTTTACACCGTTGTTCTAATAGTTTACTAATCCAAATAACAGTGTTGTTTACACCATTGTTCTAATAAGGTGCTAATCCAAATAACAGTGATGTTTACACCATTGTTCTAATAGTTTGCTAATCCAAATGACAGTGATGTTTACACCGTTGTTCTAATAGTTTACTAATCCAAATAACAGTGTTGTTTACACCATTGTTCTAATGGGGTTCTAACCTGAATGGCAGTATTGTTTTCAGAATTGTTCTAAAGGGATGCTAATCCAAATAACAGTGTTGTTTACACCGTTGTTCTAATAGTTTACTAATCCAAATAACAGTGTTGTTTACACCATTGTTCTAATAAGGTGCTAATCCAAATGACAGTGTTGTTTACACCATTGTTCTAATAGTTTGCTAATCCAAATGACAGTGTTGTTTACACCATTGTTCTAATAGTTTGCTAATCCAAATGACGGTGTTGTTTACACCATTGTTCTAATAGTTTGCTAATCCAAATAACAGTGTTGTTTACACCATTGTTCTAATAGTTTGCTAATCCAAATAACAGTGTTGTTTACACCATTGTTCTAATAGTTTGCTAATCCAAATGACAGTGTTGTTTACACCATTGTTCTAAAGTTATGCTAATCCAAATGACAGTGTTGTTTACACCATTGTTCTAATAGTTTGCTAATCCAAATCACAGTGTTGTTTACACCATTGTTCTAATAGTTTGCTAATCCAAATAACAGTGTTGTTTACACCATTGTTCTAATAGTTTGCTAATCCAAATGACAGTGTTGTTTACACCATTGTTCTAATAAGGTGCTAATCCAAATAACAGTGTTGTTTACACCATTGTTCTAATAGTTTGCTAATCCAAATGACAGTGTTGTTTACACCATTGTTCTAATAGTTTGCTAATCCAAATAAAAGTGTTGTTTACACTATTGTTCTAATAGTTTGCTAATCCAAATGACAGTGTTGTTTACACCATTGTTGTAATAGTTTGCTAATCCAAATGACAGTGTTGTTTACACCATTGTTCTAATAAGGTGCTAATCCAAATAACAGTCTTGTTTACACCATTGTTCTAATAGTTTGCTAATCCAAATGACAGTGTTGTTTACACCATTGTTCTAATAGTTTGCTAATCCAAATGACAGTGTTGTTATCACCATTGTTATCCAGATAACAGTGATGTTTCTATCCACGTTCTAATGGGGAGTTAGTCTATACATCAATGTTGTGTTTCCGTTTGCTGATCACAGTTTAAGTTCTCAGATTAAACAAACCATTCTTTCCCTGCCTCCTCAGCATTGACCATGATCACGTGGATTGAACACTTGGTTGTTGGTGTGGTGTTTCTCATGCTGCTTGGGGTGTACTTGAGGAGTGGCGCTTGGGAGACAATGAGAATCTTGGTAGTGGCAATAAAACAGATCCCCTGGGTTCCTGAAGGCCTGGAGTCGATCCTGAAATCAGAAGCATCCAATTTCATTAAAACAACAAAGTTGGCCTCGACGACTGGCGAGAAACCGTCTACAATTTGTATCCCAAAGAAAGGTTAGTAAAATTGTCACAATGAAGTATTGACAAAAGCATATAAGTGCATATAAGAACAAAGACACGCGTAACACCTAAACAGCATATAACCCAGAAGGTATCCAGTGTGTTATGTGTGGAGTTCACAGCCAGCGAACACAATCATCATGTGTTATGTGATAAGATATGTCGCTTAAAGTAGCTTAAAAGTCGGCAGCGCGGAAAGCGTCGCACAAAGCACGAACTCCGTAGCTTTTAGCGACGGCCCATAGGAGTCTCCGAAATATTTAACTCGTAAACCGAAGGGCGCGGGCAGGAATCGAACCCACAACCTTCGGAGCACGAGTCAAACGGCTTGACCACTTCGCCACAGAGACTCCCGTGATGTCATCGTGTTCTCGTTAAACTGAATGTTACATCATTGCATTGTCCACAGACATAACTAAACAAATACCACGGAATCAAGTTCTGACGCTTTATACGTAATACCCGTGATAAGATATGTAACCCAAGCAATCAATAGATGGACACATTCCGTTTCTTCTTCTGCTGTTTTCCTTCCATTGGGACATGGGCCCTGAACTAACTTACTTTTAGTCGCCTTTACTTAATCTCTGTATTATTATTCAATCATCTCTCCTCTCCATGATTCTTAGGTCTTCGTTTGTTTCATCTGCTAAGTGAACTCCGGAAAAGGACCTGTCTAATTATACATTTCCCAGCTTTTCTCAGTGTATTACGTATAAAGCGTCAGAACTTGATTCCGTGGTATTTTTTAGTTCTGTCTATGGACAACTCAATGTTGTAACATTCAGTTTAACGAGAACACGATGATAATAACCTAGTGCACGTTACGATTAGAGAGGTCTTCATCGGGAAACATAAGCAACCAATGAGAATGAGCCACTAACAGAACAATATGCAGATTAAACACCAGTAAAGGGCACATTTACACAACTTTGGCGTATTGATTATATGGCGCCAACCTTACATTTGACAGACCAATAGGTGCTCATATAGTGATCTGGTTAGTATCATCTAGACCGCCCTTACCCCCCAAGACATTTCCGTGTACCCATTTCAGGCTGTGTCGACCTAGCAGCCCGTTTCAAATGTAAACATTCGAATCCTTCCCACAGTGTATTACAATATTTCAAATCGGACTTCACTTATCCCAGAGCTGTAAGTGATACATACACACCTAAAACAAGTAATTAAAGTTTGTTTAAAAAAAGGGAGAATACAGATAAGAGAATGGTTGCATCAATAGATATGAGCAGATCAGTGATATCAAACTTAACACAAGACAGGCTGTGCTAAGGTTACATGGTTACCAAATGTGTCTCAGAAACTTCAAATATGCAACTGTTGAATAGCAAAACTAACGACATAGTACATTATGTACCACGAAAACTATGTCTGGCAGTGACTGCAATTCTCGCTCACATGCGTAACCCTTTAAGACACGGTATTTGGACTGAATGGCATTATACTGCTAATGAACCATGCTAGAAGAAGAAGAAGAAGAAGAAGAAGAAGAAGAAGAAGAAGAAGAAGAAGAAGAAGAAGAAGAAGAAGAAGAAGAAGAAAAGGTAACATTAGAAGAAACAAATTAAGTTGCATGTCCTTCACAGGACGTAGCAGTCAACCCCAGCATTTTCTCTGTTCGTGATTCCTGCGCAAATTTTACGTTCAATAGTTTGCCGTTGCTTTCTGAACCACCGGCTCTTATACCTATTCCCGAAAAAACCAGCACCGCTGTGTTTCGAACCCGGGTATACGGGCTCACAAACCGCGTTCGCAACTCTCAGCCACAGAGACCGGTTTAGAAGAGACCGGACATTAGAAGAAGCACTAGAAAAATAAGAAGAAGAAAAAGATGAAGATGACCCTGGCTATACCATAATATATTCTGATAATTATTTATGTGTCATCATTACTGTTTCTATTCACACTTGAATACTTTGTATTTTCCTACACATGTAAAACTGTATACTACTCGTATACAGTTACGGAAATGGCCGCAGAAGAATTCTTCTAAGTACTATTGTTGTTACGGGCGTCTGTATTCCACCTTGACGTGGTAGAGGGGCTTGCATGTCCCAATAACCTCAAGAGCTATGCCGACGGAAGCACAACTACATGTCGGATAGGCCTTGGGATAGGGACCAGACCAAGAGAGACACAACCTGCTGCTCTGCAGGTGGACTGAGGATAGCAGTCAAAGTCCGAAACAGGCGCACGATGCCATACATTCTTGGTCCGGATACATACTCTAAGGCTCTCTACTGAGGGTTATGGCTGAACGCCTCTAAGCCATTAACCCTTAGATGTGAGAGCCGGGCCGATACTCACCCACTGCAAAATGGAGGTGAGATACTGAGCACGCTACATGCTTCGTTAAGATACTTGCTCGAAGGCTCTCAGCCAAGGAATATGGCCGAACGCCTCTAGGCCAATGTTTCTTGGATGTGAGAGCCTGGCCGTTGCTCACCTCTACTGAATGGAGGTGAGATGCTGCCGTCCTTTACTTGGGGACGTTAATTACAAGTACCTCTGAGGTCGGAGTGGGCTCGCCTGAATGCGAGGGACACTGGTAAAAGGGAAAACTAACCCTCACACAAAATTCAGTCCATTACTACTATAAATCGCGTGTAAGAACTACGCTTGAGTTTAAAGCGAGCGAACGAAAAAGAAAAAAAAAATGCTCAGACGATTTGGAAGCAAACCGCCTTGTGTTGATTTAAGCAATGGTATGAGAGTGAGTGGTTCAGAAAGTAATGATAAACTATTGAACGTAAATGTGCATAGTAATAGAAGTAATATTTACCATGTGGTCTCGCACAGGCATGACTAGGGAGGAAATCTTAGACAAACTGAAGTCACTGAAAGAGAAGGAGACGAACCACATGGACGGTAGAATCTTTGCCTACACGTACACACTCGCAGATGATCACTTTGAGCTGCAGAAGGAAGTGTTTGAGATGTTCACAGGTATGGTTATGCTGCCAGTATGGAGAAGTGAAAGAACTTGATAAGCATTCATAGGCACTCCATCTTACTTAGCGGTTATTAGGATGTTTAGGCACTGCCTGTTTTTATTTACAGTATGGCTATATAACCACCTGAGTCTTCCGGCTCACGCGTTTTCAGAAAGCTATTCTAAAATCTTCTTATGATGTCAATACTTCAAGCGCTGTCAGCAGTAAATATGAGGGCATGGAAATAATGCAGTCCTATGTTTTTTTTTTCTGTTGGCCTGTATACCCCATTGTGACGTCGACCAACTCACACCAAACCGTGCACTCTCCTCCTACAGCTTCAACCATGTCCTCCCCACATAGTTCATGTCCTCCCCATATAGTTCATGTCCTCCCCACATAGTTCATGTAATCCCACATAGTTTATGTCCTCCCCACATATTTCATGTCCTCCCCATATAGTTCATGTCCTCCCCACATAGTTCATGTCCTCCCCCACATAGTTAATGCCCTCTCCACATAGTTCCCGTCCGTGTCCCATCCTCCACCAGCGTCATGTCATCATCAGCTCTTGATTCACTGACATGTGATTAGTTCTCCTCACAAGCTCTAGATTGGTGATTCTATCATACCATATTAGTCCCATTATTCTGCCCAGGCTCCAGTTAATGAAGATTTATAGTTTATAAGCTAATATTTCTTTCAGACATTCTTCGTGTTTTGGTTTTATCTATAAAGTAGTACCGGTTAACACTGAAACTAAATATTCCAAGTTTATCGGCAGCATTAATGTCCTTTGATTTCCACACATTTCCTAGTGTTATGAAGGAAATAATATAGTCCCAATCCTTTATCCGTATGAGATATTTACTCGTTGGTTGTTTTAGGAGCCAGTTAGTCAACAATGGCAGCCAGAGTATTAGATCTACACTAGAAAGGTAAATCGTTATTAGGAACAGCAACAAAGGGTTGGTCTGCTCTAAGACAGTTCTCATACAGCTGCATTGCGTTGAGGCCATTTGATAATGGAAATCTGTCAGAGAAACACAAACCACACAAGCCAGATTCTTAACTAGCTTGTACTCCATGTGGAGATGGTACTTCGTGACTGGATTGGCAGGAAAGTCTCCACATTACTCTCAAGCTGAGAAACTCAAATACTTCCCCGGGACAAGGCCACGTGAAAGCCAATGACTCGAGTATAAGGGTTACAACATAACACGTTCTATAGCAGTGGTTCCCAACCGGTGGGGATTACCCCCCCCCCCCCCCCCTCAGGGGGGAATTTTGAGGTTAATACAAGAACCGATTACTTGATATTGTTTTTCCCTTCATACTTTACGGTTCTGTACGTATCACCCTTCTGAAATTCATTTTATAACGTAAGTAGATCCGCAAATCACGTTTTATGTAGATGTCTAGACTTGTTTTAGTATGTGCTATTAAATTTAGCTTCAATTATTACGTATACTGTGTAGGGGCGGGGGGGGGGGGGGATTTTTAGGGAGGAAATACGAAAGGGGGGAATGACGTTCTAAAAATATGGTTGGGGGGAAATGACGTCCTAAAATTATGGTGATGGGGAGCATGGGCCAAAAAAGGTTGAGAACCACTGTTGTAGAGGTTTCATACACAACAGCTACAACAGTAACAAAAATACAGTGAGTACCGGAGTTTCAAGGGAATTAAGCCTCGGAGGTGCAATATTCATCATCTTACCTCCCTTTATGGTTGCTCCAAATACGCTGGGCTATCAACACATTCTCAATATGGCTTATAGTATGCAAACGTGTTTGCTGAATGTCTCTTTCTCTATCTTGTATATTTGCAAGAACAAATCGGCTTCTCCCCGGAGCATGATGAGCTGGTCAAGTTATTTCAGAGGTCATTCCTCCATGAAAACGCACTCAACCCAATGGTATACCCCAGCTTGAGGTAAGCAGAAAATTGCTGTTGTGATGATTTGTCTAGTCTCCATTCATTGTATTTGGAATGCTCTTATGTTAATAACAAAGAAACAAAGACTATTGATTTTACCAAATTGAACAGCTACGTTCTTGAAAAAGTCAACAGCTTTACATACCTAGGAAGCAAAATGACATCTACAGGGGACTCAACACCAGAAATATCACCTAGAATCGCACTGGCATCTAGTGCCTTCAATAAACTATCAAACATCTGGAAGTCAAAGACACTCAGCAAACACACAAAACTTAAAATCTTCAACTCTTGTGTGATTCCAGTGTTAACGTATGGATGTGAAAGTTAGAAATCAACGGTAGTTTTAGATAAAAAAAATTAGACAATTTTGAAAACAAATGTCTTAGAAGACTTCTAAACATCCACTGGACAGACTTCAGAACCAATTCGCAAATAAGACAAGAGACTAAGCAAGGTACAGTATCCAATTTCATAAGAAGACGCCGTTGGAACTACATCGGCCATGTACTCAGAATGGACAAGTCAAGACTCCCCTACCAAGCCCTCATATGGTCACCAGTAGGGAAAAGAAAACGGGGAAGACCGAGAGAGACCCTGCGTAGAACCATCATTAGAGAAGGCTCATTCAATGGCCAAGTAAATATCCAAGATCTACAACAGGTAGCAGCGAACCGCCAAGCATGGAGAGTCAGGACTTCTGCCCTATGCGCCGCCTTAGGCTCAAGAGGAAAGACTAACTAACTAACTAAGTTAATTAACGTCAGCTCCCTTCTCCCTGTATTCTTTACTGGGGGAATTGATCCTTAATCATCTGAAACGAAGCAATGCTGTTCTAGGCTCAGACTTCGTTGAGCTAACGTCCTCCACATTTGAACAATATCAGTGCCTATGCACTTAGTAATTCAGCCAAAGTATTATTTAATTATCCAATTCATATGATATTTATCTTTGCATTATACACCTCACGAGATGCAGCGAAATATGCCAATCAAGAAATCGTGCAATATATCGTAAGGCGTCTGTTTGAATTCCCTTGAGGAATACATTGTTTTGGGTCGCTTTATTGCTAGTTAATTTATATGCACAGAGCTAAAATGTCGATGTATTAGCTACATTGGTAGTGATGTTTAAAATTCTTCGTATAGTTCATGTCGTGTTGCGTTGGTGATCATGTCTCACCACAGCCCTCTGTCACGTATTCTGTCACTTAGTTTTGATACTGCTGTTCCTCCATGCCATAATGTCAAACTGGTCAGCATTTTCTCTCTTGGCCTCCCTGCCTCTCTTCCCTTCAAACCTTTCCGTTATGACGACATACTCCAGCTTTCCCCTCCTCATGACATGCCCAACGAATGTGCACTATCCTCTTCTGTTGCGAGCGACCAGTTTTCTTTGTGAGTTAACTTCTGTCAAGATTTCTTCATTACTCTTTATACTCGTCTTACCATTCTTGTATAAAACCACATCACTGCAGTTTCCACATAAATGCTCACTTGTCTGCAAAGTGTCCATAATTCGCTTCAATACAAAAGGATTAGCTCAATATAGAACTCTTTTCCTCATCTCGAAGAGGAAAAGATGCATAGCGGAGAATAATCTTAATTTCGTGAAATACCGTCACTATTTGAGCTCTTCTACATATACATTCCTGAATACATTTTCCATATTTACTACAACATTAAATACACTGACTCGTTTACAGATTAGTTCAATGAACTTTGATGTTGCACTTTGATAGACAAGGTTTGTTTGTAATCATTATTACTTCTGTTTTTATGTCATTCGTTTTATATTATTATGTCATAAATAAGGGAATTAAATATCACACTGTGGGGTACATTAAATGACAATCTGATAGCGCACGTTGTAACCACATTTGTCTTCGTCAGGAAAATGGAAACAGAAGTTGTTAGTATGACATGCTCCATGATGAATGGCAACTCGGTAGCCTGTGGGTTTCTGACTTCCGGTGGCACTGAAAGTATACTAATGGCAGTCAAAGCTTACAGGGACAGGGCTCAGAAGCTGTATCCATGGATCAAGAAACCAGAAATTGTAAGTCAGAACACCGTTACATAAAAGCAGATGTACTTACATATATTTTTGGTACATACATACAAACTGACGTGCGGCACTGGCTCACAGCCAAATATCACAAGGAGCCATTTCGGGAGAGTAGGGAGAAATGTGTGACGAATGGGCGAGTACCTTGTCATGATGAAGCTGTAAAGCTCCCACTACCAATAGGTCCGTTCATTTGCACTACTGAGGTTAACTTTTTGGGTAAGCATAGAAAACCTGCTTCCCAGTCGGGTTGGTGTTCATGTGTTCGAATACCAAACGAAGCGCAGATTGTTTATTTTATTTATTTATTTTTTTTTTTTTCATTTGAGAGCGCAATCACTGCCTAACATTGGTAACAGATAATATTATGGGAAGTAAATTAGGCCCACCGAATTTTAATTTTTTATTTTAATGAGGATATGGGACTGACATCACATGGCCAATACATCTCAAGGTTTTTAAAAAGGTATTAATTCACCTGCCGGTTTCGTGGCTTAGAGGTTATGACTTTTCTCCGTAATCTCGTATTCTCTCGTAGGTAACGTGATGACAGTGAGAATCAGCAGTGGTTCGAATCGCATCGGCATTTTACGGGGTATGTGAGTCGGCCGCTCAATAAGCAATGGCAAACTACTGAGCGTAATCTTGCCAAGAAATCAACATACAGCTGAAAGATGCTGGTGTTGACAGCGATGTCCTGTAAAGGATATGAAAAAAAATTAATTAATTCACCTACATTTTGAGAGAATGCAACTATTTTATCAAGGGACGTAAGTTGGTACTTATGTCACTGTTTTCACAAAATTAAAACCAATAGTTATCTCCCTTATTTAATCGCAGCATGTATATAACCGAATGTTTGTAAAGTCTGACTACACTTTGTATGTAGACCGCATTTGAACAATGAAGTATATGACGTTATAAAAAATAATGCTAAAAAAAATTAAATTAGTTACAATAGTCACCCTATGGTCGAAATATGTTTTGGGGAAGCTGGAAAGTACCAATGCAATATTTATTATAACAGGTGTTGGAAATGTCCACCCGGGCTTCAAGACATGACTGTACATGTCTCTTCATATTGTCAAATACCTTCTGCAACGTGTCTGTTGTAATTTCTTGAATGGTAATTCAGATTGCTTCTTTCAGGTCCTCAATTGTGTGTACATTATTTTTTTAAACATTTCCTTTTAAGAAATCCCTAGATAATAATTTAATTGAGTCAGATCTTAAGAACGAGCAGGTCAACTTCCACGTGATATTATGCGATTTGCGAAAAAATAAATTTTAAACAATAATGCAGTGGTGCTCTAGCCGTGTGTACAGTTGTACCGTCTTGCTGGAAACACGCTTCTTTAATTTCACTTTCATTCAACTGTTCTAAAAAGCTTTCAAGAATGTCAGTACAGTACCGATCTGCATTTATAGTATTGTTGAAGAAAATTGTCCAATAAAACATTTTCTACTGACGGCACACCATACCCCAATTTTCTCATCGTGTAGATGCGCTTCATGAAATGCTTTGGGGATGAAAAGTCTTCTAAATACAATTATTTTGGCTATTAACGTATCCAGATAGATGAAACCATGCCTCATCATTGAAGAATGTTACACTGACAATTGACTTGTTTTCTTTAGGTAAAAATATTTGAAACCATATGGAGTAGTTGACTCTGAATTGATTACAACATAATTTTAATTCAGACACAACAGAAATCCTGTATGGATGAAAACGTAACCGTTGTTAAAGAATTGTGTGCTCTGTGCGCATTGATACGTTTACTTGTTGCCACATTTTCCTAAAGGACTTTGCTTGGGCTTTTCAGGATTCTGTCTAGGATATCTAGACATTTGTCTTCAGACACAGCAGACCCAGCAGATCACGGAGCATCTTCTATATTTCCTGTATCAACAAACTTATTCAACACATGTCTAACCGCATTGCGATGACGAGGTTGTTTATCAGGAAATATTGCTATAAATCGTTGAACAACAATCCATGTGTACCGATCGTCATTTAGAAACACTTGTTCAACTCCCCCCCCCCCCCTCCCCTCCCCAAAAAAACAAAACTTTTCTTCCGTTGGAATCACCATTCTGTTTGGAGTGCAAAGAATTATTCCAGCAGACGACATCCATTCGCTGCATATTGCTTCACGCTGGTCTTTGAAGCAAATGTTTTGATGCCGTCATGTACTTCATTTTTCAAATTTGTTCTACATATAAAGTGTAGTGAGAGTTTACAAACACCCAGTACTTAAAGCATCGAAACCACACTTATCGTTTGATCCAGTGACCGTGAGTTCTAATCTTCTTGGAGACCGTGATTTTATTATTCCACTGACCCTGATCGACCCTGCCTGAAATAGGCATTCAGGAATACTCAAGCCCAACAACTTAAAGAAGAGACTATGGAATCAGCATAATAATATCAGTAATAATAATAGTAATAATTTTAAAAAAATAATAATAACAATAATTGTTGTTTGTCCATCAAGAATGATGATGGCGACCAATCATTTCTCCACTGAGGATGAAACCATGAGTTCTAAGATAGTTGTTAAGGCCTATATTTGCTCGAAATGTTCTTTGACAATGTGGGCAAAGAATTCTTGACGTTCCAGTAGAAGGATCTCCTGCAGTGGATTTTTCTGTCCAAGCCTTTTTTCACAGCTCTTGCAGTCCTGGTTGCTTCACAAGTGACTGAATCTTTAGCGTAATGATGTAGGCCACGAATTTTGGTCTTTGTCAGCAGTCTCCCAAGTGTCATGATGAATTCCACAAGCTTTCAGCGAGATTTTCAGTGTCTTTAAAGCGTTTCCTCTGGCCGCGTTGGGAGCGTCGGTTCGCCGTGAATAAAAAAAAAACAATTCGGTTAGGGAGCCTGTGATCTGGCATGCGAGTTATGTGACCAGCCCAGCGAATCTGATTCTTCATTAGTAGAGTGTGGATACTGGGCATGGATGGTCTTTCCAGGACTTCAGTGTATGGGATCTTGTCTTGCCATTTAATCTTCAATAGCTTCCTAAAACAGACTGTGTGGAAGTGGGTTAGTTTCCTGACAAACAGTCCAGGTTTCACAAGCAGTGTGGATAATACAACTGCTTTGTAGACTTTCAGCTTTGTTTGCAGGCTTATTCCATTTCTGTCTCACATATTCTTGTACAGTCTGCTAAAGGCCGCGCTGACTTTGGAGATTCTTGCATTCACTTCGTCATCAATTGTGGCAGCTTATGACACAGTGCTGCCAAGATAGGTGAATTTGTCCACAACACTTATTAGACAGCTGAAACATTGTGTTGCATGTCTGCCTCCGAGTTGGCATATAGAGAGCAATTATCAGCAAACAGCAGCTCTCTGACGGTGTCGCTGTTAGTTTTGGTTTTAGCCTTTTCAGTCTTCTGAGATTCCCACCGACATGTAAGGAAAACATATACTTTAGTTACGAAAGAAAGTCCGAGACACCCTGCACACAATAGATCGATATGATATACAGGTAACCATTGGGTGATTGTATTGATAGTATCATGTTTGGAGAAAGCTTGACGTCATTGAAATAGCATAAGACATAGATTTACTCGGATTATTTGACTCACAGAGAAGTACTGGAAAGAGGTAAAGATTACTTGATACGTTGGACAATGTGAAAATGTAAAGCCATAGGGTGCGGGGGGAAAAAAAGATTCCAACCGAATGGGGGAATATAGATTATCATTATATATTACTGTTCGGGGATTTGGTGTTTCCTAATGCACGTATCAGATGTTAGATATATGATCAGGTACGCGAAAGAACTCTATAATGATACACGTGAAGAACTGTTGGCTATTTCTCATAATATGGAATATTGAAGATCGAAGTTCAGCATGCTCTCAGTCAAATTAAAACTGGCAAGACCCCGGGTCCAGACAACATCACAACCGAAATGATTAATGCTGTAGAAAAGTCTGGTTAGACCAAGTTACCTGATGGCTAAACAACATGCATGATACTGGTGATATTCCCATTGACTTATGTAAATCACTGTTTATTGCAAATTCAGAAAACATCAGGAGCCTTTCAATGTGATCAACATCGAACAATCTGCATTATGTGTCACATAACAAAGATTTGCATTAGATGGACAATTAAACCATAAATACGCGAAGAACAGTGTGGGTTTGAAGCAGGCAAAGCTACAACGAATGCTGTGTGTTTGCTAAGTACAATCATGGAGCGTTCAATAGAAGTCAACCAAGACCTTTATCTTTGCTACATTGATTACATAGAAGCTTTAGATAGAGTAAGACATAATGACATGAAGAAAATGCTGGCACACTTCCAATTGGATGGAAAATATCTTGGAGTTATAAAGAACATCTACTTTAAACAAGCAACTGAAATACAAATTTATAATGAAGTGGATCATTCCCAGCCTATCTGGAGAGGTGTGCGACAGGGATGTGTAATATCTTCAGATCTGTTCTTGCTATATAGTTAAAACATTACGAGAAACTTAGAGGATATGAAAGGAGTTGCATTCGGAGGACAAAATATCAATAATATAAAATATGCGGACGATACAATATTGATTGCTAACAACATAGCAGGATCTACAATAGTATATTACTCTCGCAGTTGTGTCCAGTAACACAACATCCTGCTATCACCATGTCACATTATAATTACTCCCACGGGTGTGTCCACTAACATAACACCCTACTATCAGCATGTCACATTATAATTACTCGCGTACGTGTGTCCACTAACACAACATCCTGCTATCACCATGTCACATTATAATTACTCGCATACGTGTGTCCAGTAACACAACACCCTCCTATCACCATGTCACATTATAATTACTCGCGTACGTGTGTCCAGTAACACAACATCCTGCTATCATCATGTTACATTATAATTACTCGCGTACGTGTGTCCAGTAACACAACATCCTCCTATCGCATGTCACATTATAATTACTCGCGTACGTGTGTCCAGTAACACAACATCCTCCTATCGCCATGTCACATTATAATTACTCGCGTACGTGTGTCCTGTAACACAACATTCTGCTATCACCATGCCACATTATAATTACTCGCGTACGTGTGTCCAGTAACACAACATTCTGCTATCACCATGTCACATTATAATTACTCGCGTACGTGTGTCCAGTAACACAACATCCTCCTATCGCCATGTCACATTATAATTACTCGCATACGTGTGTCCAGTAACACAACATCCTGCTATCACCATGTCACATTATAATTACTCCCGCAGGTAGTAATTGGTAGCACTAACACAACACCCTACTATCGCCATGTCACATTATTTATTACTCGCGTACGTGTGTCCAGAAACACAACATCCTGCTATCACCATGTCACATTATAATTATTCCCGCAGGTGTGTCCACTAACACAACACCCTACTATAGCCATGTCACATTATAATTACTCGCGTATGTGTGTCCAGAAACACAACATTCTGCTATCACCATGTCACATTATAATTACTCCCGCAGGTGTGTCCAGTAACACAACATCCTGCTATTGCCAAGGCCGCCCACTATTTTGGCCTCACACTAAGATATGTTCCAATCAATGACGACATGACGGTTGATGTCTCGGCAATGGAAAAGGTAAGCGAAACCAGGCGGATGTTGGCTACAGCGAGATACGGCAATACAATGTGAAATAAGAAAGCATGCTAAGACTCGCTGGTGAAACAACAAGTACAAACTCATATCATTCATTCATCGTATGATAAATCATCATGCCGGGAGTCTCCGTGGCGAAGTCGTCAAGCCGTCTGACTCGGGCTCCGAAGCTTGTGAGTTCGATTCCGGGCCGCGTACTTCGGTTCACGAGTGCAGGTTTTTCGGAGACTCCTTGGGATCGTCGCTGGAGCTACAGAGTTCGTGCTTTGTGCGACGCTTTCCACGCGTGAAAAGAGACTGAGCCATATGGAATAAAAACCGGTGCAATGAAGTCGAACTTGTCGGACTTTTAAGGGACTTTTATCTTCCATTCAATGGTGTGCGATATCGATACTTGTAGCCAGTCAAGGTTCGCCATCTCACACAGTCAAGGTTCGCCATCTCACACAGTCATGGTTCGCCATCTCACGCAGTCATGGTTCACCATCTCACACAGTCAAGATTCGCCATCTCACTCAGTCAAGGTTCACCATCTCACACAGTCACGGTTCGCCATCTCACTCAGTCAAGGTTCGCCATCTCACACAGTCATGGTTCGCCATCTCACACAGTCATGGTTCGCCATCTCACACAGTCAAGGTTCGCCATCTCACACGCTCAAGGTTCGCCATCTCACACAGTCAAATTTCGCCATCTCACACAGTCAAGGTTCGCCATCTCACACAGTCAAGGTTCGCCATCTCACACAGTCAAGGTTCGCCATCTCACACAGTCAAGGTTCGCCAAACTCACAAGTCAAGTTTCGCCTTCTCACACAGTCATGGTTCGCCATCTCACACAGTCATGGTTCGCCATCTCACACAGTCAAGGTTCGCCATCTCTCACAGTCAAGGTTCGCCATCTCACACAGTCTAGGTTCGCCATCTCACTCAGTCAAGTTTCGCCATCTCACACAGTCATAGTTCGCCATCTCACACAGTCAAGGTTCGCCATCTCACACAGTCATAGTTCGCCATCTCACACATTCAAGGTTCGCCATCTCACACAGTCAAGGTTCGCCATCTCACACAGTCAAGGTTTTGCCCCTCTCACACATTCATGGTTCGCCATCTCACACAGTCAAGGTTCGCCATCTCACACAGTCATGGTTCGCCATCTCACACAGTCAAGGTTCGCCATCTCACACAGTCAAGGTTCGCCATCTCACTCAGTCATGAAAGTCTCGAAACATGTCTGTGTTCTTGTTCCCATTATGTCATATGGCCAAG
The DNA here is from genome assembly GCA_014155875.1 of Cepaea nemoralis. NCBI lineage: Eukaryota > Metazoa > Mollusca > Gastropoda > Stylommatophora > Helicidae > Cepaea > Cepaea nemoralis. The sequence continues at coordinate 348,820 of JACEFZ010027805.1, read as the reverse complement.
CCATTCAATTATTTATCTCTCTGTCTTCCTCTTAGTCTTTTCGCATATATTTTCCCAGTTGTCTCTAAGTTGTCTAGTTAATTTCTCCTCATAAAGAGATAATCCAGAACACCAAAGACAGAGAGATCTGTGGCGAGGCATGAAAGCCTACGCTATTCAGGATTAATTGAGTGTCTTTGGACACATATTCTTCTTCGTCTTATATATCCCACAAAAGCATTGTTAGCTGGTTATAGGAACTTCGCGATGGATGTGGTGGTAGTGTAGGTTCTCAATTACACATCATCATCCTCATATTGACATGTCGGTACGCGCGGGTTCTCATGGCCAGCCATCTCACGTGATCACTAAACTCTCAAGGAAGGCCTATGTTTCGTCATGATTTTGCAGTTTGAGTCAGCTAAGTCAGCTAATCGTTATCTCTTTGCCGTGGTCTTGTTTTTGTCGCATTGCATTTGTTAATTGGTGTTAGTGTTTAATTTTATTTTTTCTCATAACATGTTGAAGTTGTTGTACCTGTCTACATCCAGTTCCCCTAATACGTTTACGGGTTTCGTGTGATTCTTGACAGACTAATTTGTTTATGTGTCTAGTCTCTAGCCAGAGGTTGTGGCAAAGGAAATAGTGAAACGTAGGTTCACAAATCCCTGACATACCGAATCAAGAGTTAGAAATCAGCCGCGAGAAATATCGAAGCAGATCGCTTTGCGCTGAATTAGAGGCTACGGCCGTTCAAAAAGCAATGACAAACGTTAATTGCATATCCTTCACAGGACGTCGTAATCAACCCCAGACTTATTAGCTGTTTGTGATTGACTAGACACAAATATAACATTGTGTGTATGGAGAAATCACTACAATATCTTCTCACGAATTCATGCATTCCTACAAATCAGAGTCAGAGAAGGACGCTAATTGCTGCTGTTTTAGAACAGCCACGTCCAGTAGGGACCGTCACGAGCCATATAAGACACCACACTGTCATCAAGCTGTTGATGGCAATGCTAAAATAATTATTTCTAAAAGAGGAACGTGGAATGTCAGGGCACTAGTTGAGTTAGGACAGTTGGATAATGTAATATGAGAAATGTAAAATATGAAAATGAATATCCTAGGTATGAGTGAGAGGAAGTGGAGGGGATCTGGTAAAGTAATTAGTGACTAACACATAATAATTTATCCAGGAGGAAACACACGAGTAAGGAGTAGGACTGCTATTTAATCCACACACACAAACACACACACACACACAAACACTCACTCACACACAGACACACACACAATTTAAATCAATTAATGGCGATTGGTGTATTACAGAGGTATTATTTTTAAAATTAAGACAAACCAATGAATGTAAATAGTATACAAGTATACGCACCAATAACATGCAATGGTGAGTAAGAAATACCAAAACATTTAGGATGAAGTAGAAGTGGCAAGGTTTCTAACTAAATCACAAGAAATAACACGAATACTTGGAGATTTCAAAGCAAGAAGTAGGAGGACACGGTTAAGGAGCAAGAGTTGAAAGAGTATAAAACTTGAGAGAATGGTCAAATATAAATGCAATGATGATTGAAAACATCTGATTTAAATTCAGTAACAGAGAGTAATACAAGATTTAGAAATGCATTAATAATTGTTATCACAATTAGTTAGTTAGTTAGTTAGTTAATAGTAGTTAGTTAGTTATTTAATTAGTTAATTAGTTATTTAATTAGTTAGTTAGTTAGTTAGTTAGTTAGTTAGTTAGTTAGTTAGTTAGTTAGTTAGTTAGTTAGTTAGTTAGTTAGTTAGTTAGTCGACAGATCATCCTCATTGCACATCGAACCATTCAGTCCATAAGTGCTCGGATCCCCTCCTCAGAAAATCCCGCAGCGTGTAGCGGTTAACGACACCAGTTCTGTGTTGGTTTATCAATCTTCTTTGGCTTCCTGCATAGTGTTCTTGTTTGGCCACCCCTCTTTTGACTTGCTGTGCTCGCTGCCTGACCATGGTTGTAGGCTCACAGTCATCGCTTGGTTCTCGTAAACGATTTACTTCTCGTAGAGTATTCAGAATGTCTGCCTGCTCCATGCCTCGTCCGCCTTCAACAGTAGCCTAACCTGCAAGCCTGTAAGCCTGCTCATTTCCTTGTACACCCGCATGCCATGGCACGAAAATGAAACTAATCTTTGCCGACTGAGACCGCTCCAGAAACAGCAGCCACTCTCTTCGGACCGACCCTATCTCTATCTTCTTGAGCATATTCATTGAGTCACTAAGGACACATGCCCGATTGAATGTCTGTGTCTCGAGCCATGTTATTGCTTCACTTACTGCCATGACTTCCACAGTCAAGATACTTGCAGTCAAAGGAAAAGCACCAGATTCTCTTTTCACAATGTTTCCTCCGGCCGTAAAGGCCCATGAACTTTTCACTCCTCGAACGACCGACCCATCCGTGTAAATGACAGCATCATCCTCTAAAGAATTCTCGAAGATCAGAGCCTGTACTTCCGCCTCCACAGCAGCTGGATTTTCTTGTCTGCATTTCCTGTCTAGTTGGATACACACTGAAAGGGATGTACAGAACTTTGTTGGCACTTGCACCCACTCCTCGCCAGGTTCTAAGTCCTCAAGTGAACACACCTGTTGAAGAATGTCTTCAGCTTGACACATCCACGACTGTCCTCTTTTTAACCTGCTGCCTTTTACCTTCTTAATCTCGCTATGCAGAGGATGTTCTGTGTTTACGTTGACTTTGAGGTAGGCACGTGGTCGGCACATTTGTTTTCTGCCCCTCATGGTTGGACAATCAAGAAGGTAGCGCATCGCCCTGTTTGCTGTATCTCTTTTACATCCAAGAATAATACCCATAACTTGGTTCTGTGCCCTTTCCATCATTTCTATCTGCTTACGGCTGAGAGTCAGAATCGCCATCGCATACTCCAAAACAGAAAGGACCAGACCCTCGTAAAGAAGACATAGATGGCGTTGCTCACAGGTTTGCCGTCGACAACATCTGCATCGCAGCCAAACCTCGCTTGGCCTGTTTTCACGAGGTCTACGTGCTCGTATAAGCGAATCTTCTATTAAATCGTATCCCTAGGTAATTCATCGCCTGCGTTCTTTCCACAGTCTCTGAACCCAGATTTACATTTGGCGTTATGGTATTAAAAATATGGTTATTCAAAGATAACAATATCACCGTTGCCTTTGTTGCGTTGACCATTGCCCCAGCTTCAACACACAAGGTGCTTATAGCGATTGAGTTCGGTTTGTAGTTCCACAGCAACCTGATCTCTATCCTTACGCTCACGATACACTAAAACATCGTCTGCATGCGACAATGTCCTCCCCGGTCCTATGATTTGCTTGCTGGTGATTTTCACAGTGTAGTCGTTGAACAGCACCGAAGATAATGGTGATCCCTGTGGTAGGCCAGGATATATTGTTGTTGGTTCCGAAGTCCAACTGCCACATCTAAACAACTACTTTCCGCTTGAAGAGGCTGCAGCTATCCAACTAAGGAGGAAAGGACTTATCTTGATGAGTTACAGAAACTGAAGCATTAAAAAATCCAATGGTACTCAGTTGTACGCGTCCTCAATATCAGTCAGCAAATGTTTCAATGCCTGAGTGGAAACCTTCATAGACATCATGGGCAAAACCTGCTGCAGTTGGTCCAGGTTTTTCTTTTTTAACGGTACCCTCCCAGGGTAGGTGGGAAAAATCCTTGCCTCTCTAGCTGGCTTGATATTTTTCTGGCAATTAACTTCTCCAGCAGCTTGCCTATTGTATTCTGCATGGTTATTACCCGATATCCCTGCATTTTTGTGTGGTCTGTGCCAAGCTTCGGCAAGGGAATTCAGATAGCCTGTGTAGCCATACCTCCTTGATGCTAGCACTCTCTATACTGTTGTTGTACATGTCTGCTAGTTCCTCTAGCTCGTTGTCGGTTCACATATTGATGTATTGATCACCTTATGCCATCTGAAGTGCTGTTTTTGTTTTTTTTTTATCGTCGAAGCATAGCCGTTATTTCTTTCACTGTCACTGTGTCTTCATCCGAAAAGTTCTGGGCCTAACAACTACCTAATGTGACCTCCTTGCAAGGTTTCGGCCTCTCATTTTTGTCTGGTTGCTCTTCTCTAGAAATCGTTCGAAGAGGGCTTTACCCTTGTCCTCGTCAGTTCTCTGCCAGATGAGGTCAGCACCTTGGAAGTCAGGAATACTCTTATTCTTGACTACCCCATTCATACTTTTATCTAGTCGTCAGAACAATTTCAGTGACTTGTATGTGCTTACTCTTCGTCATAACTCTGCCTATTTTTCACCTTTAACCACCTTAACCAGTTTTTTGAAGTAGCATACTTTTGTGTGCATCTCTCTTTCTAAATGCATGCAAGGTCTAGGATTGGTAACGCTTTTATTCTTGGCTTTTTGCCATTTCCTAACAGCACTACGCTTATCCACCCAGGCCTTTTTCACCTCCTTCCTGCCATGAAGTTTTCTGAGCTTGCCGCGTCTTATTTTACTCATCACATCTTGCCCTTTACTGTCATACTGGAACGTCTTGACCGTTGACTTGTGCTGCCTGGTTCTGCCTTTCTCCACCAATATGCTGCAAGGGTAGTGGTCGCTGCCATGTTACTCATAGGTCACCCAATCTACACACTATAGTCAGTGAAAAAGAAACCAGCGCCACGTCAATAACACTGTCCTCATCACCTGGACGACTTGCTATCCTGGTGACCAAGCCACTATTGATATAAACCAAGTCAATGGTTTCAAGTGCGGCCTCGAGCTACTCCACCTGTGTGTTGGAGGAAATGTTTCCCCATGATCTGCCATTAGTGTTGAAATCGTCGCAGAAAATAACATTCCTTTCGTGACCTAATATGTCACTTAAGCACTGCCACTTATGGAAATCCACACTCGCGTTACAGGCATAAACATTTACCAACACGAATGGTAGACGGGCTTGAACTCTAACCGCCTATATTTGTATGTCGTCACTGTCCCATCTCAACATGTCCAGCTCTGAAACCACTATACTGTCGCCAATGAGAATAGCCATTCCCAGATGTCGCCTGTTGTAGAAACATTTAAAGCCGGCAATATGGATTGAATTATCACCCAGTCTCGTCTCCTGAAGAATATTTTTTGTAGTTGTGCTTTAGTAAAGCTCTCAACCTACTTCTCGTTTTTCAGTGATTCATTCATTGCTCCTGAAGAATGTCGTTTTTGTATACCAGGTTTTCCAGAATAGGGCCTCGTTTTTTTTTGTTTTTTTTTGCGCTGGCACAACTCCAGTATAGGATACTCTTATCACAATTACTGGCCCTGACTATAAGAGTGATCACTTACCACTATGTATCAAAATAAATAAAAGTTAAATTAAAGGGATGAAAAGAAGACATTAATAGCATTAGAATTAATAAAGATAGGTAGACGGCAATTGTTACGACGTATGGCACAGGGCGTATTTTTAATGACTGTGCAGTGTTTGAAAATATTGCGGTCCAAGTTTTGCATATACCTATTATGCTGCATGCACTTTCCATCCATCATGTGCCATGCCGATAAGCGTGGGTGGTCATATTCTGCCATCTCACTCGATCACCAGAGTCGTGGATCAGCTCCGTGTTCCTATCTAGACCATGCCACGTGGCGGGCAATCCAGGTTTTGACTTCTCGGTCTTCCCCTTGGTCTCTTCCCTTCGATCTTGCCAGTCGTCACCAAGTCCTCCAAGTCATTTCTTCTCATAACATGCCCAAAAAATTTTGACTTTACATATATATAATATTTTCAAACACTGCACAGTCATTAAAAATGCATCCTATATTTCGTGCAATTAACTCCGCATTAATGATTCTACGATACAACTGTAGTCCATTGACTGGCATAAACCAGTTAATTAATATGTTTAGTTTCTTATTAGTTTGTTGAATCACTCATCTATTACATAGACATATAAAGGTAAGAAATAATATTAGCACCATAATCCTACCTTGAATGTCGTATGACGCGATTAAGGAGTGTTGGTGTAAGAATGGCTACCGTGTCAAGTATAATACGTTACCTGTAAAGGTAGCCTATGTAGTGACATTGAAAAAATTACATATAGTTATATTTAATGTTTTCGTTGTGACTGCATAACCCTGCGTTAAAGTTACGTACGCAATGGAACAGTCACATAACCCCGTAAACGTTACAAAGCAAACATGTAATAGTGAAATGCACGCCTAACTTGCGACCTTCACCCCAGGCCCTGACCCCTAACACCGTCCTGGTGGCGTGCTCAGCACCGCAGTTCTGTCATGGAGTTGTGGACCCAGTGGAGGAGATATCCAACATGGCCGCCAAGCACGGACTTCCGTGTCACGTGGATGCCTGTTTTGGTGGCTTCATGCTACCTTGGTGAGTGCTTATTGTCCAATGTTAGCTGTTGCTTTCCTGTATAAATGACATATGCACGCCAGGTATACATGACGGGGAGAAGGAGGAGAAGTTGGAGGAAGAAGAAAATGATGGGGAAAAGGAGGAGAAGGAAGAAGACGAGGAGAAGATACCGAGAAATGAGAGGAGCACATGAATGGGATGCTGGAGGAGCAGCGTGATGTCACACTTGTAATAAAGTTAGCTGAATCAATCAATCAATCATGTGCCATGCCGGAAAGCATGGGAGGTCATGACTCACCATTTCACTCGATCACCAGAGTGGTGGATCAGCTCAGTGTTCCTGTCTCGTCCATACCATGTGGCCAAGCCATCCGGGTATTTTCCTCTCGGTCTTCCTATTGGTCTGTTCCATTCGATCTTGGCAGTTGTCACTAAGTTCTCCAATTCATTTCTTCTCATAACATGTCCCATGTCCCATGAAGAAGAAGAAGAAGAAGAAGAAGAAGAAGAAGAAGAAGAAGAAGAAGAAGAAGAAGAAGAAGAAGAAGAAGAAGAAGAAGAACAAGAGCAAGAACAAGAAGGAGGAGGAGGAACAAGAAGGAGGAGGGTGGTGAAGAGAAGGAGGACGTGAGGAAAAGGCAAAGGTGGAATGAAAAGGAAGGAGAGGAGGTGAGAAGGTGAGAGAGACAAAGAAAATGATACAATGAGAAGAAAGGGATCAGACGGTGAGGCGAAGGACGATAGAGAGGCGCAGAAAGAGCGGTACGATATCACATTAGACATGTCACAGCTGTAGTACATGTCACCAAACGTATTTATTCAGTATATCCCATCTGTAGGACCGAGAAATTAGGCTACCCTGTACCAAAGTGGGACTTCCAGGTGCCCGGGAGTGACTTCGATCTCTGCTGATGTACACAAATATGGATACACTGTCAAGGTCAGTTATGAGTCCAGGTATGATCTAGTGACAGGACCTTGTTGTTTTTTAATGTTGCATATACCTTGCAGGACGTTGCAGTCAACGCCAGCATTTTTCAGCTGCTGTTGATGTACTAGGCAAATTTTACGTTCAGTAGTTTGCCATTGCTTTCTGAAAGACCGGATCCCATACCAACACGTTATAACACAACGCGACACGGTCTGCTGCACAAATCGGTCGCGGCTGCGTTTCGAATGCCTGGTAAGCAGCTCACGAACCGCGTTCGCAAGCCTTTGGCCACGGAGCCGGCTATTATACAAGATCTAAGGTTTGCAATGATGTTTACTTTGGGAGGGGGAAGGAGTGGCTGAAGGGTTACAATACCAGCAAAAGGATCAGAAAGTACCAATTTCGATTTCTGAATAGAGCTGGGAATGTTTCCAAGCACCGTTGCTATCTAATGTTTTACATCTGCCCTTGATCACTAGGGTCAGTTAGGAAAGTAGTTTATGACTGATCGTATAATTGTATTATACACTTCATCCAGTGCCTAGCCGGCTGGCGAGGACGATCATTCCTCTTCACAAACTGCGATCTCCGACGACATGGATCAAACTGGAACATGTTGTGACAACCGGACAGATTTATGGAAAGCGAGATAGAGGAATACAGCCTGAGAAGATTCTTGACAGTGTCAAGAATCTTCTCAGACTGTCTTCCTCTATCTCGCTTTCCATAAATCTTTCCGGTTGTTACAACATGTTCCAGTTTTTATCTTCTCATAATGTGACCAAACCATTAGTACTGCTTTTTTCCTGATGTTTGTGACAAGTTGTCTTTGCGACTCATTTTCCCCGAAAACGTATTGATTTCCCATTTTGGCTGTCCAATTAATTGTCATCATTCTTCTATAAAGCCAAATCTCCAAAGGTTTCTATGGATGGTTTCAGCCTGTTTACTAATTGTCCAGGATTGGCAGCCGTATGTTAAAATTGATTCTATTTTACACGCAAGAACTCTTCTTCTAACTTTCAAGGACAGTAAATTATTGCACAAAACGTTCTTAATTTAATATAAGCTAGAATGCAGGTGTTATATTTTTTTCTTTACAGGACATCGCTGTCAACAGCAACATCTTTCAGCTGTCTGTTGATTTCTTGGCAAGATTACGCCCAGTAGTTTGCCATTGCTTTCTGAGCGGCCGGCTCAGTTATCCCGCAAGTCACCAGCGAGGGTATAACCGCTTCCAGCTGTCGCCCGCTACGAGACTCTGCGTGATAAACGGGATTACGGAGAAAGTGGTGTAACCCCTCGGCCAGAGAGACCGGCAGTTTAATCTTATTAAGGCCGACTTCCTGGCCTAGATGTTAGCAACTTTTCTCCGTAATCTCGTATACTCTCGTAAGTAACGTGACTACGGTGAGAACCAGCAGTGGCTCGAATCGCGTCGGTAACTTAGGGGTATGTGAGCCGGCCGCTCAGAAATCAATGGCAAACTACTGAGCGTAATCTTGCCAAGAAATCAACAATCAGCTGAAAGATGCTGATGTTGACAGCGATGTCCTGTAAAAGATAAGCAAATCATTTTTAATGTTATTAAACAAAAAACATTTGCTCCTAGGTAGTTTCTTGCTATGAATCTATAATGTTATATGGCTATAACATTATTGTGTATGCCTGATTGCACTCTAGGAATAGGTAGTCATTGTTTCCCTGACTATCGCAGGCGACAGGCCCAGGAATCGAGCCCACGTCCGGCCCTGCTCATGACATTACCAGCACAGATCCTAATCAACTTCGCTAGCGCTCCGGCTGTTTCGCTGATTAAGCCACCACCTTTTAAGTGACTGCATCGTGTATTTCATTCTACAGACTGTGTGTCTTTCTTTCAATGACATGGTGTAATTCATACTACTGACTGAGTGTCTTTCTTTCAATAACATCGTGTAATTCATACTACTGACTGAGTGTCTTTGTTTCAATAACATCGTGTACTTCATTCTACAGACTGTGTGTCTTTCTTTCAATAAAATGGTGTAATTCATTCTACAGACTGTGTGTCTTTCTTTCTATAACATCGTGTAATTCATACTACTGACTGTGTGTCTTTGTTTCAATAACATCGTGTAATTCATACTACTGACTGTGTGTCTTTCTTTCAATAACATCGTGTACTTCATTCTACAGACTGTGTGTCTTTCTTTCAATAACATGTTGTAATTCATTCTACAGGACTGTGTGTCTTTCTTTCTATAACATCGTGTAACTTCATACTACTGACTGTGTGTCTTTGTTTCAATAACATCGTGTAATTCATACTACTGACTGTAGTGTCTTTGTTTCAATAACATCGTGTAATTCATTCTACAGACTGTGTCTTTCTTTCAATGACATGGTGTAATTCATACTACTGACTGAGTGTCTTTATTTCAATAACATCGTGTAATTCATTCTACAGACTGTTTGTCTTTCTTTCAATGACATGGTGTAATTCATTCTACAGACTGATGTGTCTTTCGTTTCAATAACATCGTGTAATTCATTCTACTGACTGATGTGTCTTTCTGTTTCAATAACATCGTGTAATTCATACTACAGACTGTGTGTCTTTCTTTCAATAACATCGTGTAATTCATACTACTGACTGCGTGTCTTTGTTTCAATAACATCGTGTAATTCATTCTACAGACTGAGTGGCTTTGTTTAAAAAACTTATGCTTTTTAAAGTCTACACCATATTTCCAACCGCCATCTTATAATTGTTCGCAGCTTATTCTCCAAGACCTTTATAAATGGGTAACATTTATATCCCTATTGACTGAGGTGGTTTTGTTTAAAAATTTAACTTTTCAAGTAATTTACTACTGACTGTGTATCTTTCTTTCAATAACATCGTGTAATTCATACTACTGACTGAGTGTCTTTGTTTCAAAAACTTATGCTTTTTAAAGTCTACACCATATTTCCAACCGCCATCTTATAATTGTTCGCAAGCTTATTCTCCAAGACCGTTTATAAAATGGGTAACATTTTCATAATATCCCGAAAATTATTGATGCAGAGAAATGCGGGAATGAACTGATCCCCTTTAACCATAAGCTATAATCAAGTATATTTACATAGTAAAAAGTGTACATTCCTACAGCAGTATGTGCAGTGAGATTACATAATATTATTGATGCAGAGAAATGCAAGGAATGGAACTGATCACCTTAACGCATTAAGCTATAATCAAGTATATTTACATTAGTAACAGTGTACATTCCTACAGCAGTATGTGCAGTGAGATTACATTAATATTATTGATGCAGAGAGGTGCAAGGAATGGAACTGATCACCTTAACGCATTAAGCTATAATCAAGTATATTTACATTAGTAACAGTGTACATTCCTACAGCAGTATGTGCAGTGAGATTACATTAATATTATTGATGCAGAGAGGTGCAAGGAATGGAACTGATCACCTTAACGCATTAAGCTATAATCAAGTATATTTACATTAGTAACAGTGTACATTCCCTACAGCAGTATGTGCAGTGAGATTACATTAATATTATTGATGCAGAGAGGTGCAAGGAATGGAACTGATCACCTTAACGCATTAAGCTATAATCAAGTATATTACATTAGTAACAGTGTACATTCCTACAGCAGTATGTGCAGTGAGATTACATTAATATTATTGATGCAGAGAGGTGCAAGGAATGGAACTGATCACCTTAACGCATTAAGCTATAATCAAGTATATTTACATTAGTAACAGTGTACATTCCTACAGCAGTATGTGCAGTGAGATTACATTAATATTATGATGCAGAGAGGTGCAAGGAATGGAACTGATCACCTAACGCAGTTAAGCTATAATCAAGTATATTTACATTAGTAACAGTGTACATTCCTACAGCAGTATGTGCAAGTGAGATTACATTAATATTATTGATGCAGAGAGGTGCAAGGAATGGAACTGATCACCTTAACGCATTAAGCTATAATCAAGTATATTTACATTAGTAACAGTGTACATTCCTACAGCAGTATGTGCAGTGAGATTACATTAATATTATTGATGCAGAGAGGTGCAAGGAATGGAACTGATCACCTTAACGCATTAAGCTATAATCAAGTATATTTACATTAGTAACAGTGTACATTCCTACAGCAGTATGTGCAGTGAGATTAAATAATATTATTGATGCAGAGAGGTGCAAGGAAGGGAAAACTGATCACCTTAACGCATTAAGCTATAATCAAGTATTTTACATTAGTAACAGTGTACATTCCTACAGCAGTATGTGCAGTGAGATTACATTAATTATTGATGCGAGAGGTGCAAGGAATGGAACGATCACCTTAACGCATTAAGCTATAATCAAGTTATTTACTTAGTAAACAGTGTACATTCCTACAGCAGTATGTGCAGTGAGATTACATTAATATTATTGATGCAGAGAGGTGCAAGGAATGGAACTGATCACCTTAACGCATTAAGCTATAATCAAGTATATTTACATTAGTAACAGTGTACATTCCTACAGCAGTATGTGCAGTGAGATTACATTAATATTATTGATGCAGAGAGGTGAAAAGGAATGGAACTGATACCTTAACGCATTAAGCTATAATCAAGTATATTTACATTAGTAACAGTGTACATTCCTACAGCAGTATGTGCAGTGAGATTACATTAATATTATCTTGTCTTACTGATGGGTGTGAGTACGGTGGCGTGGTCTCTGATACACACACACACACACAAACTCGCACACACAAGCATCCATACAAACACACAGGCGCATCACACACTAATACAGTGCCCTGGGGTTCAAACCTCACTAGTGACAAGATACTTTCTTGATACTAAGCTCTTGGAGTCGGCTGATCTTAATGGAGAGCTTCGTTGCTGCCAGAGACGTATCTTCGACAGGTGAGTATTAATATATACCATCACTTTGTATCCTCCAGGGAGCTAGTGTCATTGCCTACCGCTCCGACGAGCTGAGAAAGTTCCAAATCTTTTCCTCCGGTTCGTGGCCTGGGGGACTTTACGGCAGTCCATCTATGGCAGGAACTCGACCAGGTAAGAGGGGTCTTGGTGGGTGGTCAAGCTCATGATTTGTAAGTTTTACAATGGCCACACATAGAATATCGTCATCACACACACACACAAACACACACACACACACACACACGCACGCACGCACACACACACACACACACACACATTGCATATGCTTGTGTATGTGTGTTTTGTTTTGTTTTTCGCGTTTCCATCCTGCGGTCAACATCAGCATCTTTCAGTTGTCATGTTGATTCCTAGGCTAGAATACGCTCATCAGCACGCCATGACTTTCTGAGCGACCGGCTCCAAACTCTCATAAGTCACTTTGCGCGACTCAAACCGCTTCCAATTCTCGTGCGCTCACGTCAACCACGAGAGTATTCGGGATTAACGGAGAGAGCTGCTAACCCCATCGGCCAGGCAGCCGGCTCGTGTATCTGTGTGATGTTATTTAAATCAGTACTGTGTGGGGATCATTATACGACAAGTCCTGTAGCAGAATATCGATCTCATCCCAAATTGCCGGAAAGATTCCCTGTGTCACGTATTCGCATCCCCACGCTATATCCGAGGGGTCTGTAATGTCATGTTATTCTACCCCTGCCTTTTCTTCCAGGGACCATACATGTCATTACTGTTCCATCTAAGCCAGTGTGACCTGCAAATATGTTCCAAGTAGTTCCGTTTTCAAGGCAAGATACTGTTTATGAGCAAGTTCAGATCTGGCAAAATTTCAGTACTTTTTTCTCTTGTTTCTTCCATTTCCGTCAGGAAAAGGTTTTGGAGGAGGAGTAGAGGAGATCTTCAGATCGTGTACTATACAGTTTTACATGTGTAGGAAAATACTAGTATTCAAGTGTTGTATAGAAACAGTAATGATGACACATAAATAATTATCAGAATATACCGTAGTATTGCAAGGGTCATCTTCATCTTTCTCTTTCTCGTCGTAATTCTCTTTGTAAGTTGGTATTCATTTTTTAAATGTTGTTCTTGATACCATCACTCCACCTTTTACGTGGTCTTCCTCTTGCTCTGTGCCCATTACATTTTGTCAATGTAGCTCTTTATGGCAGATGGTGCCAGGATTCTCTTGTAATGTGGCCAACCATTTAATCCTTTATTCTTTAATGAAGTGTATTACTGGTTTCAGACCTAGTCGTCTTCTAATTTTCTTATTCCTAATTATATCTCTCGCGGTTAGTCCCTCAGCTCTTATAAGTATCTTATCTCTGCTGATATTTTTTGCATTCATTAGTTGCAGTACACGTTCATGTTAGGAGTGGAGTGGCACCTTGCAGTCTTGACAGACTAAAGCAGACGTTCATGTTTGACATGCATTAAATTCTTGATCCACAATATTGTAAAGATATGCCTGTAACATGTAAGTTCACATTCCTCCACTTCCATCTGGAGTGTTTATGACATAATCCACGATTCACCTCGGTATGTTGCCACAGAGATCTCTAAATGACGCTAGATGGCAGGGTATCTGATGACATAGCACATGTCATAGAACGCACAGAGATCTCTAAATGACTGGGTACCAGGCAAATATATTCATTTCTAATTGCAACATCCAAATGACAGTTCATGTTACCTATTCCAGGAGGCAACATTGCAGCAGCCTGGGCAGCCTTAATGTCGCTCGGAGAGGAGGGGTTCATGTCTCGGGCGAAGAAACTCATGGAGATTACAGACACACTCAAGACTGCCATCGCTGGCATCCAGGTATTATGTTGTCAACACCTAATCATGTGTACCTGAAATTGAGTCAACTGTCCCGTTTCACACAATGAGACCTATTGGGTATGTGGCATTAATTAGCCCTATGTTTTTCACCAGTTGTCCCTAGTTGGGCGAAGTGGTCAATATATAATCGTTCGCATTTCTTTCCCTTTAGTCCTTTAGTCCCCAACTGGACATATGTCCTCAACCAACTTCCCGAGCCGTCCTTTTCTTAGGTATCCCGTGTAGCTCCGGCTATATAGTACACATATTATTTATTTCTGAATATGCTCATCTTCACCGTGTGTTTTTGAGTCTTTCTCTGTTTAATTTGCATTATGAATTCCAGGCAAATGCCTTTCTGGTTACACTATTCTCAGGTTTCTCAATGTATGTCTTACCCAGCACCAGCGTCGTTTCTGAACCTCTTGATTCATTGGTATTTGTCTAGTTGTATGAGCTCCATTTTGGTGTGTTTTGTCACACGATTTTAATCCGTCAATTTTGCGCAGACATCAATTAATAATTTTTCTTGCAGTTTATTTGTAATTGCTTTTGACATTCTCCATGTTTCTGAACCATACATGTCTGCCTTGTAGGGGCTGAAGATCATGGGCCATCCTGCAATGACATGCTTCGCTATTGGGTCCAGTGACTCCGATGTGGACATTCTAGCGGTTGCTGATGTCATGGAGAAGAAAGGTGAGACACTGTTGGTTGGTGATTGATCGTCTTATTACGGAAACTTGTGGTCAATGATTCAACGCATTATTTGAGATATCGCTGGTTGATAACTCGACAAATTGTTAGAGACACTGTTGGTGACTGATTGCCTTGTTTGAGAGACTGTTTTGCATGATTCAGCACATTATTAAAGATATTATTGGTTGATAATTCGACACATTGACAGTGACAGTGACAGTGGACTGAGTCGCTGCGGAAGTCTGTTGTCCGTAAAGTCACCTTCATCTTCGTCCTGGGACATGCAGGAGTCGAGGGAAATGAACGAGCTGATAAACTGGCTGGCTCTGCACCCCCTGTAGATGGCCAGCCCATGGATCGTGCCGATGTTATTAACGTTCTTAAGCATATGGCGAGAACAGAGGGCTTTGACGTCAGTGAATCCACATCGCTGTCCAGGATGAAAGACTTGGGAGTAAGAATCGGAACGGCCAGGCGCGAGAGGTACATCGGGAAAACAAGGCGCCTCGTCAACCAACACAGAACTGGCACTATTAGCCACCGGACGCTGATGCATATGTTGGGGGGAGGATCTGAGCACCTATGGACATGTCCGGAGTGCAATGAAGATACCCCAACTGATAACTGATAACTGATAACTGATCGACACATTGTTAGGGGCACTGTTGGTTGGTGGTTGATTGTCTTATTACGGCGCTTTTGGTCAGCACACTACTAGAGATATCAAAGGCTGATAATTGGACACATTGTTAGAGACATTGTTGGTTGGTGATTGATTGCCTTATTAGAGATAGTGTTGATTGGTAATTAGTCACAATGTCATGTGTAGATTTGATGACTGTGCTTTTCCAGTTGGGATCACTGTAAAATTCTCTGTTTTATATATCATGAACAACATTTACGAACCTAAGTACAACAGGATAACAGTTCGTTCAAATACATTGTTTCTATTATAATTCTGATTACACGTTTCACATTATTTGAAATAGTCACGCAATCGAACTATCAATCGTAGTAATGGTACTATAAAACTCTAAACTATAACACATCGGCGGCAATCTATTGCTCACCACTGCCGACTCTGACTCTGCGCCGTGCGTTCCCTACAATGGTCACAGCTTGAGTGTCGTTTTTCAAGAGTCTTTTCTCTCTTGTGTTCATTTGAAGTTCATTACTTAAAACGTAAAAAAGCTATCTTTGGCACCTGTCAGTCACACTGTTGGAGATAACAGTTGATTGGAGATACAACATATGACCACAGATATTACTGGTTGGTGATTCGTCACACCATTACACATATTGTTAGTTGGTGATCAGCACATTGTTGGAGATACAGTTGATTCGTGAATATTAGAGATATTGTTACATGGTGAATATTCACATTATTAGAAATGTTGGTGGTTGGATATTCGGCATACTATTGGAGATAAGTTGAATGGTTATTCAACATATTAGAGATATTGTTGGTTGGTGATTAGAGATGTTGTTGGCCGATAATTCGGCACATACTTGGAGATACAGTTGTCTGGTTATATAGCACGTTATTTATTAGAGACGCCATTTGTTGATGATTCAGCATATTATAAGAGACAATGTTGGTTTGAGATTCGGAACATTCCTGTAGATATTGTTGTTGTTTGTGTTTCGGTACATGTTGATTGAATCACATCACCCTTGCATTATATTGTGTCAGAATTACATAACTTGGTATGAAATTGCAACTGAACAGATCTGCGTGTATCCTATACATGCATTACGGATAGCCATTGAATTACGGCATTGTATTGATAACATTCTTTTTATCATGATTTCCTATTCTCAAACTGCCTTTCTCCATTCAGGCTGGACAATAGAGCGTCAACAGAACCCAAGCTGTATCCACTGCACGATTCTACCTCACCATGAGGTATCATGTTATGACCTGATAGACGATCTCAAGGCATGTGTCCAGATAGTTAAAGTAAGTATTCTGGTCTGTTCCATTGGTCTTAACTCTTTTTCTACTCAGGGCCACTTTATAATCCGCTCAAATCTACATAGAAAACCTTCAAAGCCGCAGTTGTAGTAACATTATGGAGAAGATGAATGCATTGTAGTTCGTGAGACATATTCTGTGGGAGTCTACATGGGGAATCAGTTTCACCGCGTCTCAATCTTCAAAGGTTGTGGGTTCATTCCAAACTACATCATTCGGTTCACGAGTGCAGTTTTCTCGGAGACTACTGGGTTTGTCGCTGGAGCTACGAAGTTCGTTCTCTCTGCGAGGCTTTCAGCAGGCCGCCCTGCAGAAGAGACCGAACCATGCGTGATCAAACTCGCTGCAATGAAGTCGATCCTTAACAAGACATTTCTTTTTCGCATATCCTTTACGGGACATCGCTGTCAATATCAGCATCTTTCAGCTGACTGTTGATTTCTTGGCAAGATTATGCTCAGTATTCAATCTACCGCAGAAGAATGTCTCGGTGTGTTAACCACGCATAGAAAGAACAGATGGTTCAATCAAAAATGTGAAGAAGCAGTCACTAGGAAGAAGAATGCCAGGCATGTATGGTTAAATGACATCAATAACATCCAAAAGGAAGAGCATTATAGAAATGAATGTAAAGAGGCTACAAAAATAGTCCGACAGTAGAAGCGAGAATATATGAGTAATATAATCAAAGATATGGAAACTAATCACCAGAAAAATGAATCCAGAAAATATTTTAAAGTACTGAAGTCAATGAAACGAGGGCACCAACAAAACACATATGGTTTAAAAGACAAAAATGGGAATATGATAAATACCAATGAGGAAATGTGCAACACATGGAAAGAATATTTTATTGAATTACTAAATTGTGAAGCTCCAAGTAACATTTTCCCACAGGAAGAGGTTCTAACATGCGAACCACAAATTGAAGAACCTACATTTGAAGAAATCTTATATGTAATCACACGACTTAAAAACAATAAGGCAACTGGGACTGATGGAATTGCTGCTGAATTTATAAAGGCAGGTGGCCATGCATTACATCTAAAGCTATACGAACTAATAATAAAAATCTGGAGGACAGAAGAATTACCCCATGACTGGAAAGAGTCATTATTGATACCTATCTTTAAGAAAGGAGACAAGTTCCAATGTGGAAATTATAGAGGAATATCACTACTGTCCACAAGCTATAAGATACTATCCGCAGTATTACTAAATAGACTAAAACCATATTCAGAAGACATATTAGGTGACTACCAGGCGGGTTTTAGACAAAACAGATCAACAATAGATCAGATATTTATCTTACGACAAATAGCCGAGAAACATTGGGAATATAAAAGAGATCTCCATAACATTTTTGTGGATTTTAAAAAGGCTTATGATAGTGTCCATAGGAATAGTCTATGGAATGTTATGCAGGAATTTGGAATACCAAGGAAGTTAATTAACATGACCAAACTATGCATGGAAGATACTTATAATATAGTAACATATAAAGGCAGGAAATCAGACCCCTTCCAAATAACATCTGGCTTGAAACAGGGTGATGCACTATCGCCGCTACTCTTCAATCTGGCTCTAGAGAAAGTTGTAAGGAAGGTAAAGGAGGAATGTGATATTGGAGGAACATCCAAGCTGCCCCGTTATGCAGATGATATAGATATTATAGGGCAAAGTGAACAAAAGACATTAGAAATATTGACTCACTTAAAGGAAAAAGCCCAACAGATGGGGCTGGTTATCAACCAAGATAAGACAGAATATATGGTAATTTCAAGAGACGGAATGGCTAAAAACTCTGGCCACATACAAATAGATAATATGACCATTAAAAGAACGGAAACATACAAATACCTGGGTACAATCTTCAACTGCTCCAACATCATAAGGGAAGAAATACAAACTAGAATCAACTCTGGAAATAAGATATACTATGCACTACAACATCTACTAAAATCAAAGGCGCTATCTCGTAACACCAAAATCACAATATACAAAACACTGATCAGACCAGTTGTGCTGTATGGCTATGAAACCTGGAGTACAACGAAAGGAGACGAAGCCTTGTTACAAACCTTTGAGAACAAAATTTTAAGACGCATCTTTGGACCCATTAGGGATACACAAAGTGGAGAGTGGAAAAGAAGAAGTAACAAAGACATTTATGATTTGTTTAAGTCCCCGCTAATCACTGGTATCATGAAGGCTAATAGACTACAATGGCTGGGGCATATAGAAAGAATGGAAGATAATAGGGAAACAAAACTCGCTTACGCTCAGGAAATAAATGACCGTAGACCCCGAGGTAGACCAAGAAGGCGGTGGAGAGATAATATACATACAGACCTACAAGCACTTGGAATCAACGACTGGCAAGAGAAGGTCCACCAGAGAGACGAATGGAGACAGATTGTATTTGCAGCAAAGAACCTCAATGGCTCGGAACGCTGAAGAAGAAGAAGAAGAAGAAGATTATGCTCAGTAGTTTGCCATCTTTTACAAAGACATATTCTGTACTATTTCCTTTAGTCACAGGGAGACAACCCCTAACAATTATTGCTTTCAAAGAAGCTAATAAGAACATTTGATGTATTTCTTTGCTGATTCCCTTATTAATGATTACATTAACATTTTATTGTTCTCTCCTCCTCCTCTCCTCCTCCTCTTCGTCGTCGTCTTCTTCATCTTCAATTTCCTGGCATGAAACATACATTGGTTATCGGGACTTTTCAATCTTGTTCGTCATGTGATATTTTGAAGAATTTAACTTTGCTTATATTGCCATCAACAACTTACTGTTTTTCTGGCTTTCTTGGCTAGAATATCCCACATAACGCTAATTGATTTAATTCACTTCCACTTTTCATTTTCTTTTTATGCTGTTACGGATGCTGTTGTAATGGACTTTGCGAATAGTCTCTTTTTAATGTGTAACTTAAATGTCTTCATAAATGCGATTTGCTGGGGAAACTTGTGATATGTTAAGGACTGCTTCAGTGAACCACTGTAGTATGTTGAGTGTTTTCTTAATTGCTCCTAGCTATCATACCTGCAGAAATAAAATCAGGTATCAGAGAAGTCCTAAAAACTAATCACCGGGTCTAGATGGAATAACAACAGAAGCTATTCAGACTCATTCATTCATTCATTCAGTAGCATGTCCTTTGCAGAACCTCGCTCCCATAAAAACCTTCCGGAAAACTTCTCGATCACAAGCAAGATGTCCCGCGTCTGATACACCCATCTGGATTCAGACTACAAAATCATATTAATAAGTTAAGCTCACATTGCAGCAGATACAATATGAAAATAAATACAGCAAAAACTGAAGTAATGCAAGTTAGCAGATCGCCTGGTCCATTAAGTATACATATGCACAACTCTGAAACAAGTTAAAGAATTCAAATATCTTGGAGGTATGATCACAGAAGATGGCAGAATAAACAGAGAAATCGAAATCAGATGTCAAAAAGCTAGTGCGCTTATATATCAACCATCACCCATACCGAAACATCAAAATATGCCTATGTCCGCAAATCGACAGATAATAAATAGCATATTCACACCAGTCTTATGGTACCAATGTCAAATTTGGACATTATCCAATTCACACTTACGGAAAAATCAACACTTGTGAGATGAGATGTTTGAGGAGAGTTGCCAACCAAACTATACGAGGCGGAATAAGAAATGATATTATCTGACAGACAGTAGAATCAACATCTTGTGCCACATTTATTGAAAGACAGAAGATCAAATGGTTTGGCCATCCCGTTAGAATGCAACACCATCAACTATCAGCACTTGTTCTACATACAAAAAACAAAAAACGTTTGAAGTTGACAGGAGTTGGAAACTGCGTCCACACGACATAGGAACACGTGCGACCATCTGCTGAGTGACAAAAAGACGGGAGATGGCAACATTACTGCCCCCCCCCCCCCCATATCCTCTCTTTCTTCAGCCCGGCCCTTTCCGAGACACCATCCCCATCAAGCTGTCAAGTTCCGTGCTAAAAGTGCACCTAGGATAGGTACATTAAAAGAAATCGGGTGGGTGGATTGAATTGAGAAGTTTTTAAGGGGTGACATTGAGACTGTAAGGAGTCTGAGAAATGATTTTCTTGCGACCCGTTGTATTTTCTGTATTGCGTACAATGGGGTTCTTTGGACTCCAGGATGGTGGACTGTGCCTTAGCCGAACATGAAGCGTAGTACAAATGCTCTAATTCTCATTTGGAGTGGCTGATTCATCGGCACAGGATGAAAAGGATTCGCCGTCATATTGTTGTAAGAGCTCAATTTCCTTAATATTATTTGCTCTCCAAGTTTAAGGCAACCTCAACATTACAGAAGTCCATTGAGTGAATGATCAATGTTAATAAGAGGATGGCCTGGCCAACACCAATGTACCTACTACTCAAGTAAATGCACCTGCTGAGTCCTCTCTTCATGGCTAGTTGTTAAGTTCTGGAGAAGGGTTATGAACATTGTCGAAACCTGGCAGTTATCCAGGTGGACATTTACAAAACATGAATTGCTTCCACCTGGAAATTTTTAAAACCTGAACTTTATCTATGAGGACATTTTGACAACCTAAACGGTATCATCGCGGATATTTTTCACTGCCTGAAACTTATTACTGCCCGTCGTTTATCATGTATGGATAACTTCCATCCTTGACTGGTATAATTATGGATATTTATTACTCTTGAAAGTTATCTGCCCTAAGGATGTGTATAACTCTTGAAGTTTACCAGCCCTGTGGATATTTATAACGTCTGAACTTTATCTGAACTATGGACATTTATAACTCCTGAAGTTTATATGCCCTGTGGATATTCACAACTTCTGAGGAAATTTATTATCAAGTATATTTCACCGCTTGAGGAATGTTGCACTGGATATTCCCAATTCTGGAACATTTAGCCGAATGAATATGTGCACCTTGGGAACTCATTAACCTGGCTAGTTCTACTCCAGTGACTTGAACATGAACATTCGTAAAGTGAATATTATGGACCATAGACTGTAGGAACCACGGTGGTTTAGTTTGTGAAAAGACCTTGTGGTATTAGATATAAACTCTCTGTTCCTGATATTTCTCTGAGTGGATGTTGTTTAAGGAAGAGATAATATTGGTTGGATATTGGCTGAGAACATCAATGAGAAAGGTATGATTAATATAGATTATTAATATTATTTTGATGTGGGTGTTTATTATGTGAATATTCATTATGTGTATTTGAGGTATTACGTAACCATGGCGGCAACTAGTAAAGACGTTGGACCAAAGAAGAGAAGAATCACAGAAGAATTAAGAAGTTTTCAAGACAGGTGGACTATAAACTATTTTGTCGTGGACATTAAAACAAAGCTCATATGCTTGATATGCAACGAATCTGTTTCTGTCTTGAAAGAGAATAACATCAAACGGCACTACGAGACTAAACATACAAAAAAGTTTGACTAAGTACAAAGGGCAATTTCGACAAGACCAAGTAAATGACTGTAAAAAAAAAAAAAAATCGAAGCCATATTCAGATGGTGAAATGTTTAAGGAATGTTTGGAGAGCGTCGATGAACTTCTGTGTCCAGAAAAGAAGAAGGATTTCTCAAAAAATAAGTCTGTCTCGTCAGACTATTACTAGGCGTGTGGACGACATTGGAAAATATATTGAAGATAATTTGAAAAGTCAAACACCCGAGTTTATATTTTATGCTCTAGCATTGGATGAAAGCACAGATATGGCAGATACTGCCCAACTGGCAATTTTTATCGGGGGTGTTGATGTCCATTTTAAAAAGACAGAAGAATTAGCTGCACTGTATCCACCTAAGGACACTACTAAACCACGAGGTGTGTTAGAAGCAGTTATATCGGCATTTAATTGCTTTTTGTTACAACTTAACAACTTATCGGGCTTAACAACAGATGGTGTTCCAGCAATGGTTGGGAAACCCGAAGGTTTAGTAAAATTGATTGAAAATGAGGCCTCCAAAGTCGGTACCACTTCAATGCTAAATTTTCAATGCATTAATCATCAGAAGAATTTATGTTCGAAGTCCCTCAAAATGGACTATGTCATGAAAGTGGTCGTCAAAATAGTGATCTTCATTAATTAAGTAGAACGGGTTGAATCACCGTCAGTTCCAAGAATTTCAAGTCTTTGGAATCAGGTTATAATGACGTTACATTTTATGCAGAAGTAAGATGGCTGACCCGAGCAAAATTGTTGTAAAGAGTGTTTGATTTGCAACACGAAATACAATCATTCTTTGCAAGCAAGTCGAAAAGTATCCCAGAGTTTGAAGACAAAGAGTGAGTTAGCGACATTGCATTTCTGGTTGATATAACTGGCCACCTAAATGACGTTAATAATAATACTCATCTACAAGGGAAAGATAAATTGATTAACAAGATGTATTTTTTTGTTTACATTAAACCAGGCAAGCGTTTGACCACCATCTCACCTGCTGGGAAGCGACGATGTGGTCAAAGCTGTAGCACGCTTGCTTATTTACTTTAATTAACAACAACAATTAAAAAAAAAAAAATTAAGTGCGTGGCCCGGCAGGAAATATTATTTCTGAAATTTGGCCCGTCTGCTGAAAAGGTTGGCCACCCCTGGGCTAGATGCTCCCCGCGGCCCAGTGATCACGAGTTCGATCCTCGTCCAGACGGATTCAATTTTTTTTTTTTTAAATCTATCTAGGCTACCAGGTCAACCCAGTCTAAAATGGGTGCCAGGAAATAATGGTGGCCAGTGTGATAGTGACCCATGACCCACTATGGGCCGATCGGCCTATACAATTTGAGTCTAGCTCCGTATGCCTAGAGTACATTTGTGTGTGTCAGAGCGTCCCTTATTTGAAATGATATATCGCATGCACACAATTATTAAACCCTATGATCGTATCAATAGAAGTTCATATACACTAGGTTATATATGTGTGACCATTATATTATGTATTGACAGGGAAATAAGCAGCTCTCCAAGCAGGGGACTGCTGGCATGTACGGCATGATGGCAACCATCCCGGACACAGCAATTGTTGAAGATTTCGTTAAGGAGTTTTTCTCAGAGGTCTACAAACTTCAATAACGACGTGAAAACATTTCACTATGTACGAGATATGTAATGTAATACAGACTGGTGGACAAACGAGGCATGGAAACTAACGAAGAACCATGAGTCTTTCCGGCGGGCTGTGGTGAGAACGAGGTTCTGCAACGAACTTGCTACTTTATAATGCCTAGTATCCTCACGGATATCTACTTTTTCTTCACTTTATCCTAAAAATGTAACAGCTATAAATTTATTATTCTGACATTTCTATCACTTAGAACAAGAAATGTTCACAGCGGCAGGTAGATCGAGAATGTATAATGTCATTACCATTTATTTGGATGTTTCGCAAGATTAGAATTTGAATAGTGTTAAGGAATATTATATTACAATGTTGACAGTCTTCAGCAATTTAACTTTCTAAATTAAACTATTTGGCCTACAGCCGCTTCATCTGTGGGCAAACTCTATGGAAATGTCAACATGCTCAAGTTAACTGCTGCTGGATTTTGACTTAACTTGTTTTGACGTCTAAAGCTGGACGAAGATGAAGAAGAAGAAACAAAAAAGTTTATAAATGCCATTGTTGACATTAATTTCTATATGTCTAGCTTGATGCAGAATAAACTTTCAAAAACCTACAAAAATATTAATGTTTGCATCGTATTTCTTTGCAAATATATACACAATATATAATCCTACATTAAAAGTTTACACAGTAAACATGGACATTGATTTTACAGATCACCAACATCGGGGCAACATCTTGAAATCAACAAACCAGCATGTCCCAGAGCAGGATCTTATATGGCTCTGAGATGTGATATGGTGATCACATTTTGTAGGCCTGACAGCACGGAGAAATGAGTGGCCCTGTCGTTTCCCAATTTATCGAGGCAACAATGAGACGTTCAACCTCGTTCAACCGCGCACATGACATTATCAGCGAGGCTCGCTATCAACTGCACACAACGAAGGTCAGCATGGCCGGATGGATAATAACGAGCGTTCTTAAACATCCGTTGTGCTGATGCCGAGGTAAGGGGTTCACACCCTACACCGGGCTGTTGGACTAAAATGTTGACTTCTCATTCTTGACTTTTTCTTTTTCTTCTCCTTCTTCAGCGTTCCGAGCCATTGAGGTTCTTTGCTGCAGATACAATCCGTCTCCATTCGTCTCTCTGGTTGACCTTCTCTTGCCAGTCGTTGATTCCAAGTGCTTGTAGGTCTGTATATATATTATCTCTCCACCGTCTTCTTGGTCTACCTCGGGCTCTACGATCATTTATTTCCTGAGTGTAAGCGAGTTTTGTTTCCCTATTATCTTCCATTCTTTCTATATGCCCCAGCCATTGTAGTCTATTAGCCTTCATGATACCAGTGATTAGCGGGGCCTTAAACAGATCATAAATGTCTTTGTTGCTTCGTCTTTTCCACTCTCCACTTTGTGTATTATCTCTCCACATACAGACCAATAAAAAGATGCTAAGTGAAACGAGATAAAAGAGTGTTAAAGTGCTACATACAGCCTCTTCTTGTGTATGGATGTGAAGCTTGGACAATGAGCAGTCAAGCCGAAAAACATCTGATGGCTGTAGAAATGTAATTTCTGAGGAAGATGGAAAGAATACCATGGACAGACAGAAAGACCAATGAACAAGTGCAAGAAACAAATAAAGATCGTAAACTGATTAGAGACATTAGACGCAGACAGTTAAAATTTTTGGACATGTTATGAGAAGAAATGATTTGGAGAACTTGGTGACAACTGGCAAGATTGAAGGGAACAGACCAAGGGGAAGATCTAGAAGTAAATACCTGGATGGCTTGGCCACGTGGCATGGCCGAGACAGAAACACGGAAATGATCCTCGACTCTGGTGATCGAGTGAGATGACAAAACATGACCGCCCACGTTTATCGGCATGGCACATGATGGATAGATGGATTACAACAACTCATTGTGCAGTCAGTATCGTTCTAATATATGGAACATTTGCGATCGTCATTTTCCTATATTCATCAATTAGCGCCACAATCTGACATTCTGATAATGACGTACGTGCTTTGCAACTGTAACAAACAGCCATAACTAGCCGCACATACCCGCTTATTTATTAATGTAGTAAGAGAGAGAGAGAGAGAGAGAGAGAGAGAGAGAGAGAGAGAGAGAGAGAGAGAGAGAGAGAGAGAGAGAGAGACATAGAAAGAGAGAGAGAGAGAGAGAGAGAGAGAGAGAGAGAGAGAGAGAGAGAGAGAGAATAGATTTGACCAACATGCATTCAAGAACTAACAATGGTGAGGTAAACGATAAATTAAACATTAGCATAGTCAAATGCGCTCTCTCTCTCTCTCTCTCTCTCTCTCTTTCTCTCTTTCTCTCTGTCTCTCTCTCTTTATCGCTCTCTCTCTTTCTCTCTCTCTCTCTCTTCACACACACACACACACACACACACATATATATATATATATATATATATATATATATATATATATATATATATATATATATATATATAACTATATGTTGATTTGTGTGTGAAACATATTACATTACAATGCTTTGATGGCATAGACAATATTGTATAAAAGCTGTTCTTGTCCTGTAGATGTGCATGCTTCCTTTACTGTGCTACCCATATTTATTGCAGGTTCTCTCTTCGTATTCTTGCGTTAACTTAGCAAAGGGCATTTATTGTCTTTTTTACTCTCCATTCTACCAGAGAGCACATAGAAATGTCCCAGATAACACTGACAATAGAGCCATCATAATAAGTGTAACGAATAGATTCAGAATCTCCCAATTGCTCTTAACTGATCAATGATTCCCAATCCAAATACCCGTTTAGAATTCAAACGATAGTTTTCACACTGCTGGAGCACTCATTTGTGTGTGCAACTTCAATGACCCTTTACCAAATCAGCCACAAATAATGTTCTTTCTCGATCTTTCAGTTTTCTCTGCTTTCCATTTCATCGATTCCTTTGTGCATTAGGCTGCAGTCTGATGATAATGACAATATCCAAATGTCATCAATGATAATGTCTCGTGTGTATGTATACAGGCGCCTCATCTGAGTCTATGCAGTGTTGAGTCATACCCTTGGTACATTCAACTATATCTCACTGCGTGTGTGAAGCTTCACTACCGATATTGCACGCCCATTTGGTTCCTGTACTTGGAGAGGGGCAGGAGAGCTCTGTACCACACTGGACATGAGGCTGGTGCTATAGTACGGGATCGGGAGGAACCTCGTCACACCAGCCTCACTCTGTAACACACTGGACATGAGGCTGGTGCTATAGTACGGGATCGGGAGGAACCTCGTCACACCAGCCTCACTCTGTAACACACTGGACATGAGGCTGGTGCTATAGTACGGGATCGGGAGGAACCTCGTCACACCAGCCTCACTCTGTAACACACTGGACATGAGGCTGGTGTTATAGTACGGGATCGGGAGGAACCTCGTCACACCAGCCTCACTCTGTAACACACTGGACATGAGGCTGGTGTTATAGTACGGGATCGGGAGGAACCTCGTCACACCAGCCTCACTCTGTAACACACTGGAAATGAGGCTGGTGCTATAGTACGGGATCGGGAGGAACCTCGTCACACCAGCCTCACTCTGTAACACACTGGACATGAGGCTGGTGTTATAGTACGGGATCGGGAGGAACCTCGTCACACCAGCCTCACTCTGTAACACACTGGACATGAGGCTGGTGTTATAGTACGGGATCGGGAGGAACCTCGTCACACCAGCCTCACTCTGTAACACACTGGACATGAGGCTGGTGCTATAGTACGGGATCGGGAGGAACCTCGTCACACCAGCCTCACTCTGTAACACACTGGACATGAGGCTGGTGTTATAGTACGGGATCGGGAGGAACCTCGTCACATCAGCCTCACTCTGTAACACACTGGACATGAGGCTTGTACTGTAGTACGGGATCGGGAGCGACGTCTCCACACTAGCCTCACTCTGAGAGGCTCGAGTCATTGTCCAGGGAGGCAGCTGATGTGAACTTCAATGAAAGTTACCTGAGAGTTAGGACTCAGTCTCCAAGAGGATTTACCAACCAATTATCCAGCTAGCCAACTTACGAACCAAGCAATCAACCACTTATCCAATCGGGCAAACAACCCACCAGCTAACCAACTATCCAGCCAACGAACCAGCCAGTCAACCCATCCACCCACAAATCACCTAAAAAATTACACTTCAACGTGGTTTTGGGAATGGGTTTTTTTTTTTCTTTCAAAATTGACCTGGCATAAAAAGATGTTAGTTTAAAAATTAAGTTGCGTATACTTTATAGGATGTTTGCAATCAACACTAACATTTTACGTTCAGTAGTTTGCCATTGCTTCTGAACTACCGGCACCCATACCATTTCATTTTTTTTTAAACTAGCCCATCGCGGTCTGCTGCCAAATCTCGCGGAACTGTGCTTCAAACCCGGATATGCGGGATCACAAACTGCGTCCCTAACTACTTCGCCATGGAGTTTTTTTTTTCCATATCCTTTTTACAGGACATCGCAGTCAACACCAACATTTCTGCCGCTGTGATCTCTTGGCAAGTTTACATTCAGTAGTTTGCCATTGCTTTCTGAATGATCGGCACCGATACCAACGCAAAACCGACGCAACGTGGTCTGCTGCCACATCTCGGGCAGCTGTGTTTCGAACACGGGTATATGGGATTACGAACCGCGTCCATAATCTCTTCGCCGCGGAGGCTGGCTAATGATAGTTAATTTTATCAAATACTTAATGTTCTAGTGTCTTGCCAATGATTAAGGTAAGGAAAAGAGTTCTTAAGAGCTATATTGAGCCAATACTGATGTAAGGGAGCGAATCATCGACAGTCATCAGACAGGTGAAGTATCATTTGGAGATTCCAGAGATGTGCTTTTATTGAAGAATGATGAGAATACCGTTGCCGGATAGAAAGAGAAATAGAGATATGTTTAAGGAAGTTAGCTCACAAAGAGAGCTGGTTACTCGCATCAGAAGTAGGCAATTGACATTTTTGGGTGTGATAAGCGTGCCCTGTTCTTATTTACATGAATCCCCACAAAACTGAGTGATTTAATTATTAACTCTCCCGCGGAACGTTTTCTAGCCAGCTATGCACCGGTTTACTGAGCTGATCCACGACTCTGGTGATCGAGTGAAATGGCGAGTCATGACCGCCCACGCTTTCCGACATGATTGATTGATTGATGTACCGGTTTACGGGACAAACAATTGTCAGCATAAACACTGAAAACGCACCTTAGCGGCAGACATTTGGCGAATGATGCCGAAGTTGAATGTGAAGTAAAAACAACAGAGCACGCAGTTCTATACAGCGGTTTTGGGATGACTGATAAAACGATGGGATAAGTGCATCAATGTTGGTGGAAATTTTGTTGAGAAATAAAGGGACAATGTATGTATAAAATAAACTGGTTTCAAGTTGTTATCATATATAGTTATTTTTCTACAGCCATTTGTGACTTACTTATTGACTCCCCTCGTGGATGCCCAGATTCCCAAACGAGGCTCTTGTGTTGTCCCAAACAGACTGCATGCTCTGTTTTCTAAACCACGTTTTCACTTCACATTCATCTTCTTCGTTCATCCGGAGTTTTTTTTAATTTTTGGGACGTGATTGCGCTGTGCTTTTTACAGCAGAGCTGCGTTCTTGCGCCGTTAGGCCGACACATCCGACTTCTGCGGGCATTTGTTAACCAGGGTTAACCTTCCCGGGGGTTTCGTAAGACCGTTGACTCTCACTGTTGTGGTGTTATTCCCCCATTCCAGCTGGCCCATTTAGAACAGCTGAAGACATAATGGTCAGCCCTCAAGGGAAGGCAGGGGCAGACCATGGGCATTCCCCGCCATCTAAGGAGGCTTCCATAATTACAGAGCCGACACATAGCGCTCTGGTACTGTGCTCACCCAAGGAATCGTCACATCCTGCACATGGCTGCATGGTTTCTAGAATAATTCATTTATTGCTGCCGTAAGGTTGCTAATTCTGAGCTGTTTCTTCTCTTAAGTATTGAAATTAATGTTTCTGCTCTTAAATATTGAAACAACTGATTTCGCATCCGTAAAGAGAGTTATTTGCTGCTCTATTTTTCTAAGTCGACAACTTTTCTGTCAGTTTTCAAGGCCTTCATCTCTCTCTCTGCTCAGTTTTCTGAGAACCTTCCATTAGCTACTGACCTCGCTGCTCAATTTTTATAATGATGAGAAAACAAAATAAAATATCTCAGAGAAAATGGTCGTAGTCACATAATATTTTTTGAGGACACATTATAGGAAACAGAGAACTTGAAAACTTAGTGGCAACTGGCACAAATGGCGGGTCAAGAGCAAGTGTAAGACAAAGAGAAAAATATCTGCATAACGTGGCCAGGTGGTAAATTCTGGATAAGAACAAAGACCAGATTTAAGATCCCAGTGTTCATGTCAGATGACTAACCGTGACCGCCCATACACATCGACATGACACATGATGATGCTGAAAACATCAGGACAGTTTATAAATATCAAGGAAAGTGTAACGGTGAGGCGGATAAAAGGAGGATCACACAGAAATATAATTTACACATGAAACCAATAGAGACAGGACACGAGTCTTATATTTGAAAACATTTTGAGTCTGAGGATTTGTAACTTGTTCTTTTCGGTAGAGTTGACAATATGCATCCTCTCTCTGGTGACCTGGATGATCTGATTTCTACTTGGTTATATAATACTTGCCGGTCTCTCTGGCCGAGGAGTTATAACACTTTCTCCGTAATCCCGTTTATCACGCAGTCTCGTAGCAGGGCGAGAGCTGGGAGCGGTTCGACCCCCGCTGGTGACTTGCGGGATAACTGAGCCGGCCGCTCAGAAAGCAATAGCAAACTACTGAGCGTAATCTTGCCAAGAAATCAACATACAGCTGAAAGATGCTGATGTTGACAGCGATGTCCTGTAAAGGATATGCAAAAAAAATAAAAATACTTTCTATACATATCTTAGCCTCATCATTGGTTGTGTATGTGAAAAAGTGCATCACGGCAAGTTATGATCAAATTTGAATAGAATGGTGCCGACAGTTTCGTACAAATAGTCATTCAGTAGCGGATGCCGGTGGATCAATATGTCCCTCTCACACCAAGTGGGGTCTGTGTTGTATTCTCAGTAATGCTCACACTTTCTATGAAGAAATTCAAGTTCATACATTATGTGGCGACCGCTTTGGCAAAAGCGGCCTTCCATCTTTATGCACGATTAGCTCCTAGCCCGAGGCCAACAATGATATGGATGCCGTAATGTAACCAAGGTCATTCAAAACTGGACTTGTAACTAGTATTTCTCAAATGTGAGACGAAAGTCGCACTCCTAAACAAGAAAACCAACCTCAAGTGTGATTTTTTTTTTGGGGGTTTAAATTCGCATATCCTTTACAGGACATCGCTGTCAACATCAGCATCTTCAGCTGATTGTTGATTTCTTGGCTCAGTCGTTTGCCATTGCCTTCTGAGCGACCGGCTCACATACCCCTAAGTTACAGACGCGGCGAGAACCGCTACCAATTCTCGCGCAACATCACGTTACTGACGAGAATATACGGAATTACAGAGAAAGACGTTAAACTCCTAGGCCAGGGAGACGGCTGGAAAACAGTTATAGGGTGCAAAATCACGAATCACATTGTTCATCACAGACGTATCGAGCAAAATGGTGCATCAGGCGAAAGGCATGACAGGAGATTGAGAACCTCTTCGTTTTATCTTAAGCATTCCAATAGCTCATGCGACTATCTAGCTGTTGGTGCTGTTTTTCTGAGAACATACGATAAATTCTGGCGCAACCGACAGGACAGATAACTATATCTCGTCACGCTATACTCGAGGTTCAAACACATTGATTTGAGTTGTCAGAGCGTGTAACACAGGAGCAGAACAATTGTCACGCCCCAGATGTCTTTAATGTCACGTGTTCACTTTGTGCTGTGCTGGTTGACCCCAACATCTTTCAGGAATGATTTCTTCCATTGATGTTCTTTCTAAATCACTGTGTCATTACGTATATCAGTTTCTGAGACTTGGTACTGTTTATGTATTCTTCGATGTTCAGAACTTTTAATTGTAGCATTTTTATATGTCTTGACACACGGCGTCCTGAGAATTGTTCTACCACAGTAAGGTCAAAGCTTTCTTCATTAGTAATTGCACAATGATCCATGACTCATGTGTGTATATTGGTGCAGGAAAGATGCACTATCACATTTTAGGAAGTATGTTAGAGCAGAGGAAAATTTAGATTGTGTAATATGTGATCAATGTTCGTAGGCAAATTATAATGGAAAAATGGACAGAAGGAAAGGCTACATGTTTGAAAAGCATGGACAAAATCATCGACATACACACGGACAGACGCCTGAACAGAAGAAGGACCCATGCAGTCTCAGAAGAGTGACAAGAAGAGTGAAATCAAAACAAGAAAGCAACCCATATTCTCACATTCAAAATTTTCGCATTGAAATCTTTCTGAGACTAGAACCATTATTATAGTGGGGAACTTACTATACAACAGCACGCTATTATTTAATAAAGAACAGGGCATATAAAAGTCTAAGAGTACTAACTATATGAGCGAACATAGTGATATTAGAGTTGGAAATAAAGAAATCCATTGAGGTTACAGTGAGTAGTGATTTCCTTTTATATGTGATATATTTGTTTTCATATTTCCATGTAGGATTCGTATAACGAAGAGTAGGAAAGCACCGGAAACGTCGCTATAGTTAAAAATTGTTGTTTTCTTTGGATGGAATAGCGTCATATTTACATACAAATTGCAACAATCACTGAATCTTTATAAATAACAGGTTTCTTCTTCTTCTGCGTTCATCCGGAGTTTTTTCTCCCCTGGATGTGATTGTGTTGTGCCTGTTTACAGCAGAGCTGCGTTCTTGCGTCGTTAGGCCGACACATCCGACTTCTGCGGGCATTTGTTGACCGGGTTAACCTTCCCGGAATAACAGGTTTTAAACAGTTTGAAGGTGAGAGGGATGACTTCATTACACCGGGTTTCATTCCATATGCCTGGGTCTTGTAAACAAGAATAATTATATTTTTAATTCTAGAGTACATGCAGGGAAAACCTCGTCAGTTCAAGGGTTTCGTGCACTGAGCTGGAGCTACCTAGCATTACTTTCAAGTGCAGATCTGAACATTGGTAGATAGTTTAAAGCCAAATTAGGATATTACTATTATTTGTATAGTCAATGCTGTGTGGCGTTTGTGATCATGCCTGTCCACAGCCTTCTGTTTTATGTTTTCACTAATTTCTGATACTGACAACCCTCCATGCCATAAGAACAAATATTGAACAACATATACACTTCCACAATAGAGATGAAAACTTTAATATTTCAAAGAATACAAATGAATAATAATTTAGTATGCTGTAATATTAATTTCACACAATATTTAATTACTTCAATTTTTAGAATATAGAGATCTGTATCCATTTAATAATGGAATGTATATTTTATACAAAAACATGTGTTAGGAATGGAATGTATCAGTATTTTACACACACACACAAACATTTTACATTTCTTTTGTTTATTTTTCTTACAAAAATACACCTATAAAAAGTAATCTCTTTGATGGTGATATGAATTGTTAAAAATGCAGCCAAAGAATAATGAGAGTGGGAGGATGAGTTTGTTTTCTCATCACGTTTTCTTCCCATTAAACTTCTAGAAAATTCTGATTGATACCAAAAACCCATTTTATGAGACTTGAGTTGAGCCCAGAGCCTCGATTGGCGGGAAACATTCTGCCACTAGCTGGATTGAATCGGGAAGATTGTTTTGGAAAACATTAAGCAAGCACAACCAACCACTATACTATCATGGTTCTTAATATACCCATATTTCACACAATAAATTACTTTGTGTTGACTGCAGGAATAGACCAATAAACACATGTCAACAGATTTTTAAAAAAGCATTGTTTAACACATATCAGTGCTAGCCCTGCACAAATACAGCAAGAGATAAAAGAGTCCCAAAAAGGAGAGATGAAATATATGCAAAACATTCTTAATGTGACAAGAAGATCATTCGGTCTTGTAACAAATATATGCAAAACATTCATAATGTGACAAGAAGATCATTCGGTCTTGTAACAAATATATGCAAAACATTCTTAATGTGACAAGAAGATCATTCGGTCTTGTAACACATATATGCAAAACATTCTTAATGTGACAAGAAGATCATTCGGTCTTGTAACAAATATATGCAAAACATTCTTAATGTGACAAGAAGATCATTCGGTCTTGTAACA
The DNA here is from genome assembly GCA_014155875.1 of Cepaea nemoralis. Taxonomy (NCBI): domain Eukaryota; kingdom Metazoa; phylum Mollusca; class Gastropoda; order Stylommatophora; family Helicidae; genus Cepaea; species Cepaea nemoralis. The sequence continues at coordinate 314,612 of JACEFZ010027805.1, read as the reverse complement.
AATATATGCAAAAACATTCTTAATGTGACAAGAAGATCATTCGGTCTTGTAACAAATATATGCAAAACATTCTTAATGTGACAAGAAGATCATTCGGTCTTGTAACAAATATATGCAAAACATTCTTAATGTGACAAGAAGATCATTCGGTCTTGTAACAAATATATGCAAAACATTCTTAATGTGACAAGAAGATCATTCGGTATTGTAACAAATATATGCAAAACATTCTTAATGTGAAAAGAAGATCATTCGGTCTTGTAACAAATATATGCAAAACATTCTTAATGTGACAAGAAGATCATTCGGTCTTGTAACAAATGTATGCAAAACCTTAATGTGACAAGAAGATCATTCGGTCTTGTAACAAATATATGCAAAACCTTACTGTGACACAAACATCATTCGGTCTTGTAACAAATGTATGCAAAACCTTAATATGACAAGAAGATCATTCGGTCTTGTAACAAATATATGCAAAACCTTACTGTGACATGAACATCATTCGGTCTTGTAACAAATATATGCTAAACCTTAATGTGACAAGAAGATCATTCGGTCTTGTAACAAATATATGCAACACCTTAATGTGACAAGAAGATCATTCGGTCTTGTAACAAATATATGCAAAACATTCTTAATGTGACAAGAAGATCATTCGGTCTTGTAACAAATATATGCAAAACATTCTTAATGTGAAAAGAAGATCATTCGGTCTTGTAACAAATATATGCAAAACATTAATGTGACACGAACATCATTCGGTCTTGTAACAATTATATGCTAAACCTTAATGTGACAAGAAGATCATTCGGTCTTGTAACAAATATATGCAAAATATTCTTAATGTGACAAGAAGATCATTCGGTCTTGTAACAAATATATGCAAAACATTCTTAATGTGACAAGAAGATCATTCGGTCTTGTAACAAATATATGCAAAACATTCTTAATGTGACAAGAAGATCATTCAGTCTTGTAACAAATATATGCAAAACATTCTTAATGTGACAAGAAGATCATTCAGTCTTGTAACAAATGTATGCAAAACCTTAATGTGACAAGAAGATCATTCGGTCTTGTAACAAATATATGCAAAACCTTAATGTGACACGAACATCCTTCGGTCTTGTAACAAATATATGCTCAACCTTAATGTGACAAGAAGATCATTCGGTCTTGTAACAAATATATGCAAAACCTTAATGTGACAAGAAGATCATTCGGTCTTGTAACAAATATATGCAAATACACCACTACCAAATACTGATGGTGTGACAATACACCACTACCAAATACTGATGGGTGTGACAATACATCACTACCAAATACTGATGGGTGTGACAATACACCACTACCAAATACTGATGGTGTGACAATACACCACTACCAAATACTGATGGTGTGATAATAGACCACTACCAAATACTGATGGTGTGATAATAGACCACTACCAAATACTGATGGTGTGATAATAGACACTACCAATACTGATGGGTGTGATAATAGACCACTACCAAATACTGATGGTGTGACAATACATCACTACCAAGTCCTGATGGTGTGACAATACACCACTACCAAATACTGATGGGTGTGACAATACATCACTACCAAATACTGATGGGTGTGACAATACATCACTACCAAATACTGATGGGTGTGATAATAGACCACTACCAAATACTGATGGTGTGACAATACACCACTACCAAATACTGATGGTGTGACAATACATCACTACCAAATACTGATGGTGTGATAATAGACCACTACCAAATACTGATGGGTGTGACAATACACCACTACCAAATACTGATGGGTGTGACAATACACCACTACCAAATACTGATGGGTGTGACAATACACCACTACCAAATACTGATGGTGTGATAATAGACCACTACCAAATACTGATGGTGTGATAATAGACCACTACCAAATACTGATGGGTGTGATAATAGACCACTACCAAATACTGATGGTGTGATAATAGACCACTACCAAATACTGATGGTGTGACAATACACCACTACCAAATACTGATGGTGTGACAATACATCACTACCAAATACTGATGGTGTGACAATACACCACTACCAAATACTGATGGTGTGATAATAGACCACTACCAAATACTGATGGTGTGACAATACACCACTACCAAGTACTGATGGTGTGATAATAGACCACTACCAAATACTGATGGTGTGACAATACATCACTACCAAATACTGATGGTGTGACAATACACCACTACCAAATACTGATGGTGTGACAATACATCACTACCAAATACTGATGGTGTGACAATACACCACTACCAAATACTGATGGTGTGACAATACACCACTACCAAATACTGATGGTGTGACAATACACCACTACCAAATACTGATGGTGTGATAATAGACCACTACCAAATACTGATGGTGTGACAATACATCACTACCAAATACTGATGGTGTGATAATACATCACTACCAAATACTGATGGTGTGACAATACACCACTACCAAATACTGATGGTGTGACAATACATCACTACCAAATACTGATGGTGTGACAATACACCACTACCAAATACTGATGGTGTGATAATACACCACTACCAAATACTGATGGTGTGACAATACATCACTACCAAATACTGATGGTGTGACAATACATCACTACCAAATACTGATGGTGTGATAATACATCACTACCAAATACTGATGGTGTGAAATACATCACTACCAAATACTGATGGTGTGATAATAGCACCACTACCAAATACTGATGGTGTGACAATACATCACTACCAAATACTGATGGTGTGACAATACATCACTACCAAATACTGATGGTGTGATAATACATCACTACCAAATACTGATGGTGTGATAAACCACTACCAAATACTGATGGTGTGACAATACATCACTACCAAATACTGATGGTGTGACAATACATCACTACCAAATACTGATGGTGTGACAATACATCACTACCAAATACTGATGGTGTGACAATACATCACTACCAAATACTGATGGTGTGACAATACATCACTACCAAATACTGATGGTGTGGATAATACATCACTACCAAATTACTGATGGTGTGATAATACATCACGACCAAATACTGATGGTGTGATAATACATCACTACCAAATACTGATGGTGTGATAATACATCACTACCAAATACTGATGGTGTGATAATACATCACTACCAAATACTGATGGTGTGATAATACATCACTACCAAATACTGATGGTGTGATAATACATCACTACCAAATCTGATGTGTGATAATACATCACTACCAAATACTGATGGTGTGATAATACATCACTACCAAATACTGATGGTGTGATAATACATCACTACCAAAATACTGATGGTGTGATAATACATCACTACCAAATACTGATGGGGTGATAATACCATCACTACCAAATACTGATGGTGTGATAATACATCACTACCAAATACTGATGGTGTGATAATACATCACTACCAAATACTGATGGTGTGAAATACATCACTACCAAATACTGATGGTGTGATAATACATCACTCCAAATACTGATGGTGTGATAATACATCACTACCAAATACTGATGGTGTGATAATACATCACTACCAAATACTGATGGTGTGATAATACATCACTACCAAATACTGATGGTGTGATAATACATCACTACCAAATACTGATGGTGTGACAATACATCACTACCAAATACTGATGGTGTGATAATACATCACTACCAAATACTGATGGTGTGATAATACATCACTACCAAATCTGATGGTGTGATAATACATCACTACCAAATACTGATGGGTGTGACAATACACCACTACCAAATACTGATGGTGTGATAATAGACCACTACCAAATACTGATGGTGTGACAATACACCACTACCAAATACTGATGGTGTGACAATACATCACTACCAAATACTGATGGTGTGACAATACATCACTACCAAATACTGATGGGTGTGATAATACATCACTACCAAATACTGATGGTGTGATAATAGACCACTACCAAATACTGATGGTGTGATAATACATCACTACCAAATACTGATGGGTGTGACAATACATCACTACCAAATACTGATGGTGTGATAATACATCACTACCAAATACTGATGGTGTGATAATAGACCACTACCAAATACTGATGGTGTGACAATACATCACTACCAAATACTGATGGTGTGATAATACATCACTACCACATACTGATGGTGTGACAATACACCACTACCAAATACTGATGGTGTGATAATAGACCACTACCAAATACTGATGGTGTGACAATACATCCACTACCAAATACTGATGGTGTGACAATACATCACTACCACATACTGATGGTGTGACAATACACCACTACCAAATACTGATGGTGTGATAATAGACCACTACCAAATACTGATGGTGTGACAATACATCACTACCAAATACTGATGGTGTGACAATACATCACTACCAAATACTGATGGTGTGATAATACATCACTACCAAATACTGATGGTGTGATAATACATCACTACCAATACTGATGGTGTGATAATACATCACTACCAAATACTGATGGTGTGACAATACATCACTACCAAATACTGATGGTGTGATAATACATCACTACCAAATACTGATGGTGTGATAATACATCACTCCCAAAATACTGATGGTGTGATAATACATCACTACCAAATACTGATGGTGTATAATCATCACTACCAAATACTGATGGTGTGATAATACATCACTACCAAATACTGATGGTGTGATAATACATCACTACCAAATACTGATGGTGTGATAATACATCACTACCAAATACTGATGGTGTGATAATACATCACTACCAAATACTGATGGTGTGATAATACATCACTACCAAATACTGATGGTGTGATAATACATCACTACCAAATACTGATGGTGTGATAATACATCACTACCAAATACTGATGGTGTGACAATACATCACTACCAAATACTGATGGTGTGATAATACATCACTACCAAATACTGATGGTGTGATAATACATCACTACCAAATACTGATGGTGTGATAATACATCACTACCAAATACTGATGGTGTGACAATACACACTACCAAATACTGATGGTGTGACAATACATCACTACCAAATACTGATGGTGTGATAATACATCACTACCAAATACTGATGGTGTGATAATAGACCACTACCAAATACTGATGGTGTGACAATACATCACTACCAAATACTGATGGTGTGACAATACATCACTACCAAATACTGATGGTGTGATAATACATCACTACCAAATACTGATGGTGTGATAATACATCACTACCAAATACTGATGGTGTGATAATAGACCACTACCAAATACTGATGGGTGTGACAATACATCACTACCAAATACTGATGGTGTGTACTAAATCACTATACCAAATACTGATGGTGTGAAAATACATCACTACCAAATACTGATGGTGTGAATAATACATCACTACCAAATACTGAGGTGTGATAATACAGACCACTACCAATACTGATGGTGTGATAATAAACCACTACCAAAATACTGATGGTGTGACAATACATGCACTACAAATACTGATGGTGTGACAATACATCACTACCAAATACTGATGGTGTGATAATACATCACTACCAAATACTGATGGTGTGATAATACATCACTACCAAATACTGATGGTGGTGATAATACACACTACCAATACTGAGGGTGTGACAATACATCACTACCAAATACTGATGGTGTGATATACATCACTAACCAAATACTGATGGTGTGACAATACAATCACTAACTACCAAATACTGATGGTGTGATAATAGACCACTACCAAAACTGATGGTGTGATAATACATCACTACCAAATACTGATGGTGTGACAATACATCACTACCAAATACTGATGGTGTGACATACATCACTACCAAATACTGATGGTGTGACAATACCCACTACCAAATACTGATGGTGGGATAATACATCACTACCAAATACTGATGGTGTGGACAATACATCACTACCAAATACTGATGGTGTGATAATAACCACTACCAAATACTGATGGTGTGGATAATACATCACTACCAAATACTGATGGTGTGACAATACATCACTACCAAATACTGATGGTGTGACTAATACATCACTACCAAATACTGATGGTGTGATAATACATCACTACCAAATACTGATGGTGTGCTAATACATCCCCTACCAAATACTGAATTGTGTGATATAACCATCACTACCCAAATACTGATGGTGTGACTAATACATCCACTACCAATACTGATGGTGTGATCAATACATCACTTACCAAATACTGATGGTGTGATAATACATCACTACCAAATACTGATGGTGTGACTAATCATCCACTCACCAAATACTGATGGTGTGATAATACATCACTACCAAATACTGATGGTGTGGATAATACAATCAGCTACCAAATACTGATGGTGTGATAATACATCACTACCAAATACTGATGGTGTGATAATAGACCACTACCAAATACTGATGGTGTGATAATACATCACTACCAAATACTGATGGTGTGATAATACATCACTACCAAATACTGATGGTGTGATAATAGACCACTACCAAATACTGATGGTGTGATAATAACCACTACCAAATACTGATGGTGTGATAATAGACCACTACCAAATACTGATGGTGTGACAATACATCACTACCAAATACTGATGGTGTGACAATACATCACTACCAAATACTGATGGTGTGACAATACATCACTACCAAATACTGATGGTGTGATAATACATCACTACCAAATACTGATGGTGTGATAATAGACCACTACCAAATACTGATGGTGTGACAATACATCACTACCAAATACTGATGGTGTGATAATAGACCACTACCAAATACTGATGGTGTGACAATACACCACTACCAAATACTGATGGTGTGATAATAGACCACTACCAAATACTGATGGTGTGACAATACACCACTACCAAATACTGATGGTGTGACAATACATCACTACCAAATACTGATGGTGTGACAATACATCACTACCAAATACTGATGGGTGTGATAATACATCACTACCAAATACTGATGGTGTGATAATAGACCACTACCAAATACTGATGGTGTGATAATACATCACTACCAAATACTGATGGGTGTGACAATACATCACTACCAAATACTGATGGTGTGACAATACACCACTACCAAATACTGATGGTGTGATAATAGACCACTACCAAATACTGATGGTGTGACAATACATCACTACCAAATACTGATGGTGTGATAATACATCACTACCAAATACTGATGGGTGTGACAATACATCACTACCAAATACTGATGGTGTGATAATAGACCACTACCAAATACTGATGGTGTGACAATACACACTACCAAATACTGATGGTGTGACAATAACATCACTACCAAATACTGATGGTGTGACAATACACCACTACCAAATACTGATGGTGGTGATAATAGACACTACCCAAATACTGATGGTGTGACAATACATCACTACCAAATACTGATGGTGTGACAATACATCAACTACCAAATACTGATGGTGTGATAATACATCACTACCAAATACTGATGGTGTGATAATACATCACTAACCAACATACTGATGGTGTGATAATACATCACTACCAAATACTGATGGTGTGATAATACATCACTACCAAATACTGATGGTGTGATAATACATCACTACCAAATACTGATGGTGTGATAATACATCACTACCAAATACTGATGGTGTGATAATACATCACTACCAAATACTGATGTGTGATAATACATCACTACCAATACTGATGGTGTGATAATACATCACTACCAAATACTGATGGTGTGGACAATACATCACTACCAAATACTGATGGTGTGATATAATACATACACTACAAATACTGATGGTGTGACAATAGCATCACTACCAAATACTGATGGTGTGAATAATACATCACTACCAAATACTGATGGTGTGATAATACATCACTACCAAATACTGATGGTGTGATAATACATCACTACACAAATACTGATGGTGTGACAATACATCACTACCAAATACTGATGGGTGTGACAATACACCACTACCAAATACTGATGGTGTGATAATAGACCACTACCAAATACTGATGGTGTGACAATACACCACTACCAAATACTGATGGTGTGACAATACATCACTACCAAATACTGATGGTGTGACAATACACCACTACCAAATACTGATGGTGTGATAATAGACCACTACCAAATACTGATGGTGTGACAATACATCACTACCAAATACTGATGGTGTGACAATACATCACTACCAAATACTGATGGTGTGATAATACATCACTACCAAATACTGATGGTGTGATAATACATCACTACCACATACTGATGGTGTGATAATACATCACTACCAAATACTGATGGTGTGATAATACATCACTACCAAATACTGATGGTGTGATAATACATCACTACCAAATACTGATGGTGTGATAATACATCACTACCAAATACTGATGGTGTGATAATACATCACTACCAAATACTGATGGTGTGATAATAAATCACTACCAAATACTGATGGTGTGATATACATCACTACCAAATACTGATGGTGTGACAATACATCACTACCAAATACTGATGGTGTGATAATACATCACTACCAAATACTGATGGTGTGACAATACATCACTTACCAAATACTGATGGTGTGATAATACATCACTACCAAATACTGATGGTGTGATAATACATCACTACCAAATACTGATGGTGTGATAATACATCACTACCAAATACTGATGGTGTGACAATACATCACTACCAAATACTGATGGTGTGATAATACATCACTACCAAATACTGATGGTGTGATAATACATCACTACCAAATACTGATGGTGTGATAATACATCACTACCAAATACTGATGGTGTGACAATACACCACTACCAAATACTGATGGTGTGACAATACATCACTACCAAATACTGATGGTGTGATAATACATCACTACCAAATACTGATGGTGTGACAATACATCACTACCAAATACTGATGGTGTGATAATAGACCACTACCAAATACTGATGGTGTGATAATACATCACTACCAAATACTGATGGTGTGATAATACATCACTACCAAATACTGATGGTGTGATAATAGACCACTACCAAATACTGATGGTGTGATAATACATCACTACCAAATACTGATGGTGTGATAATACATCACTACCAAATACTGATGGTGTGATAATAGACCACTACCAAATACTGATGGTGTGATAATAGACCACTACCAAATACTGATGGTGTGATAATAGACCACTACCAAATACTGATGGTGTGACAATACATCACTACCAAATACTGATGGTGTGACAATACATCACTACCAAATACTGATGGTGTGACAATACATCACTACCAATACTGATGGTGTGATAATACATCACTACCAAATACTGATGGTGTGATAATACATCACTACCAAATACTGATGGTGTGACAATACATCACTACCAAATACTGATGGTGTGACAATACATCACTACCAAATACTGATGGTGTGATAATACATCACTACCAAATACTGATGGTGTGATAATAGACCACTACCAAATACTGATGGTGTGACAATACATCACTACCAAATACTGATGGTGTGACAATACATCACTACCAAATACTGATGGTGTGACAATACATCACTACCAAATACTGATGGTGTGATAATACATCACTACCAAATACTGATGGTGTGATAATACATCACTACCAAATACTGATGGTGTGACAATACACCACTACCAAATACTGATGGTGTGATAATAGACCACTACCAAATACTGATGGTGTGACAATACACCACTACCAAATACTGATGGTGTGACAATACATCACTACCAAATACTGATGGTGTGATAATACATCACTACCAAATACTGATGGTGTGATAATACATCACTACCAAATACTGATGGTGTGATAATACATCACTACCAAATACTGATGGTGTGACAATACATCACTACCAAATACTGATGGTGTGATAATACATCACTACCAAATACTGATGGTGTGATAATACATCACTACCAAATACTGATGGTGTGATAATACATCACTACCAAATACTGATGGTGTGATAATACACCACTACCAAATACTGATGGTGTGATAATAGACCACTACCAAATACTGATGGTGTGATAATACATCACTACCAAATACTGATGGGTGTGACAATACATCACTACCAAATACTGATGGTGTGACAATACACCACTACCAAATACTGATGGTGTGATAATAGACCACTACCAAATACTGATGGTGTGACAATACATCACTACCAAATACTGATGGTGTGATAATAGACCACTACCAAATACTGATGGGTGTGACAATACACCACTACCAAATACTGATGGTGTGATAATAGACCACTACCAAATACTGATGGTGTGACAATACATCACTACCAAATACTGATGGTGTGACAATACATCACTACCAAATACTGATGGTGTGACAATACATCACTACCAAATACTGATGGTGTGACAATACACCACTACCAAATACTGATGGTGTGATAATACACCACTACCAAATACTGATGGTGTGATAATAGACCACTACCAAATACTGATGGTGTGACAATACACCACTACCAAGTACTGATGGTGTGATAATAGACCACTACCAAATACTGATGGTGTGATAATAGACCACTACCAAGTACTGATGGTGTGATAATAGACCACTACCAAATACTGATGGTGTGACAATACACCACTACCAAATACTGATGGTGTGATAATACACCACTACCAAATACTGATGGGTGTGACAATAGACCACTACCAAATACTGATGTGTGTGACAATAGACCACTACCAAATCCTGATGTGTGTGACAATACACCACTACCAACTCATGTTGGCCAGTGATCATGTGTTTGATCCACCTTCAAGGTGATTTGTTTCTGCACTGACCTAGGCTATCAGCCTAAAATTGGTACTAGGAAATTTCTCCTTTCCATCCCCCTCTCTTTTTGTTTCTCTCTTACTCCTCTTTCTCTCAAGTATTAGCTATTTACTAATGATGATAATATTCAAAAGAAAATGCACAATCAATGGTTTCAGATAAAAGATAGAATACAAACTGGGGTTTTCATAGTCTTAAACAAACTATGAAGCTTCTTGGATCTTATATCTGGTACACAATTCATAAAAAATAATAAAAATTCTCAAAAACACAAAACCCAGCAAACATTTAGATATTATGTCAGCAGCTTGATTAAAGGAAGGGATTCCTTGTCCAATAAAAAAACAAGTAGAGACAAAGTAAGCTTTCTTCATCAAAAGTGTTCCACCTACACTCCTTAAGCCAACAGAAATACTCACTTGCCGCTCCACACGCCAGATTTATCCAGATAGTTGTTTTTTTTTCACTCGCTCACTTTGAACTCAAGCGTAGTCCATACACGATATTTATAGTAGTGATGGACTGAATTTTGCGTGTGGATTACCTTTCCCTATTAACAATGTCTCTCACCATCAGGCAAACCCACTCCGACTTCAGAGGTACTTGTAATTAATGTCCCCAAGTCTAGGGCGACAGGTGAACATTTTAGTCCAGCTGTCCGGTGTAGAGGTTGAACCGCTAACCTCGGCATCAGCAAACCGGATGTTTAAGAACATGCTCTTACCCATTCAGCCATCTGACCTGCATCCAGATATTATATCCACACAAGTTCTGGTAGGATAGGCAAGTCTAAGCTTGGCACCCACTCGTGCCACATCTGTCCATGTTTAATTTTATGTAGTACAGACCGATAATCAGACATAATGATATATATTATTTTAGCAGGAGATGAATCCAGTCAATATATTATTTTAGCAACCACTATGTCACTATCAAAAATGTGAAGCTAAGGGAGACAACTAGACAAATTCCAGTGCATCAAGAGGTGAATAAAAGACACTTGTGCTGGGCAGGACACTCATGAGAAAACCTGATAATTGTATCACTAGAAAAGTCCTTTCTCTGAAACCCACAGGGCAAGGAAAATAGGCAAGACACATGAAGAAGAGAGTTAGAGTCAGAGAATAATGATACTGGGAGGGTAAGAAGAGAATTAGAGTCAGAGATAAATGATACAGGGGGGATATGAAGGCAGCTGCAGGAGATAGCAAAAGACAAGGTTGTCTGGCATGAGTTCTTTGAGTCTATGCTCCAGCAAGGCATGAAGGGCAGAAGAAGATGAATGAAATATTCCAAATAAGATGTAATTGAGTTTAGTAGAGTTAAGAACCAACATGACTGCACTCAGGACATTCCCATACGTAATCCATCCTCTTGTTCAATGTTTCTCTCCTGTATGTGTTTTCTTGTGACGCCTCAGATTGCTAGATTGAGAGAAACATGCACCACAATTATCACACTTGTAAGGTTTCTCTCCTGTATGGGTTCGTTTATGTTTCTTTACATCGCTAGCTTGAGAAAAAGCGTGACCACAATCATCACACTTGTAAGGTTTCTCTCCTGTATGGGTTAGTTTATGTCTCTTTAGATGGACAGCTTGAGAAAAAGCTTGACCACAAGTATCACACATGTAACGTTTCTCTCCTGTGTGTGTTCTTGTGTGAGTTTTCAGATTGTCACCTCGAGCAAACGATTTACCAGCAAGTCACACACTTGTGAAGGTTTCCCTTTTGAATGGCCTTGTATATGCCGCATGATGGTGGCGTAGGTCTGAAAAGTTGCACCACAATCCTCACACTTTCTGGTTGTTTCTGAAAATGACAAATGGTAAACACGGGATCATTTAATCATTTCAAAGATATATCAGGTAACATGTAATTGTCAAATGAAGTGCTACAAGAAAGAAACAAAAATAGTAAATACATTAGAGAAATTAGACGTGGAGAGTCAAACATTTTCGGGCATATTACGAGAAGAGATGAATTGGAGAACTTGGTGACAAAATCGAAGGGTAGAGACCAAGGGGAATACCGAGAAGTAAATACCTGGATGGCTTGTCACATGGCATGGTCGAGACAGGAACATTGAGCTGATCCTTGACTCTGGTTTTCGAGTAAAGAAATGCAGTGGATGCAGATTAAAATCGGAAGATACAGCTGGAAGCCTAATAAATATATATGTAAGTGGGGAATCTTACATAAGCAGAGAGAGAGAGTTGGGACTGGTTGAAAGGTTCAGTGGATACCTCAGGTACCAGCTGTCTGATATTTGGTGACTTCAATGCACGTGCCAAAGAGTGGGACAGGCTGTGAGAGAACAGACAGGGTACTGAGGCCTTGCTTGAGTCGGATGTGATCTATCTAAATGATGGGACACCAACTGGGCTGGCAATGAGACCAGGGGACCCTCACACGGCCATTGACCTGGCACTTGTATCCCAAGAGGTGGCATCAGACATGAAATGGAGGGTCCTTGTGGATTATAAAAGCGACCACCTACCCTGTTCTGAACTGGTGCTTAAGTCCAGTACAGTCAGGGTTATAAGAGCCCGCAGAGCATTCAGTTATCATTGTGACCACTCTTCACTCTTGGGGCACCTTTGATCACAGAGATGGTCTAAACCAACAAGAAGACTCTTCACCCAACCACCATGGTGGACACCAAAGGTGGAGACATCATGGAAAGAAAAGACAGCGGCAATAAGGAATTGGCAGAGGTTGCAGAGAACAACAAATTCACTTGCCACAGAATTGGAGGAGGCTGAAAAGTATAAAAAAGTAAAGGTGCAGGATTTTAAACTCCTGGGCAGCAGAGGCAAAAAGGATGAAGTGGGAACAGTTTATCAATGAAGTCGGCGGAGATGTGACATTGGGTGACACTGGAAGCTGCACCGGCAGATGAACAGATAGGTGATGCCTGGTACACATGGTACCATTTATGATGATACAACCGACCTTTGACAACTTACCAGGACAAAGGGGAGGCTTTTCTTGCATGATTTTTAAAACAGGTGGATCAGCAAGACAGAGCTATTAGAGATTAAACATGAAGGATGGGGACGGAGGGGATGGCTCTTTGTTTCAACCTAAGCATGAATATGGCGGTAATACCCCATGATTGGCTGCACAGCTACCTGGTCCCACTCCCAAAACCAGGTAAGGATCACCCCAGACTTAATGGATACTGAATCATAACCCTGCAAAATACCTTTGACAAAGTCCTCAAAAAGATAGTAGTCTGCAGGCTCCAGAGACATTTGGAAAGTCGCAATCTGTTTCCCAAAGGGCTCGGGAGTTACCGGCCTGGGAAGGACACCTGGGCCAATGCAGCAACATTTGCATTTGACTCTATGAGGGTTTCCAGGATAAACAAGATAGTGGTGGTAGCTCTTCACCTGGAGGATGCGTATAACAGGGTTAGGTATCATAGGTTGATATACACTCTGTTGGACATGGAGGTCTGCCCTTGCCATGTCAGATGGGTTGCGGCAGTCCTTAATGAGCATATGGTTGCATGCGCATGGGTTTCTGGACTTCTGACCCCTGTACTATTACACCTGGGTTGCCACAGAGATCTGCAGCGTCCCCAATGCTCTTTAATGTCTACACCAGCAAAGTCGCAGCTATTGAGACACCAGGTGTTAGTAGAAACTTGATATTTGCAGATGATGTGCTGGTGTACAGACAGGGACAGGGCTTTACTACTGTAGTCTGTGATTGATGATGCGCTCCATTGTTTTGCAGAGACAGCTGGTGAGGCTAATTGGTCTGTAGCTGGAGGCAATAGAACTATCCTTGATTTTAGGAGGGGTATCATGATTGCTTCTCTCAAGGCTTGTGGAACACTGCCTAAGGTCCAACTGTTATTGAAGCTCTGCAACAGCTTTGCTTTGGCCTCTGTTCCTAGGTTCCTGATCATTTCATTGGAGATACCATCAGCTCCTGGTGACTCTCATTTTCAGTTTTGATATGGGTAGCTCCAGTTCACTGATAGTGGTTGGTGCCTCCATAACCTCATGCACTATTTCCTTCTGTCCTATATGTTGCCATTTCTCTCGAATCTCTTGTTTTTCTGGACTAATTTTGATATTGTTATCTTGTGCAAATGAATCCGCACAATTATCAGCTGCTTGCTTTCCTGTTAAGATGTTTCCGTCTTTATGAAGTGCAATTTTTGAGTTTCTCCATGTGCTCTCATCGTTAAGTTGTTTTATTAGCTTCCACCACTTCCTTGTGTGTGTTCCTTCAAAGTTCAAAGTTCAAAGTTCAGTGGCTCTCTTGCTCTCAGAGACTCAAAGTTTTCTCCTGCCAGCTTTTCTGCCTGGCCTGCAGCTTGCCCTTTGAAATTTGGCTTTTGCGTGCTGGTATTTATTGTGGTGCCTACTTCGTGGCTTAGAGGTTATGACTTTTCTCCGTAATCTCGTATACTCTTGTAGGTAACGTGATGACGGTGAGAATCAGCAGTGGTTCGAATCGCATCTGTAACTTATGGGGTATGTGAGCCAGCCGCTCAGAAAGCAATGGCAAACTGTAAACAGGCGGGACAGATCCCTGTAACAAACAGGACAGATTCCTGAGACAGGAAAGTGACATTACAAGTAATCACAAACAGCCAAAAAAATTTTAAAAATGAAGGTGGATGACTTACCAGGACTCTGGGACCTTCCCGTGCGACTGGGTCCTGCTGTGGTGGAGCTTCCCGTGCGACTGGGTCCTGCTGTGGTGGAGCTTCCCGTGCGACTGGGTCCTGCTGTGGTGGAGCTTCCCGTGCGACTGGGTCCTGCTGTGGTGGACCTTCCCGTGCGACTGGGTCCTGCTGTGGTAGTGGAGCTTTGTGGTAGTGGCCCTTTGCTTGTCTTGTTTTGATCACTGTTGATCTGAAAGGATTGGTAGGTCAAATATTTCAGCATAAACAAACGATATCAATGAATCATAAGCAACATAAGCAATGCATTACATTAGACACATGTTTTTAAATATTCCATATCCCTTAACTGATGTTCTGCCACAGACCAATAGGTCGGTTCTAAGGAACAGTTTTGGCACCTACGAACGGATAGGTTGGTTTGGTATAGACAGTGGTATTTGTTCCAGTTTTCTTATTAGTTCCGCAATGTTTAGTGCTCCTCCGGTAAATTAAAATGTTTCACTTCAGCCAGTGTGAAACATGTTGTTAGAATCCATTTTGATGATGGATTTTGTGATAGAACGAATGTTTAAAGTGGTGTGTTTTGGTTATTTGAGAAAGGTCAATGCATTCTAGTTTGCGACCGTGTAGATTTTCATCAAATTAGAGTTTGAAACAAATTTAATTATAGTTACTCAGATTTAAAGGACTTTATGATAGATTCTAAAACTAATACCACGTGAGGTAGTCAGTTGTCAATAAGAATATTTAGTAGTAATGAAAACAACACTAAAAGCGAATGTTTGTCATAATATGTCGTAATATGATGGCACATGTCAAATTATGAATGCGCTAATGGGTCACATTTATGCCCCTAAATTTGATTTGCCTATCGCAAAGTATTTCTTCTTCTTCTTCTTCTGCGTTCATCCAGAGTTTTTTTTTTCCGGATGTGATTGCGTTGTGCCTGTTTACAGCAGAGCTGCGTTCTTGCGCCGTTAGGCCGACATATCCGACTTCTGCGGGCATTTGTTGACCGGGTTAACCTTCCCAGGCAAAGTATTTAGGGAGTGTTTAAATAATTATATTTAAAAAGAATAATAATTATATCTAAATATAAAATAGTGTTTATATTGTTTCTCAGTACAATCTGGTGTGCTCCAGACATTTTCCATTTTGTGTGAAAATTATGTGCTTCAAAATATGATGTTTTAATTGTGTTTTATTGACGTTATGGAGCAGTTCTTGTGATATTCTTGAACACAAGAGTCGTGTAACATTATTCAGTAAATTTAACTGGATTAGCTGCAGCGGATACAAAATAATGCCTTGGTAAGTGAAATTATTTTATAATTTTTACCTCTTTAATTTAAATTGTTACTAGTAAACCTCTCATTATTGCCATACTATTTGTAACCTATCAAGTAATTATTAACACTGTGTGTTCCTTATGCAATCCTCTTTAATTTGATATATAATACAATATATCTGCTACCATTTTAACAATTGTAAAAGCATAATGGTGACACACCCTTACTTCCCATTTTCTGCCATGAATTTCTGTTTGGTCAGGAACACTTTTTTGTTTGGCAGGCAATCAGTTAAAGGACGTTGCAGTCAACACCAGCATTTGTCAGCTGCTGTTGATGTACTAGGCAAGATTATGCTCAGTAGTTTGGCATTACTTACTGAGCGACCTGCTCACATACCGCCGTAAGTTACCAGGACCATGCGAACAGCTGCCGATTCTCGCGCAGCTGCATTACAAGAATATAAGGGAATACAGAGAAAGACGTTAACCCCTAGGCCAGGGAGACCAGCATAAGACACATTAGAATTAATAAAACAATGAAGGGAACTGAAACAGGAAGGAGGTGAATCTGATAACAACAGGAAGGAGGTGAATCCGATAACATCAGGATGAAGTATAAATCTTTAACTCAAGAAATAAGAAAGAACACAAGAAAGGACAAAAACCAATATATACAAGATACATAAGACTGGAAGAGACTACGAAATGTTCACAGAAACAAGAGTTATTGAAAAAAAATGCTCAACCTCAATTGAATGTTATCTGTGATAAGTTGGGAAATACCTTAACAGAATCTAGTCAAATTCTAGAAAGATGGCAGGAATACTGCAGTGGAATGTATAATATGAATGGCTGTGAGGATATGAATGAGATACATGAACCAATGACAGCAGAGACAGAACCTGAACCCTCATTAGATGAAATTGCATGGGCCATACACAACCTGAAGAATGGTAAATCACCTGGATGTGATGAGATACCAGCTGAACTAATTAAAGCGGGAGGAGAAGAAAGCAATACACATATATCATGCATTATGTACAAAGATTTGGAAATATGGTATATGGCCAAAAGATTGGAAGTGAACTATCTTCATTTCAATACCAAAACAAGGGCAACCTGAAATTATGCACCAACTATAGAACTGTTGCCCTGATCAGTCATGCAAGTAAAATTCTACTAAAAATCATAATGGGAAGACTTCATAAGAAAATGGAAGAAGAAATTAACATAGTTCAAGCTGGATTTAATCAAGGAAGAGGAACAAGAGATCACATACTCAACATGCATTTAATAATAGAGAAGTGCAGGAATTTAATGTAAACATATTCTCATGTTTTGTGGATTATTCAAAGGCATTTGACTGTGTATAACATCAGAAACTTTGGAAAATCATGAGGAATATGGGCTTTCCATTAAATGTAATACAACTCATAAAAATGCTCTATCTAGACCAATAAGCAGCAGTTGGAATAGATGGCGAGACATCAAATTTGTTTGACATCAAGTAAGGAGTCCATCAGGGTTGTGTGCTGTCCCCCTATTTGTTTAACCTGTACGCCAAAAATATAAACAGAAAGGGAGCGCCTATTCACAAAAATGTGAATAGTACGAGCCCTTATAAACAAAATTTGTGAATAATATGCTCCCCTATTCACAAAAATGTGTGGCTGGTCATGTGATTATTCGACACACAAATTTGTGAATACAAGCCCCTATTCACAAAAATGTGAGAACTTGGTGACAACTGCCTAGATTGAAAGGAAAAAAACAATGGGAAGGCAGAGAAGTAAATATCTCAATGACGTGGCCGCATGGCATGGTCGAGGCAAGAACACAGAGTTGATCCATGAAACTGTAAGATGGCGAAACATGCCCGCTCACGCTTATGGGCATGGCACATGATGATGATGATGGGTAATAGTGTAGACTTGAAACAATGTATTCCCTTAGTGAATGTAAACTCAGAAGTCACAAACAATACGCTGCATGATTTATTGCCGGTTTTATGCAAACAGAAAGAGTAGTGTGAAATGTGAAATTACTGTGGGGAGAACAGATGTTCTACATTGGAACAATGCATGTGACTATGTGTTTTTGTTTCAGCTAAAGCAGTGGTTCTCAGCCAGTGGGGAATTCCCCCCCCCCCCCCCACCCCCTTCACAGGGGGAATTCCAGGTATAGACAGGCAGGTAAGTATTTTGCTTGGTAGGTTGGATGGTTGACAGGTAAGTAGGTATTTTGCTTGGTAGGTTGGATGGTTGACAGGTAAGTAGGTATTTTGCTTGGTAGGTTGGATGGTTGACAGGTAAGTAGGTATTTTGCTTGGTAGGTTGGTGGTTGACAGTAAGTAGGTATTCTTGCCTAAGTTGATGGTACAGTAAAGTAGGTATCCCTGCTGTAAAGTTGGATGGTTGACAGGTAAGTAGGTACTTTTGCTTGGTAGGTTGGATGGTTGCAAGTAGGTATTTTGCTTGGTAGTTGGATGGTTGACAGTAAGTAGTATTTGCTTGGTAGGTTGGAGGTGACAGCCTAAGTAGGTATTTTGCTTGGTAGGTTGGATGGTTGACAGGTAAGTAGGTATTTTGCTTGGTAAGTTGGGTAATAGACAGTTAGGTAGATATTTTGGTTGGTAGGTTGGATGGTAGACAGGTTGGTAGGTATTTTGTTAGTTAGTTAGTTAGCCAACAGATCACTCTCATTGCACATCAAACCATTCAGTCCATAAATGCTCAGATCCCCTCCTCAGTAAATCCTGCAGTGTAGCGGCTAACGACACCAGTTCTGTGTTGGTTTATTAATCTTTCGCTTCCTGCATAGTGTTCTTGTTTGGCCAAACACCTCCTTTAACTTGCTCTTCCCGCAGTCTGATCATGGTCATAGATTCATTCATAGTCATCACTTCGTTCTCGCAAACGACTTCTCGTAGAGCAGTGGTTCTAAACCTTTTTTGGCCCATGCACCCCTTCACCATATGTTCAGAATGTGCCCCCCGCCCTCCCCCTTTCGTATTTCCTCCCTATAACGTAGTCCGAAGAGGAACCTACAACCTTCATAACATGAGGCAGTAACCACTCGGCCACATATCACAGTGACATGTCATCGTTCGTTCGTTATTCGTGTCAGAATATCAGTCGAATATAGGACCACTATGAGTCGTATTGGTATAAGTTGCTAGCCTCATATTTGTATAGACCAGCTGGCCGCCTATTCTCATGAGTCATGGGCTAGGCTATGAAGGTCTAACATTTTACATCCCAACCACAATATCATCTTTGCGACTTCATTTACCTTCTGTGTAATAAATTATACATTATTATGTGATTTTCTTCTGTGGAGGTAAATTTACTTGTGCTTATAATGTCATGTTGTATCTTAAACAGAGAAGGCACAAACAACATACTGCCTGGCATATTCACCCCTATCTCATCAGGTGTGTATTATGAAACTAAAGTGAACAAATGAAACTTCTTGGCCGAAATACACTAACTCTCCGAGAATGGCTCACGATTTGTGTTGTGACCATCCACAAATTTTTGTGAATAGGGGCTCGTACTATTCACACATTTTTGTGAATAGTCACTCTGAATAAGAAATGTCAGTGATGATATAAACAGGGAGCTATATGATACCCTAAATATCGGTGGTCATGACATACTAGAGATTCTATAGGCTGATGATACATTATTGCTATCCACAACACAGAATGGTATAGAAAACCTAATAACCTCAACCAATTGAATACTGAAAATCACAACTTATATCTTAACAGTAAAAACAAAGATAATGCATACGGATAAAACTATTGTGGAGAAAGACATATATGTTAAGTTAATAAGGAAACATTGAAGGTGGTGGACAATTTCAAATACGAAGTATCTATTCGCAATCAAATTGCGAATAAACAAAGTCTCTATTCGCAATCGAATAGTAACTGGTCACGGGATTTTCGCAATTTGCTGCTGGTCACGTGACGTATGTGACATCATCAGGACATGTGTTTGACTATATTATTAAGCTTTGTTCAGTTGATATTGTGGCCTCAGTAGCATAGTGGTAAGAATCTCCACCTGACACTTGAGAGACCAGGGATCGATTCCCCTCCGGAGAGCCATTTTTTTTTTTTCATAATAAACAATATTAAACATTTTTTTGTTTTTGTTCGCCGTCAACATCAATATCTTTCAGCTGATTGTTGATTTCTTGGCAAGATTACGCTCACAGATTACAGTTTGCCACTGCTTTCTGAGCGACCCGCTCACAAGTTACCAATGTGGCGAGAACCACTACCGATTCTCGCGCAGGTTACGTTACTCGTGAGAATATACAGGATTACAGAGAAAGATGTTAACCCCTAGGCCAGGGAGACCGGCATATTAAACATTATGAACTAAAATAGAGAACTCATAAACTCAAAGCTTGTGAATAAACTGTGCTCAATGGATCTGCGAAGATGCCGGGTGCGTAACCCCCAGGCAGCGACGGAGCGATCGAGTGTCGGAATTGATGGATCCAATAGATGTCTTTGTTTAACGTGAATTTTATTTGCCAAAATGAACTAAAATTGACTAGTGAGCGGGAATAAATGAAGAGTCTAATCGCAATTCGATTGTGAACAGACAGTTTATTTGCAATTCGATTGCGAATAAAATCTCCCTTGGGTCATCGATTACCAACAATGGTGACACAATGAAAGCTAAAAGACAAATATCTATTGCTCTTCAAAGACTAAAACAACTGAATAGATTGTGGAGAGGGAGAGATAGAACTACAAAAATTAGATATTTAAGAGCATGCATCTTTCCCATTGAAAAATGTGCCTGTGAGACCTGGACACTTACTAAACAAGCTGAAAAGTTCACAAATGCCTTTCAATATAAATGTTTTAGATGGGTTCTAAGAATATCTTAGGTAAAGAAAATAACAAATGCATCCATACTTCAAGGCTATTAAAGGACAATAAAACAAAGAAAATTGAAATGTTTTGGTCACTTTAAATGTCACGAAAGTTTGGAGAGAACAATAATGGAGAGCTATATGCCAGTGAAAAAATGGGTCTTAGTTTGAATAATAGAAAGACAGAAGTCAATGTGATATTGCCTGCACTTGAAGAGCAGGACGTTATTTTGGGGCAAATGCAGAAATTCAGATATCTAGGCACATGGATAGCATCGGTCATTGTGTAAAAAAAAAACATTTAGACCTTGCATGTTACATAGAACCAGTTTTAGCAATGGCTGCGAATCATGGACAATTAGTAAACAGGCGAAAAAAATCCCTGGATGCCATGGATATGTGGTTTTATAGAAGAATGCTTAAACTTAAGGGAGACTATTACCAAACATTTAGTAATGATGTTCCGTACATTATTCACAAATGGCTGGCCACATGACGTTTACTACCACTGTCGATTGGCTTCACAAGTCTTTATTATTCTCTCTTCTTGTCTGTCTTTTGTTTGCAAGTTCTTATTCTTCAAACCTCACTAAGACACTATTTGTCGACAAGGACTATTCGTAATAGAATTGCGAATAGAAAAAAATTATATTCGCAGTAGAAGTATGTCACATGATTATTCCTATGCGTGTAGCTATATTATAAATTTTTGTTGATGTGTTAACGTGTCCTCGGTAGCATATTGATAAGTGTCTCCACCTGTCTTGTGGGAGCTCGAGGTTTGATTCCTCATCGGTGATGTAAATTTTTGTTTTCCATTTTCAGCAAATACGTAACAGTAAATGTACAGAAACGAAAGTTAACAATTCTTGAACTCGCCTGGGGACACAATTATTTGTAGGGATCATTATTTGTATTGGGGATACCAGTTCTGGAAAATTATTCATGATATTTAAACAGGACTAACGTAATGTAAAAATAAAACGGGATGCCAGAAAACGGACAGAAGTAAAAAGAAGGGTGATTCATTAAAAATTACGGAGAATTCGGCAGAATTAAACTCGCAACAGTGAACATTCCTATTTACTATTTAAATTTAAATTAACCACCTTCTTAGACTTCTTAATGGCTCAACTAAAATTGACTAGTGAGCAGAAGCTGTGACATGTTTGTTACTTCCCACAATTGTATTGCGAGGGAGTGGCCAGCAGGGGCCACGGAAGTGGAAATCCAGCAACTAATTCAGGACAATGCTCACTCGGGTGATGTGATTATCTAAACAGATGGTTCGGTGTCAAGAGGTGAGAGAAGTGGCTGGGGGTTCATAGCCAAAGCTAATGGTCAATGTTTGGGGCAGGAGAGCCTGGAATATGATTCCACAACATCCAGCTTAAGAATGGAGGTGGAGGCAGTCACTGCGGCTCTCCGCTGGATGGAGAATACGACACACACACATCGTGATTGTAACTGACTCAGAAAGCATGCTGACGAGGGTGAGGACGGGCAGGCTTCATGCGGAGTGGCTTGCTTCGCTTCGGAGGTCACGGGTGACAAGCATTGCCTGGATCTTTTCTCCGGGGCATGCTGGTGTGCTGGGAAATGAACAGGCAGACAGATTGGCTGGCTCTGCAGAACTTGGTGGAGTATTGATACATGACAAGGCAGACGTGGTTGCGGCCTTGTGGGAGGACGTGCACACCTCGGAGGAGCAAATGGATTACCATGGTCTGGACAAGAATGAGATAGCGAGGAGTGACGAGGGGATCTGGCCGACGCTCGAAGGAAAGGCGAGACGGACTTATAATCAGATTGCTACTGGTACTATTAGTGTTGGAACTCTTCGCTGGCTACTGAGGATGGGGACGGAGCACTTATGGGAATGCCCTGAATGCTGTGATGTAGATTCCTAAATCAATCAATCAATCAATTCTATTGTGAATATAATTTTTCTCTATTCTGTATTTTTCTGGCAATAGAATTGCGAATAGAGCCTCCCTACTTAAAGTAAAAGTAGTATTTTTTTACCATGTTATATTTTTTAAAGGATGTCGCAGTCAACACCAGCATTTTTTGCTGTGATCTCTTGGCAAGTTTACGTTCAGTAGTTTGCAATTCCTATCTGAATTATCGGCACCCTTACCATTTCGTAGAGAAACGCAAGGCGGTCTGCTGCCAAATCGCCGTCAGCAGCTGTGTTTTGACTGTTTTGAATGCGGGTATACGGGATTGCGAACTGAGTCCGTAACGGCTTCGCCACAGTAGCGGACCACGTTGTAAGACAAAAGCTCGCACTTGTGACAACCAGAATCAGAAATAGAGGAAGACAGCGTAAGAAGATTCTTGACAATCTTGTGTAATGGTACGGAAAAGAGTCAACACACGAATTGATCCATGCCGGCGGAGATGGTAATTAATATTAATAATATTATTATTTAATATAATATAAAATAAATATAATGAAATAATGTGTGGAGAGACATGATCGCCCACGCTAGCCGGCAAGTGTCCCCACCTCGTTATAATCTAACGCTTATCTACTGTCTTATTCACTTACCATCAGCGTTAGGCACAATTTATATTACTTTGTATATCCGACTTTTCCTCGTGTGTGAGACGGGCGGATATCAGATTTTCCACTTCCGGCAGTATATATAGCCCACCATAATAATTAATACAGAGAGTGCTAAATGCACCTAAGGCGGGTTTTCTCACATGGCTCGGTCTTTTTTTCCGCAGGGCGACCAGCCGAAAGTGTCGCATAAAGCACGAACTCCGTAACTTCAGCGCTGACTCCCAGGAATATCCTGAAACATGCACTTCTTAACCTATGAAATATTTAATCTAAGTTTTATTTACGCAATAAAATTTACTCACTTCACAAGCTGGTTCCACTAAGTCTGCCTCTGCCTCTGTTCCCCTCGATTTTTCCAGCCCAGGAGGTGTTTCTTTCTCTTCAATGGCAGAGTCAGTCTCCAATGTAGGGACTGTATACTCCTCTCTGACACTTTCGTCATCGTCTACAGCATAGTCCAAATAAACTTCCGGGACTGTAGTTTTCTCTGCTTTCATTTCAGTGTCATCGTCTACAGCATAGTCCAAATAAACTTCCGGGACTGTAGTTTTCTCTGCTTTCATTTCAGTGTCATCGTCTACAGCATAGTCCAAATAAACTTCCGGGACTGTAGTTTTCTCTGCTTTCATTTCAGTGTCATCGTCTACAGCATAGTCCAAATAAACTTCCGGGACTGTAGTTTTCTCTGCTTTCATTTCAGTGTCATCTTCTGCAGGCTCCACCTTTATTTCAGGGACTGGTGTCCCTGAGTTTTCCATAGTTGGAAAGGTTTTTTATCACAATATTCCTGAACAGGCTGACTTGACATGTACAATGCCGTCACCGTCTTGTAATGGTCGAGTTATAACGAGAACGTGCTGTTGATCACATCGACTAAACTAAACTGGACTCGGTGAGTCGTATTCATTGCACACTGTGAACTGAATTCTTCATTATCCCATTGGCAACATAGACTGTAAACAATACATTTAAAAAATGAAATAGGGGGAGCTGTCTTTGTTATAACACATCATCATCATCTAGTGCCGTGCCGACTGGCGTAGGTGTTCATGACTCTCCACAGATCTCGGTCTTTCAATTGCATAACAGAAGCAGAGTAGAACACTAAAACTGTCCGATTAGTTATCAGAAAGCGTTAAGTCCATTCAAATGATCTTATATGAAATAAGCCTTTAAGAACACTCACACGGTCGGTTCAAATTACGGAAAGTGCTCATACTATCTAAGCTGTTTGATACAATAACAGAAGCATGCAAGAACACTGAAACTGACTAATAAACTAGCAAGAGGCTTCATCCCATTCAAATTATCAGATTCTAAACCAAAGGTAGTTAAGAACGTTAAAACAGACCGATTAAATAAGAGAAAGAGAGCATGTCACTACAGTTGTCATATAACACAAGAGAAGTAAGTAGAAGAAGGTTGTCGAACGCAGTTCGCATTCCTGCATACCACGTTCGATACACAGCTGCGGGGGATTTGGCAGCAGGCCGCCTTGCGTTGGTTTTCATACTGTGGTATGAGTACCGGTCGTTGCTAAAAAGAGATGGCAAACTATTGAACGCAAACTTGCCGAGAAATCACCACGCCCCCCCCCCCCCCAAAAAAAAAGAAAAAAAAAAAGAAAAGAAAAGAAAACCACCAGAACGATAGGATTTTAGAACAGAAACGCGATTATACATGTAAAGTTATCTGATTAAGTAACAGAAGAAGTAGTTAAGAACACACGTACGTTCTCATTTAAATAACAGAAAGCTCTTACATATTTAAAGTTGTATGATTACATAAACAGCCGGCTCCATGGCCGAGGGGTTAACAGCTTTCTCCGCTAACCCCGAATACTCTCGTCACGTGACGCGACGAGAATTAGCAGTGGTTCGAATCGCAAAAGTGACTTATGAGAGTATGGAGCCGGTCGCTCAGAAAGTCGTGGCGTGCTGATGAGCGTAATCTAGCCTAGGAATCAACATACAGCTGAAAGATGCTAGTGTTGACCGCAATATCCTGAAACAGGATGGAAACGCGGGGGAAAAAAAATGATTACATAAACAGAAAGCCCTGATATCACTAAAGCTGTATGACTACAGAAACAGAAAGCTCTGATATCACTACAGTTGTGTGATTACATAAACATGTAGCTCTTATATCACTAGTAATATGATTACATAAACAGAGAGCTCTTATATTACTAAAGTTGTCGGATTACATAAACAGAAAGCTCTTATATCTCTAAAGTGTCTGATTACATAAACAAAGAGCTCTCATATCACTAAAGTTGTATGATTACATAAACAGAAGTAGTATAATTCGTTGATTAAGTTTTCTTCTTCGTTATCCCGAAATGCTTGTTTTGGACGTTTGTTGGCTGGGTTAATAATTGTGTGTTTAAATAACAGAAAGTACAAATAACACTTAAACTGACAAATGGAATAACAAAGGACACCGAAGTTGTCTAAACACAAAAAGAGGTTTAGAACACTGTTAAAGTTACTTGCATATCCTTTACATGACGTCGCAGTCAACACCAACATTATTTGCTGTTATGTTTGGCAAGTTTATGTTCAGTAGTTTGCCATTGCTTTCTAAAAGACCGGCAACCATACCATTTTGGAAAAAAAAAGAAACACGCAAGGCGGTCTGCTGCCAAATCGCCCGTAGCTGTGTTTCGAACGCTGGTATGTAGGATTACGAACTGCGTCCGTAACCAGTTCGCAACGGAGCCGGCGAACACTGTAAGTATATGAATAAAGCCAGACCAACGTATGCAGAGTCGCAGGGCACAGAGTGGATTAATGATAAAAATACGAACACATAAGCTGGTATTGACTAGCTTCTTAAGATAGTGGGCCCTGGACGTCATACGTCGACCCTCTATCTGTCTCTGGATTAGGTTCCTTCGCTCCTTCTCCATTTGATGTGCCAGGGTGACATTCATCGTATGCTCCATGTAGGTCACGCCGCTCCGCTTCTGAGTTGACCTAATGAGTTCACGCAGCCTATTTAGCTTGATGGAGAACACACTTTCAAACACCTACAAGAATATTAATATGCGCATCGTATTTCTTTGCAAATATTTACAAATTATATAATCCTACGTTTAAGGTTTACACAGTAAACATGGGCATTGATTTTACAGATCACCAACATCGGGGCAATATCTTCAAATCAACAAACCAGCATGTCCCAGAGCAGGAACCTATATGGCCCTGTGATGTGATATGGTGATCACATTTTGTAGGCTTGACAGCACGGAGAAATAGATGGCCCAGTCGGCTCCCTATTTATCGAGGCAACAATTAGGCGCCGATCCATCGTTCAACCGCGCTCATGTCATTATCAGCGTAGCTCCCTATCAACTACACTAAGCGCTAGCTGTTGGCCTTTTCATCGGGAAGCCTAAAAACACAATGTAGCTAGTGACAATAAGACAGCGATGAGTTATAGGGGCATGTTGGTGTAAGACACTGATGCCGAAGAGTGCTTTTCAGTTTCTGCGGCTTATGACTGGAAACACCGTGACACAGACAACAATTAGTAACTGTTGCGTGATGTTAACATAGATTTGCGAATTAATATTATGAATTTCTTCCCACAGCAAAATGCAGACTTTTCTTGAATGTTTGTTAATGTAATTACTAGCAATGCCGCCATTGGTAATTGTGTTATTATGCATCTGAGTATTACAACAACTCATCGTGCAGTCATTATTATATTACTATTTGCAACATTTGCCATCGCCATTTTCCTATATTAATTAATTAGTGCCAAAATCTGACATTCTGCTAATGATGCAAGGTGCTTTGCAACTGTTACAAGCGGGCTTAACTGCCCGTACATACCCGCTTATTTATTAATGTAGAAAGGGAGAGAGAGAGAGAGAATAAGTCTGGCCAACATGCATTCAAGATCTCACAGTGGTGTGGTATATAATAAATTAAACATTAGAATAGTCAAATTTCTCTCTCTCTCTCTCTCTCTCTCTCTCTCTCTCCTCTCTCTCTCTCTCTCTCTCTCTCTCTCTCTCTCTCTCTCTCTCTCCATATATAAATGCATGTTGATTTGTGTGTGGAACATATTACATTACTTTGATGGTATAGAAAATGTACAAAAGCTGTTCTTGTCCTGTAGATTTGCATGCTTCCTTTACTGTGCTGCTTATATTTGTTGCAGGTTCTCTCTTCTTATTCTTGAGTTAATTTATCAAATGGCATTTGCTGTCTTTCTTACTCTTCATTCTACCAAAAACACATAGAAAGGCCCCATATAGCACCGACAATAGGGTCGTCATAATTAGAGCAATGAATGGATTCAGAATCTCCCAATAGCTCTGGCCGCGTGATAAGTGACGTAGTTATCTAGACCAGTGGTTTTCAACCTTTTTTGGCCCATGCATCCCTTCACCATATGTTCAGAATGTCCCCCCCCCCTCCCTTCGTATTTTCTGTCTATAAATCCCCCTCTCCCGCCCTTACACAGTGTCACACGTCGTTCTTGATGATAATATCAATGTTCTTGATGATCTTTGCTTGATATTGTCGTGTGATGGTCGTTGTGTAGGTAACGATGTTCATGGTGTGTCAATTGAGCTATCTAACTGTCTCTTAATCCAACTCACCCCAGAAGTGCACCTTCACCAGTCATGAAACAAGATTGAGTTGGCGCACATAATCATTTATTCCAGAAATAAGACGGACAGACGGAACATGTTTATACATCCAGAAAATAATGTAATCCATAGAATATAAATATCCTCCTCACAATTTAACCAGCACACATCAATGCTTTCTCACGGCCTGCTTCTTATCAAATCCACAAGACAGGTAATCCAGCTACTATCCACGGCTGGATCTCCCACAATACAACCCACACATTGGGTTGGAGCCACTGCTCAACTATGCAACCCACTCTGGGTTTAGGCCCTCACTCCCTATAGAACCCACTCTGGTTCAGGCCTGTCTTCACAACTCGGAGAACAACACAACACCGTTGTCCGTGGACTACCGACTCCTTCGGTATCTCAAACTCAACTCCCCGAAGTCCCTTGACTTCACACACAAATACACTATCTCTCTCCCCATCCGCCCTAGGGGTTTTTTCCTCTACCCTCACTATTTTATTTCTCAGGACTGGCTGTTTTCTCATAGCCAGGTCAGTCACTTTACTGTCTCCCACTCTCATCTCCATTCTTCCTCATGCCCGGTCACTCACCTCAATGTCAATGACCCAGGCTTATGTCACACAGTATACGTAAAAATGGAAGCTAAATTTATTAACACATACTAGAACAAGTCTAGACGTCTAAATAAAGCGTGATGTGCGGGTCTATTTTACGAATTTCAGAAGGCCTTAAGTATAGAGCCGTAAAGTATGGAGGGAAAAACAATGTCAAGTAATCGGTTCTTGTATTAACGAGATCTTGAAATAATTTTAATCCCCCCCACCCTAAAATTCCACCCCTGGGGGAATTCCCCACCGGTTGAGAACCACTGATCTAGAAGATACAATCTGATCCAACATCAAGGCAATTGGTCTATGATTCCCAATTCAAATACTCGTGGAGAATGCAAAAGGTAGTTTTCACACTGTTGTAGCATTACATTGACTGGAGTCTCTGTGGCGAAGTGGTCAAGCAGTTTGACGTTTGACTTGTGAGCCGAAGGTTGTGGGTTCGATTCCGGGCCGCGTCCTTCGGTTTACGAGTTAAATGTTTCGGAGACTCCATGGGTCGTCGCTAAAAGCTACGGAGTTCGTGCTGTGTGCGACGCTTTCCGTGCTGCGGAAAGAGACCGAGCCATATGGGATAAAAACCCGGTGCAATGAAATCGACCCTATCGACTTTTAAGCGACTTTTGTTGCATTGACTGGACACATGGGATTCTAGGTTCCATCCAAGATTAATCTTCTACGTGCAGCTACAGCGATTACTGTAATCTTACATGATTCTCGTTTCTAAATAGCGCATGATCCATGAATCTCACTCACATACTGTATAAGTTACGTATAGTACGCACACGGTCTTAGTTATTTTCATGTCCTTTACAGACATCTCATTGTGTGGCTATTTGTGATTTACAAAGCAATGTTTAAGTTCAGTAGTTTGTCATTACTTTCTGAATGACTGACGCTCATAGAAATCAAGGCATGTTTGTGAATGTTCGCCGAAGCTACTTGATTTATGAACTGGAATGTGAATTTCCTAGTGAGATCCATTGGAAGAGGCTGGAGCACTTATTTTTGTGTGCAACTTCAATGACCCCTTACCAAATTGCAATAAATAATGTTCCTTCTCGATCTTTCAGTTTTGTCTGTTTTCCATTTCAGCAATTCTTCTGCGAATCATAATGTACTAGGCATTTTTAAAGAGGTAGTTTGCCGTTGCTTTCCTCTATGGCAGTAACCGTACTGGTCATTTGACCGCAGCCATTGTCTCACGAATGAGATCCTCTGCCTGCCGTCGCGAAACTTGAGACCATAACCAACAAATATCTGTCGGCTGCCCTCAAAATTTCATCCACCACCTGTCTTCCGTGGCTTCTTTTGAACACTTCCAATAAGCGAATACAAAATAACAGTAGCCTTTAGCAAGATGAAAAACATTATGACCAGTAAAAAGATGTATGTCAATTGAAACGAGAAAAAGAGTGTTGTGGGTATGCATAGAGCCTGTTCTTTTGTATGGATGTGAAACTTGGACAATATGCAGTCAAGCTGAAAAACATCTGAAGGCTGCAGAAATGTGGTTCTGAGGAAAATGCAAAGAATACCATGGACAGACAGAAAAACCAATGACCAAGTACTACAGGAGACAAATGAAAATCGTAAACTGATTAGAGAAATTAGACGTAGACAGTCAAAATTGTTTGGACATGTTATGAGAAGAAATGATTGGAGAACTTAGTGACAACTGGCAAGATCGAAGGGAACAGACCAAGAGGAAGACCGAGAGGAAAATACCTGGATGGCTTGATCACACGACATGGACGAGACAGGAACTCGGAGCTGATCCACGACGCTGGTGATCGAGTGAAATGGCGAGTCATGACCGCCCACGCTTTTCGGCATGGCACATGATTGATTTGAATTCTTCTGCACATTAGACTGCAGTCTGATGATAATTACAATACCCAAAAGCGCCTGAGGAAACGTCATCAATGAGGGTTTCTCGGGTGTATACAGAGGCTTCATGTGAGTCTATGCTGTTTTGAGTCATGCCCTGGATACATTCTACTGTTTCCCTCCAGATATGAAGTTTCAGTACCGATCTTGCACAACCCTCTTATTCCTGAACTTGGAGAGGGGGAGGAGAGCTCTGTAACACACTGGGCACGAGGCTGGTGCTGTAGTACGGGATCGGGAGGAACCTCGTCACACCAACATCACTCTGTGACACAAGTGGACATGAGGCTTGTGCTGTAGTACGGGATCGGGAGGAACCTCGTCACACCAACATCACTCTGTAGCACAGTGGACATGAGGCTGGTGCTGTAGTACGGGATCGGGAGGAACCTCGTCACACCAACATCACTCTGTAGCACAGTGGACATGAGGCTGGTGCTGTAGTACGGGATCGGGAGGAACCTCGTCACACCAACATCACTCTGTAATACACTGGACATGAGGCTGGTGCTGTAGTACGGGATCGGAAGGAACCTCGTCACACCAACATCACTCTGTAGCACAGTGGACATGAGGCTGGTGCTGTAGTACGGGATCGGGAGGAACCTCGTCACACCAACATCACTCTGTACACAGTGGACATGAGGCTGGTGCTGTAGTACGGGATCGGGAGGAACCTCGTCACACCAACATCACTCTGTAGGGACACCCAAAAGTGGACATGAGGCTGGTGCTGTAGTACGGATCGGGAGGAACCTCGTCACACCAACATCACTCTGTAGCACAGTGGACATGAGGCTGGTGCTGTATACGGGATCGGGAGGAACCTCGTCACACCAACATCACTCTGTAACACAGTGGACATGAGGCTGGTGCTGTAGTACGGGATCGGGAGGAAACTCTCCACACTAGCCTCACTCTGAGAGGCTCGAGTCGTTGTCCAAGGAGGCAGCTGATGTGAACTTCAATGAACGTTACTTGAGAGTTAGTACTCAGTCTCCAAGAGGATTTACCAACCAACTTTCCAGCCAGCCAAAGTACAAATCAACCATTTCTACAGTCAGATAAACAACCCGCTAGATAACCAACCATCCAGCCAACCAAACAGCCAGTCAGCCTATCCACCTACAAATTCAAATAACAAATTACACTTCAACGTCGTTTTGGGATTGGAGTATTTTTTTTTTTTTTTTTAATTGGCTTGGCATAAGAAAGATTAGTTGCATATCCTTTACAGGCACGTTTGGAGTCAACACAAGCATTCTTTGCTGTTGTTGATGTCTTGACAAATTTACGTTCAATAGTTTGTCATTGCTTTCTGAACTACCAGCACCCATACCATTTCATAAAAATAAAAATAAAAAACTAGCGCATCGCGTTCTGCTGCCAGATCGCGCGCAGCTGTGTTTCGAACTCGGGTATGCGGGATCATGAACTCCGTAACACCTTCGTCACGGAGACCGGCATACCAAGATGACTTAGCCTAAATTGGGTATAAGGACATTGTCTGGGAAGTAAAGACGGCATAAGTGTTATTGACCACATCAAACATCGTGTGTCGAATGTACATAAATATATAGCTAGGACCATATACCCACTGTAGGTATCGCTTTAGCGCAGTG
Source organism: Cepaea nemoralis (assembly GCA_014155875.1). Classification (NCBI taxonomy): domain Eukaryota; kingdom Metazoa; phylum Mollusca; class Gastropoda; order Stylommatophora; family Helicidae; genus Cepaea; species Cepaea nemoralis. The sequence goes on along the minus strand of JACEFZ010027805.1, from coordinate 281,384 downwards.
GCCAGCACACATGCATCTCGGCCTTATGATCATGTATTCGAATCCCGCCTCGATGCGGAATATAAAAATAAAATATCTTGGGCTCCCAGGTCGGTTCAGCCAAAAATGAGGACCATGAAATGTTCTAGGAAATAAATGTTGTCGGCCATTCACCATTTCACCTATCAAGTGTCGACCTCTCTAATGTATGAAACCAGCCCCCGCCGGGACCAGTGTCACAGTTTCACAACAACAACGGAGCTTAACAAAGTCGCTTAAAATTCGACAGGTTCGACTTCATTGCAGCGAATTATTATCCCATATGGCTCAGTCTCTTTCCGCAGCGCGGAAAGCGTCGCAAAAAGCACGAACTCCGTAGCTCTAGCGACGACTCTCAGGAGTCTCCGAGAAAATGCACTCGTGAACCGAAGGATGCGGCCCGGAATCGAACCCATAACCTTCGGAGCCCGAGTCAGACGGTCACGGAGACTCCCGACAACGGAGCTATCATAATATACACCAGTCTCCTTCATCATGCCTCCTCTCTAGCTCCCTTCCCTCCTCTCCAAGCCTCTCTCACTTATATTCTGGGACTGACTTCACGCGCACTGCAGGTCGTTTTCACACGCCTATCACCTGATCAGCCATTCGTTGAGTCAGAATTAGCGCGGGCATTCGGTGCCATTTTCTCGATGTTGTAAATACAATCTTGTGCTGAACACATTTAATGTTTTCTCACTGATGTATACTTGCTCAGGGCTTTATTTAACTTTTATCAACAACTTTCGGTCAGAGTTCAATGTTGTTGTTGTGCTTTTTGTTCCCATCTTTGTGCGTCTTCGCTAAAAGGTAAGATGAAAGGATACATTTGCATTTTCAAGTACATATTCTATATTTTAGCATTTATGAATATCAATGCTGTGATGATTTCGCCTTCAGAATACACTAAGCCAGTAATCATAGGAGTTGACTTAGTGCCCGTTAGTTATATCAAATATATTTTTGTCCTGCCTATGAATAAAGTGAGGAAAAGTGTTCTTACGAGCTATATTCAACCAATACTTATATATGAGATGGAATCATGTACAATTAGCTGACCAGTAATGAATTGTGTGAAAGCTGCGGAAATGTGGTCCTATCGAAGAATGATGAGAATACAGTGGCCGGATAGAAAGCGCAATGGAGATATTTTGAAAGTAGTGAACTCACAAAGAGAACTGGTCAGTCCTATCAGAAGAAGCCAACTGACATTTTTAGGGCATGATATGAGAAGGGATAAGTTGGAATATGTCGTCAGAACTAGACAGTTGGGAACGGAGAGGCAGGGGAGACCTATAAAGAAATTCTGGACAGTCATGAATGCATGGAGAAACATCAGCATCAGACACGAAGACAATATACGAGACAGGAGGCTGTGGACAGACATGATCACCAACGTCACAATGCATTAACTATAAGAAGAAGATGACTAAGTAAAGGACTAATTTTCGCCCTTTGAGTGTTACAGGGTATACGGTCGATAAAGTATAGTCTTTACATACATAAGGCATACTGGGCGTATGGTGCTAGCAAAATATGTGTAAATCAATCGCACTTCATGGGTGTGCTAACCAATATAACACCAACCGCCTTTCTTCCCCCAAAAAGTTCCGGTACCAAGGTTAGACTGGGTATGCCTGGGTGCATAGATAAGGGAGAAAATAATCACCGCCTCTAAGGGAATTCAAGGGTCGACCCCAGAGTCAAGTTTACTCGAAAGATCCGCCTCAAATTAAATTTGAATCTACGACAACCGGGCATGCTGGCTGGAGCACTAGTCATCGCGTCAACAATCATGTAACTTGAGGCCAACACCAATGACAAGCGAGCCATCGGATCTCAGCCCCGACGCTCCCCACGGAAGGAAAACACTGACCGACCATCTATCCCTCCGTGCACCCAGGCCGCAAAATGTGATGGTCCTATCACTTCACATAGCCACAGCACGCTCCTGTGATGGTCCTATCACTTCACATAGCCACAGCACGCTCCTGTGATGGTCCTATCACTTCACATAGCCACATCACGCTCCTACTACGGGGCGTGCATTTTTCTGCATTAATAATAATAATTAATACCAATACTATTAGTTAAAAATACAGGTATATTATTTTCGAATCCAGTTAATATGGTTATTAAAATGTGCATTTTGATAAATCGAATGATATAAGTACTTGTAAAATATGTGTTATTTTCGATAAAATAGAAAGAAGGCGTATATGTCAACGGTTGTTATCTTAGCACTCTTATCTGTCTGACCGGTGTTCAGGTCAGGCTTTGGGACTGCTATCAAGGCAAGGAATATCTTACAAATTGACCTAGGCTGGTAGGGCGACTCAGCTTAAAATGGGTATCATATTATTGGTAATAAAACTAGCTGACGTGACATCACCCGGTTATTGACAGTTGGTGTATCCACATATCTGACTAGCACCATTTACACAATATGCCCATAGGCATGTGAAAGAGTTCTTTACTTTACTTTCAGCATGCTTCAGTAATTCCAATGAAAATAAGCCATCATTTGCACAGTGCATATTAGATGAATGACTGATAGAATCATTGTTGCATTATAATTAAGTTGCACTGAAAATGGTACGCACATTGGTGTAATATGTATGGAAGTTCGGCAGGAAAGGGAAGAAATACTACACGTATAAAGCATCTAGTTAGTGGACATAAGTGTATAAATAAGGATTAGTAAAAGTATAAGATATGCCCTCTCGTAAAGGATTGTTTAAAGTAAAGGATTTGCAATAACGGCTAATTCACTTCAACATCACCACCAATTTCGTCAGTGCATGGGATAGAGAAGAATGTTATAAATCCCACACTGAATAGTCTAGAGCAGTGCTTCTCAACCTTTTTTGTCCCGTGCCCCCCTTCACTATATTTTCAGAACGTCATTCCCCCCTTTCGTATTTCCTACCTAAATATTTGGCCCGTGCCCCCCTTCACCATATTTTCAGAACGCCACCCCCCCCCCCCCCTTTTCGTATTTCCTACCTAACCCCCCCCCCCCCCCCTTTAGTATTTCCTACCTAAAACTCCCCCGCCCCTCGCTCCTGCCCCTATACAGTATACGTAATAATGGAAGCACATACCAAAACAAGTCTAGACGTCCACATAAGACGTGATTTGTGGGTCTACTTACTGTGTAAAATGAATTTTAGAAGGGGTGAGATGTACAGAACCGTACAGTATGAAGTGAAAAACAATATCAAGTAATTGGTTCTTGTATTAATCACTGCCTGTCTCTTGCCTTGACTGTACATTCTGTCAGGCTGATGTTCGTCCATCTCTTGATGTTATTCTCCCATTTGTATCGTTGTCTACCTTTTGCTCGCTTGCCCTCAACCTTGCCTTCCAGTATGGTTTTTATCATGTCTTTTAACGTGGCTAAAATATTTCACTTGTCTCCTCTTTATTTCTTTTACCAACTCTCTCTTCATTCTCAGTATTTCTAGGACCTCTGCATTTGATTGATTTTGTTTCCATGAAATACGACCTATTCGTCTGTATATCCACATCTCCAGGGCTTCTATGCGACTTTCTAGTTACTTGTTCAATGTCCAGGCTTCCGAGCCATACAGTAGCGTTGAATATACGCAGCATTTGACAATTCTCATTTTTAATGCGTTATTAATCTCTCTAGATGTTAATACTGATTTCATGCCGTTGAAAGCATTTTTGGCCATTCTTATTCTCTTTTTTATTTCCATTTCACGTCTGCCATCGTTGTTATTATATGTACAAATTAAGAGAAACGTGTTACTTGTTCTAGTATCTGCCCGTTTACTGTGATGTTCATTGATGACATTTCCTTTTCACTGCTAATTATCATAGTTTTTGTTTTTTGAATGTTAATATCTAAGCCACATTCTGCACTGTGCCTGTTTACTTCTTCCTCTAGGTCTTGCAACTCTTGCTCACTTTCTGCTAGTAACACGGTATCGTCAGCATATCTAAGATTGTTTATGATTCTTCCATTGATGTTCAGTCCAGCCATTTCAGCTTGTTTAAAAATTCTTTCTGTGTATAGGTTGAAGAGGCTTGGGGACAGTACACATCCCTGCCGTACTCCTCTTTTTTTTTATCTCTATAGGCGACGAATAGTTATTACCGCATCTAATAGACGCCACATTAGCCACATTAGCCTTTGCAATAAAACCCCAACCACTCCGTCTGTTTCTCACCACTGACACATCGGAATAGATCACTATGTCACCTTGATGTGTGTTACTCTGGATCAGTTGTGACACCTCAAACTCAGTGCGGCCCGCTGCCCATTCTCTGCACTCACGACCCAGTATTACTATTACATTGTGCCAGTCCGTCATGGAGGAGTATCATCGGTATAATTGATCCAGAACACTCAGACTCGTGTGTGGAGAGACTTGCCTCTGGCAAAGCATAACATAATGCTGATGTTACAGATGATGATGGTCACGATGATGATGATAATGATGACGACGCTGATGACGATGACGATAATGATGACCTTTAAATAATCTCCATTCCTCCCCCCCCCCCACCCCCTTGGAAACCCTAAAATTCCTCCCGGGGGTGGGGGGGGGGAATTCCCCACCGGTTGAGAATCACTGGTGTATAGGGTGTGGCTTACAACGATAAAGAGTGTCCGAATTTTTTATTGTCTGTCAAAAATTGATGCTACATCATTGAAGATATACGCACATGTAAAATAGCGCCACTCATCCGAGAGGATGTGTCGGCGTTTTGGGCATTGAATTACATTGTTTTATATCCCCGAAAGCCCAGTCCCTTACCTTCTTTGCATAACAGTTTGTTTACTTCGACCAACATTCTGAGGTCACATAGTGTTAGATGCATGTCCTTCACAGGATTTCGCAATCAACCCAAGCATGTATTATCTGTTAATGATTATCTAGGCAATTTTACGTCCCGTAGTTTGCTATTGCTTTCTGAACGACAAACATTGTGAACATCAACTCAACGCGATTTGTTCCCGAAATGTACGGGGCTAGAATTGAACCAGGTATGTCGGGATTAGCCCTAAACCATTGAGGTTACATGAAAATATGAACTTCTCAACCATCTATTGTAAGAAAACACTTTGGAGATATCGCTAGCTTATAACATGACAGAAGTACACATTATTTATCGCATTACTACTGAGATATTCATGGCATATGTAACATTCTCTAACGCTAACTAGGGGGCTGAGTGGTCTCGAGGTATGGTGTCCGACTCGAGTGCTGGGGCTCAAGCCCCGGTGAGGGCCGGGATTTTTTTCACGTGGACTTCTAGTAACAGAATTTCCCCTGGTCTCTGGGTAGTTAGATCGGACGCCCGTGTGTATTGTTGCGCATGTAAAAAATCTTTTGGTAGTTGGAAATCGAAAAAAAGAGTAGCCTAACGGCGCTGCCCGGGCAAAATTCCGAGTTAAAAATCTACCCAAAGTGTTTCAGGATCCTCGCCGGTGTTACTGAGTTGGTGTGCACTGAGCTGCGATTCTCCGGACTCAGGCTTGAGTTAGGAGTAGAACGGAGCACTTATGGGTTACACCCGTGTGCCGTGATGTTGATCTGTCGACTAAACTAAACTAAACTAAACTAAACTAAACTAAACTAAACTAAACTAAACTAAACTAAACTAAACGTTCTCTATTAATAACTCCTCAGCTTGAGATGTCTACACTAATTTTTGTGAACACAGATGAGGAACCAAGTCTTCATTGAACCCATAGTCATTCAGTTACAGGTGGTTGAGCAATTCACGTTGAAAAGATAACTCAACTCAAGTGGTGACAACTTTTAGGTGGTAGCTTATCTTGTTTATACCCCTGGCTGATAGTTGATCCCAGTTTTGTTTTATCTAATTGGATGGATAACTGATATTTTCTGGAATAAAGTGTTTGTACCAGTCTTAAAAAAAAAGAATGCTGAAATGCTATATAGAACCTCTTTTGATGTATGACGGTGAATCTTGTAATGTAAATAAACAAATTAGGAAGAACTTGGAAGCAACAGAGATGTGGTTCCTGAGACGAATGTTGAGAATTCCCTGGACTGCCAAAGTAAATAACGACGACTGCCTGAAAGAGGCTAATGAAACTAGAACATTATATGCAACAATAAAGAGACAAACAGCTTTCTTTGGTCATGTGATGAGAAGAGAGGCATTGGAGAACATCGGGAGAATTGGAAAGATTAAGGGAAAGAGAGACAGAGGCAGACCAAGAGAAATGATGCTGGATGGACTGAGGTGGTGGCATGGAGGAATATCATCCTCAGTGTTGACCCGGAACACCAAAGACCGAGATCTATAGAGAGATATGAGTGCCTACGCCAGCGAACAAGGCATTTGCCGACCATGATGACCAATCTAAAGTGTATAAGGACAAAAGGAAACTGGTTAAATGAAACTGACTTACATTATACTGAAAATAAAAAGAAAATATGCGCAGACCAATCTGTGAGTTAACAGGAATAACAATAAGAGTAGACATAGGCTGTTTGCAATTTAAACAAAAACAGGAAAGATATGTTTGGAAGAATGTGTAATAAAACAAAAGAGACAGAGAGAGTATATAAGAGACAGTGCAAAATTAGCAAAAGAAAGTAACTTTGAAGGTTCACCTGAAGGACGCTATCAAGCATATGTAGACAGGAAAAACAGCAGGACCATATGGAATCTCTATTGACAATTTAAAAGTACTGGGAGTGTTTAGAGAAGAAGTATATAGTAAATTGTGATTAATTCTGTTTACAACAGTATCATTTTTACCTAGTGATATGCTGGTATGTATGTTATCATTTTACCAAAAAGACCACGAACAACAGCTTGTGAAGATTTTCGTACAATCAACATCACATTCAATGCCACGAAACGTCTACTCAGAATTTTAATGAGACTAACAGGAAACAAATTAAAAATGAAAATTGACGAAGAACAGTATGGATTTGTTGAAAGAAAAGCTACAAACAATACAATAAAGACATTACGAACACTGATAGAGAAAAAAAATAAAAACACAAACATATTTCATCATCATCAAATGCCATGCCAGCCGGCATAGGCGTTCATGGCTCTCCACAGCTCTCGATCTTTGGTGTTCTGGATCAACTCTGCTGATGATATTCCTCCATGCCACCGTCTTACTCCATTCAGCATCATGTCTCTTGGTCTGCCTCTGCCTCTCTTCCCTTCGATCTTTCCAGTTGTTACGATGGTCTCCAAAGTCTCACTTCTCATCACATGTCCAAAGAAAGCTGTTTGTCTCTTTCTTATTGTTGTATATAGTGTTCTAGTTTCATTAGCCTCTTTCAGGCAATCGTTGTTGGTTACTCTGGCTGTCCAAGGAATTCGCAACATTCGTCTCAAAAGCCACATTTTTGTTGCTTCTAAGTTCTTTCTAATTTGTTCGTTTACATTCCAAGATTTACTGCCATATACAGCACAACTGGTTCTACATAGCATTTCAGCACTCTCTTTCTTACAGTTAGTGACAGTGACTTATTGCATAAGATACTCTTCATTTTCTGAAATGCGGCTTTTGCCTGCCATATTCTGCTCTTAATCTCTGTTGTACATCTTCCATGTCTTCTTCTTCTTCAGCATTCCGAGCCATTGAGGTTCTTTGCTGCAAATACAATCTGTCTCCATTCGTCTCTCTGGTGGACCTTCTCTTGCCAGTCGTTGATTCCAAGTGCTTGTAGGTCTGTATGTATATTATCTCTCCACCGCCTTCTTGGTCTACCTCGGGGTCTACGGTCATTTATTTCCTGAGTGTAAGCGAGTTTTGTTTCCCTATTATCTTCCATTCTTTCTATATGCCCCAGCCATTGTAGTCTATTAGCCTTCATGATACCAGTGATTAGCGGGGACTTAAACAAATCATAAATGTCTTTGTTACTTCTTCTTTTCCACTCTCCACTTTGTGTATCCCTAATGGGTCCAAAGATGCGTCTTAAAATTTTGTTCTCAAACGTTTGTAACAAGGCTTCGTCTCCTTTCGTTGTACTCCAGGTTTCAGAGCCATACAGCACAACTGGTCTGATCAGTTTTGTATATTGTGATTTTGGTGTTACGAGATAGCGCCTTTGATTTTAGTAGATGTTGTAGTGCATAGTATATCTTATTTCCAGAGTTGATTCTAGTTTGTATTTCTTCCCTTATGATGTTGGAGCAGTTGGAGATTGTACCCAGGTATTTGTATGTTTCCGTTCTTTTAATGGTCATATTATCTATTTGTATGTGGCCAGAGTTTTTAGCCATTCCGTCTCTTGAAATTACCATATATTCTGTCTTATCTTGGTTGATAACCAGCCCCATCTGTTGGGCTTTTTCCTTTAAGTGAGTCAATATTTCTAATGTCTTTTGTTCACTTTGCCCTATAAAATCTATATCATCTGCATAACCAAGCAGCTTGGATGTTCTTCCAATATCACATTCCTCCTTTACCTTCCTTACAACTTTCTCTAGAGCCAGATTGAAGAGTAGCGGCGATAGTGCATCACCCTGTTTCAAGCCAGATCTTCCATGTGATGTTATAAATTCCCCCAGGTATTTAAAATTATGCACATGGTTAAGAATTTTCCCTTCTATTTCTATGTTACATTTTGGTGTCACCATTTTCTTTGATATCGCCATTGTTACTGTTTTCTTGATATTAAAGAAGTGTCCTTTCTTTGCACTCTCTGTTACTACAATGTCCAACAATTGTTGTAGGTCTGTTGCACCATCCGCCAGCAATACTGTGTCATCTGCATAGCGTATATTTTTTATATTATAACCTCCGATTAGTATTCCTGGCTTCTCTTTGATCTCTCTCATGATTACTTTGCTAAAGAGTGAGAAGAGATCACGTGACAAGACACACACCTGTCGTACTCCTAGCTTTATCTGTTCGTAACTACCCACTTTATTTCCCATTTTAATTGCTGCTACTTGGCTCCAGTATATATTCTTTACTATTCTTAAATCTTTCCAATCAATGTTGATATCTTCCAACATTTTAATCAGTTCATCATGGTATACTTTATCAAATGCCTTAGTATAATCTATGACGCACAAATATATGTCTTTCTGTTTCTTTATTGACCTTTCTATTAGTGTTCGTAATATATATATATAGCATTGTTTGTACCCTTTCCTTCCACAAAACCATACTATTCTTCACCAATTTCCATTTTTATGGTTTATGAACTTATACATATAACATATATCAATCAATCATGTGCCATGCCGGAAAGCGTGGACGGTGATGACTCGCCATTTCACTCGATCACCAGTGTCGTGGGTCAGCTCAGTGTTCCTGTCTCGACCATGCCTTGTGGCCAAGCCATCCAGGTATTGACTTCTGGGTCTTCCCCTTGGTCTGTTCCCTTCAATCTTGCCAGTTGTCACCAAGTTCTCCAATTCATTTCTTTTCATAACATGTCCAAAAAGTTTTGACAGTCTACGTCTAATTTCTCTAATAAATTTACTATTTTAATTTGTCTCCTGTAGTACTTGGTCATTGGTTTTTCTGTATGTCCATGGTATTCTTAGTATTCTCACCAGAAACCACATTTCTGCAGCCATCAGATTTTTTTCAGCTTGACTGCTCATTGTCCAAGTTTCACATCCATACAAGAGAACAGGCTCTATGTAGCACTTTAACACTCTTTTTCTCGTTTCAATTGACATTTTTTTTTTTGGGTCAGTATGTTGCATCTTGCTGAAGGCAATTCTTGTTCTAATCTCTTCAAGGCATCTCCCATCAGCTATTATGACTGTTCCGAGATAATTGTACCGATTCACTTGTTGAAGAATATTCCCATTTACTTGTATATTACATTGTGGTATCTCGTTCTTCCTAGTGACGACCATAATGTGTGTCTTTTTACAATTTCGTTCTATCTGCAATCAATACTGTATAATCTGAATATTTAATGTTATTGATGTTTCGTCCTCCAATGCTGATTCCATTTATATCTTCTACATTTCTGAAAATATGTTCATTGTATAGGGGAAAAAAAATCTGGAGACATTTCACATCACTGCCTCACACCTCTCTTAATAGGCTGATATTGTCCCACTTTATTATCAATCCTTAAGGCAGCTTGTTGTTTCCAATATATGTTTTTCATAAGTCTAATGTCTTTCCCATCAATTTGTAGTTCTGCAAGCATATCCACCATGTTGACATATATACTCATGCATTATAGATTATACCAAGGGATTTAATAAAGTGTAACATGATGAAATGATAAACATGTTGAAAGATATTAATATTGATGGAAATAATCTCAGAATAAATAAGAACATTTAATGGAAACTACTTGTAGCAATAAAAATGCACTATTAAGAGGTATTTATGAACAGATAAAGTAATGGGAAAGAAAACGATGTATTGTGTCGCCGGATATCTTCGCCCGTGTGTTGCTGGGGCCCATACGGGGAAGCAAAGAATAGTAACACTGTTGCCTACCATGCATGTCGTAAGAGGCGACTAAGGAGGCTATGGTTCCGTCGCCCTGCTACTGAGTGAGTGCGTGGTGCGACACTGTGAGCTGAGAGTTTCGCGTGGAATGCTTTTACATCTGTCGGTGGTTGTTTGTAGTGTGAACTGCATGTTTGGAACGATGGCGGCCGGCTGTTGCTGGATTGACTGGTTTGCCTTTTCGGCTCACGGGTGCATTTTTCAGGAGACTCCTGGGAGTCACCGCTGGAGCTACGGAGTTCGTGCTTTGTGCAGCGCTTTCGGTGGGTTGTCCTGCGGAAAGAGACCAAGCCATATGGGATAAAATCCAGGTCAATGAAGTCTTTCTGGTGACTGCCGTTTCCATCGACGATGAACTGTATTTTTCATGGAGGACTTTTGTGTTGGCATTCTGGCGGCGGCATTATGCACAGTGTACCTGTGCGGGCTGTTGGCTTGCCGATACTCCTGTCTACTCCATTGTTCACATTGGGCAGTGAGGAGCATTTTATGTGATATTCACTGGCACAGGAACGGAGCAATATGGGGACGACCCGTTGCCGTGAAGTTGGAACCACGACTAACTAACTAACTAACTAACATATCTTGTCTGCTATCTGGAAGTAATAATGAGAGAGATAAAACAGAGGCCACGAATAATAGTTAAAGAAGTTGAATTAAGTTGAGCTACGAACCGACATCACAGCTCTCAGAACATTCCAAAACGTGCTCCGTCCTCGACTGCAACAGCCAGAATAGTACCAACACCAATCGTAGCAGTAGCTGTCTGATTATGTATCCGCCTGGCCTTTCCTCTGAGTTTTGAGTGTCGACCAGATCCTCTGATCCCTTTTTGCAGCACCATTCTGTACAAACCGTGATAATCTATCTGCTCTTCTGCACTATGGACGTGCTTTCACAGGACCCCGACCACACCTGCATATCATGCACCAATACAGCACCAATACCAGCTAATCTGTCCGCCTGCTCGTTTCCCACCACATCACCATATCCTGGGGGAAATTCAACAGACTCCTCCGAAGTCGGAGAGCGTCTGCCTGTACGGCGAGGAACCACCAGTCTGCACACCAATTAGCCAGTCATGGGACAACGGATACCCACGCAAACCTCAGGTCCTGTATGACATCACACTGATGCTGGACAACAGGATGCCTTCATCCGACATACAGGACTTCGCGTTGCAGCTCAAGCCAACGAACACAAGCAAACAAGTATTCAACAGACGCTCTCTATTTTTAATTGTTGAATGGGAGCCTGCCGCTCTGCCTGAAGCATGCGTCCTCATTATACTGCATGAAACCGTCACAATCACACCTTGTGTGTGCTATTTGTCCCGTAGACAACAGAACGATATGCTTCAGAAGCCAGAGCAATATTAGCAGTAGCAGAAGAGTTCGTACAATCAGAAGATTTTATTCATGAAGTAGTTACTCCCGCTGATGTACTGTCTGTTCTCCAAGCAATCGTATCCAGCAAACACCAAGAAGTGCATCTACATTGACAAATAAGTTAGCGATCTAGGCCTAGCGTGCAGTGGATCCCACCTCATTGCGAGGTAACGGGCATGTGAGGTCTGGCTATTTAGCAAAGACTTTCCAATCACAGGTTATAACAATGAAAATCTCTCTCTCTCTCTCTCTCTCTCTCTCTCTCTCTCTCTCTCTCTCTCTCTCTCTCTCTCTCTCTCTCTGTCTCTCTCTGTGTCTCTCTCTGTCTCTCTCTCATCTCTCTCTCTCTCTCTCTCTCTCTCTCTCTCTCTCTCTCTCTCTCTCTCTCCCCCCCCCCATTCCCATACACACCCACTCACACACATATATACACATTTCGAAAGTCACCTATCTAACCCCAGGATGACTATCTATTAATTTATTTGGTTTTGTCGGGATTTGAAATTTAAATATTGAGCACAACCCATTACTGGCAACGCTGATCGTATTCTGGTATGAACCTAAGGCCTATCCACGTCAATATGGAAGCACTATACTCGAGTTTCGCTCTCGTTTGAGCTCGTCAGTAGTGCATATCCCTGACCGGATCCGGAAACAAGCCCCGGATCACTGGCGTGTGGAGCGGGTGTGTAACCACGCGGCACACGTTGGACACGGCCAAATTATCACAGCAGAATATTACGTTACCTCTCTCTCTCTCTCTGAAACTATATATATATATATATATATATATATATATATATATATATATATATATATATATATATATATATATATATATATATATATATATATGTGTGTGTGTGTGTGTGTGTCGGTGTGTGTGTGTGGAACTATGTGTATAGTCTCTGTGTGTGGCTGTACCACTTGCGTATATGAAAGCCCCTCATTCAGTGTGGTCATCTAGCCTCCATCAAGGTGTTTCTTTGTCCCTGTCTATTGTCACGGCCCGGACAACCAAAACCCAGTCACAGACTGCAGTTACACATGTTTACACAACTACGGATCCAATCATAGCTGCAAAACATTCAGTACTAATACATGTAACCTTCACAATCAATTGCCTATGATCCATTATCTAGCGCTGCATGACCTGGAACGTGTAAGATTACGCAATAATCCAGCTTGTATTGCATGTTTCTCAGCAAGTGGGTTCACTTATGTCCAAATCTGTAATATAAGCCTGTCAGGAAATTGGGCGGCAAATTATTCCTGGTGAGAAAGCGAGATTCTATGCTAACTGGTAAGGTTTTCACCCACGTCATCTAGTAGTATGCAACATTCAGTATCATTATCAGCGTGAGTCAGTTGTCCGCATGTCTGTGTGTATATGTCCAGTGTTAACGTGTAAATATGTGGGAAGCTCTGTGAGCAAGATGTAATATGTGATTTCCATCATAAAGTAGATAATTACAAATAGAGTATGATATAATGTAGTGTGAAACCCCAAACGTTGGTGTAACGGTTAGGAAATTACGCTGACATTGGCCAGTGATTCCGGTAGGACGATGGTTTTATGCCTGCAGTCGACGTTCGCTACTATAAGAAAATAATGGCTACATATTACTCCGCGCACACAGGCCTACACAACTGTATGGCTCAACATTTCACACAGCCACAGCTGGTTCCTCCTACAGGTTGGAACACCAAGATACTCACTAGCCTATACGTACCTTGGTGGGTAATCTTATCCATCTAACGCAGTGATTCTCAACTTGCGGTTCCCTACCGTTAAGGGGGACATGACATGTTTTCTGGGGGTCTGCGCGGTTATTTTTAGTTGCCGTTATTTTGATTAGAATGTGTTCAATTCTCCACCAACGTTTTCGACAGTTATTTATGTCAACACCTGCTACGGTATACTTGTGGTTGTAGCACTAATTGTTCATAAAGTAAAGCTTGTTACTTAACACCAGCCACATGTTTTACATGTTTTGCATATCCTTTACAGGACATCGCTGTCAACATCAGCATCTTTCAGCTGATTGTTGATTTCTTGGCAAGATTACGCTCAGTAGTTTGCCATTGCGTTCTGAGCGGCCGGCTCATATACCCCGTAAGTTACCGACGCGTTTAGAACCGCTACCGATTCTCGCCGTCGTCACGTTACCTACGAGAGTATACGGGATTGCGGAGAAAGTCGTTAACCCCTCGGCCAGAGAGACCGGCACCAGCCACATACTTACAATATATTTGCAGCCTTCCGTTTTATTTGTAAGACATTAAGCAATGTATAATCTGTTAATTATTTGCAAAAGTTTAGTTGCATATCCTTTACATGACATCGCAGTCAACATCAACATTTTTGGTTGTTTGTGATTTCTTGCCAAATTTACGTTCAGTAGTTTGAAATCGCTTACTGAACGACCGACACTCATACCTTTGTATGAAAACCAACGCATGGAGACTTGCTGCCAAATCGCCTGCAGCGGTGTTTCGAAGGCGGTATGCGGGATTATGATTTGTATTCGCAACCCAATCGCTTCAAAGCCGGCTGTAGAAATGGGACCTTTAATGTCGTTTTCAGATTCCCGCGGCGATGAATCTACATTCGCTTCATAGAATCAAACACACTACTTCAGTGTTATCATTGTAGAACCTTCTGTGACATCAAGGAGATGAACCTGTACCTCGTCCTTGTTGTGTTTAATAGAGTGACGTCCTATTCTGTGACTCTTGGTATGAAAGTGGAGGAAGGGAAAGTCTGCATATAATAAGAAGAAATTATGATACTCAAAGACTCTAAAACAAAGGCCTGGTATAATCAACGACTTGAGGACACATGCATAAGAATAACTATCTGTGAGCGGCAAACTTGAACAAGCCAAGAATACAATGACCACGGTGACGATGTCTTATATTTATAAAGTAACCCCTAGTACAACCGTGTGTGGCAACATGGGAGAGGACTGAATAAACTGCACGGACACTGTTAACGCTCCGTGGAGGTTTCCAGTTTCCTTCTTCGTAACTTTTCCTTCCCAGACAATGTTGAATGTTGAAAATTCGTCGGATAGACAAAATGGCTTATCTAATCGTTTGGAAAGAAGCTAAGACACAAAGACATATCACAAACATCAGAAGGAGTCAGTCATCATTTTTGACGCCAAAATGAATAGTCCACACGTTTTGAAAAAGGCAAAAACGCAAAGACAACCTAAGAACCTCCACTGTGCATCTGAGAATCTACAAATACGCCTTCTGATGCACGACACGAAAAAGTGCGATCATTAGTGCGAAAGACGACACATTGGCCTTGTGAGTGTGTTTAACTTTTACAGAATATAGTCTTGATATCGACTTGCAGTTATCCGAAGGAAAATCGGATCCACCTTTTAGCCTTGTATTTAATATATAACCAAGCACACACATTTACTGCCAAAGCTGTGGGTGTGCCAGTGCATTCTTGTGGATTAGTTTTTCTTACTTTTCAGTTGCATTACTTCCCAAATACGCGTCTGCTGTTTCTTTCTGTATATATTAAGTTTTATTTGGAACGTCTGTGTGTGTGTGTGTGTGTGTGTGTGTGTGAGAGAGAGAGAGAGAGAGAGAGAGAGAGAGAGAGAGAGAGAGAGAGAGAGAGAGAGAGTGTGTGTGTGTGCGTGTGTGTGTATAAAATGTGGTTTTATTGATAGAGTCTATTCGCCTGTGGGTGTCATGGAGTGGTGGGGATAGGGAAGAAGGGTCAGCTTCTACTGAATGGTCACGGTGTCCACATCAGGTTCGGCCAGTTCCGAGTTGGATCACAGCATAGAGCCGGACAGTTTTCCAAGAACAACTGATTTCTTATGGTGTCACACATTCACATGATCTCTTACTATAGGGATCACATTGACCGGTGAGGTACATGCTTAGGTGTGACGCACACGTGTGTGTATGTGTGCGTATCTTTGTGTGTTTAAGATATACAGTTACTAACACACACACACACACACACACACATACACACACACACACACACATATAAATATATATATATTATCTCGGAAAAACCACAGCATCTCATGGAAGGTACCGTGTGAATACACAAAGGGCAGGTAGCCTTGTGCAAATTGAAAAACATATCTTCTAATAAAAGGCTGTAAACTAGAATGAGAAAAATTGTGTTTAAGTGCTGTATACAACTTATACTGCTATATATGAGTGAAACATGGACAGTGAGTAGTTAAGCAGAGAAACATCTAACTGCTACAGAAATGTAGTTTCTGAGCATAATGCTTGTTTGTGTGTGTGTGTGTGTGTGTGTGTGTGTGTGTGTGTGTGCGCGTGTGTGTGTATGGTTATTCTCAGCCTCTCCACTCTTGTTCAGCTTTAACTGTATGTACACTACTTGTTTGTGCTGCAAGAATATTGGATTAGTCTCGATTACCTTGCGCCTTCCGAGACTTCCAACAGACGTTGGTAGATGTCGGTTAATGATGTCGTCTGCTTGTGTTTATGTTGCTGTTAATATTTCCGAGATGTAAAATTAACGTAGATTTACGATGCTTTAAACACACCCAGTTGTATCATTAGCCCCAGCTCTTGGCAACAACTGGTAATTTATTGATGCTACGAAATCAAGGTTTGTTGTTAGCAGTTTGGTAAAAAGATAAAGAAGAGAAAGCCGTGGTGTGCTTATTGATTTTGTATAGTTTTTGATATCAATGATAGTGTGCGCTTCTGTGAATTTATTTTGTTTTTTATTCGGATGCAGCACATTTTATTTTTTATAAAGAAGAACAAACAACAACAATTCACCCAAACGAACATCATTTGAAACAAATAAAGAGTTTCAAGTACCTAGGAAGTATAATATCATCAAATGGCAGATCATAAGACGTGATCGAAAATAGGTGCAATAAGGCAAACCAACTCATTGGACAAATGGCACCAATACTAAAGAATAAATATGTATCAATAACTACTAAGAAAGCACTTTACAACACAATCTTCTTACCAACTCTATGCTACCAATGCCAAACCTGGACAATGACAGAAAAAGAGAAAAGAAAAATCACAAAAACAGAAATGAGATTCTTGAGAAGAATAATCAACGTATCAAGAAGAGATAAGATCAGAAATGAAGAAATCAGGACTAAAGTGGGGTTAAAGAAGCACTAGATTTTATTAGAAAGCAGCAAGTCAATTGGTTTCGCCTTGCAAGTAGGTTACCAGTTAACAGCATACCACAACAAGCAATGATTTACAGACCAGATGGAAATAGAGGAAGAGGCCGACCACGTAAACGTTGGACGGAAGGAATAACAGAATCCATGGGTAATGTCGTGTCCTCCTTTAAAGTGTCGTCCCTGGAGTGAGGAGATCCGACACCCACATTATAATATTTCTTTTCCCTCTCAATATTCTGGAGAATCCACCAGCTTCCGTCCAACACACTCCATCAGCCTATGGACACCTTTTCCTATCACTCTCACACTGTCGTACTATGCCCCCTTCTCATACTTCCCCAACGCAACATACTCAACAACTCTTACTTCTAGAAATTAATACAGATTAATTTATTAAAATAAAAGTGTAACGTGTATGAGACGTGTATGCGAAGAAAATGTGTGACGTGTTCTATAAAGTGTAGAGAATCTGACTCTCAGACATCAGCTCAGTCCGCTGATCACAGCAAAGATAGACCACAGCACGTTACGTCAGAACAAGTACGGTCTCACCCGTTGCCGGAACCATCCTGCCGGATACTGCTTTGCTTCTGTAGACCTCTGGTAATCCCATTTCATGAACATGAGGAAATAGACACCGGTGGTATGAACAGTTACTTATGGACCGGATTCACTCTACACAATGTCCGTTCCTAAGGTTCTCTAACCAATGGCACAAGTTCTTTTCTAGGTTTTACACAGTTAGTAAAGTTAAGTGTTAGTCGACAGATCATCCTCGTTGCACATCGAACCATTCCGTCCGCAAGTGCTAATTACTAATGTTAATTGTTACTGTACTAACACTAGTTACTCTTAACCGGTTCTCGGTTCGTTACCACTGTTTAATGCTGTATGGTGCAACTGTAATCTTCACTATGTTGGGTGAATCAACCTCCCTCTAGCTTTTAGTCACGTCTGTAAGCAATCTTTATTGATTGCCGAACTGGTGTTCTTCAGACTGGGATTTTCTTCCTTCCCAAACTTTATTGAGCTTCCTTGGATCTGGTAGGGAACCTAGGATAGAAACAACACACCTGGTGATAGTACTAGTTCATGATTCTTTCGGCTGAGTGTAAGCCTATCACCTTGCCTAATGATCGTTAGCTAACTAGACTTAGTCATAGAGTAGATTAGCTACCCACCTAGAATCGAATCAGGTTATGACAAAAAAAAATCAGCAAACAGAATGTGGAACCCCTCCCACAAGGGACACCTACGGGAAATCCCAATTATCCCTCATTACTCAATTCTCAACTAGTAAAGCTTATCAACACTTCACCTAATCTATTCTAGCTAACAGAGTCAAGTATCACTTCCCTACTCTAGCTAGTTTCCACTAAACAGTGCTAATCATCACACTATAGTTTAACAAGGCTACTGCCTAAAGTAATTATAACGATTATATTATAATAGGTTATACCTTAAATGGCACCACTGCAGGTCCTATCAATCATATCTACATCTGCCATTATAGGCACGTGTAAAAATTAAGTCACTAATTAACACACGGTAGATATTATTTCCACTAAGCACTGCAGTGCCCTCACTCTAACTAGAGCATTAATCAAGTCCACCCCAGTTGATCACAACTAGAGTTTATATGGCAAACTACCAAAGTTGTCCACGTGACTTTATCCTCTTCGCCCCCACACAGGTGTTATTTGGACATATCAACCATTTGCAAGGATCTATTTCTCCGGGCTTAAATCCTGTCAAAGTTGTCAGTAATTGTTAAGATTCTCAAAACAAGCCAGCGAATTTTATGACGACTTCCAACAAACAGTTGCAAATAACCCCGTCAAACTCTTCATGTTCCGGAAACCAAGAATTGACATATGTACTGTTTTCCTCCCTACTAAGTACTTCCGTTTTACATCTGCCATTGTGATCTCACGGCTTCCATCTGCATTCAAATGTTGACAAACTTGTCAATCTTCTGTTCCGTGGTGACAATATATGTGATTCTAAACTGGTAATGAACTGCAACTCGGTGTATCCTTCCTTCTCACTCAACACCAAATGTGTAGATGGGCTGACCCCACTGCTTCCATTTACATTCAAATGTAGACAAACTAATCAAGGCGATGCCAGGACCTGTCACCATCAACACCGACCGTTCCAAATCCGTTATAGATGTACACGTGCAGCTACAAATATTGTCCTGAGATTTTGACATCCGCGGTGTTTTTCCAGTTAGTAAAATAATGGTGCTGAAATACACGCCAAGCAAACGTCGGGAATATTTATCTGTTTAACTCATGGCAATCTCGCGACAGGAATATCGATATATGAAGCCCATAATCGGGCACTCTCACAATGTTTATACTTCACCTCGACACTGCAAGGTACAAGAGGAACATGATGAGATGAGATGAGATGAGCACTTTTTATAATTAGTCGTGGCAATGGATGAAGCAGAAATGTTCAACATCATTGCTGTTGTTGTTGATGATGTTGGACGCACTATTGCTGAGCTGTCTACTCTTGACATCGTGCCATTGTTTTGTTTTATTTCGCTCGCTTTAATTCGAGCTTAGTCTACACACGTGATACTATTACTATTAATTTCTACTTTTCGTGAGTGCACGAGACTATAATTTTTTGTGCATGAGAATTAGCTTTCCCTGTTACCGGTGTCCCTTGCCAGCAGGTGATCCCTTCTCCGACTTCTGTGGTTCTTTAAATAACGTCTCCAAGTCAAGGACAAGAAGTCAACGTTTAATTCTAACTAACCGGCATGTGGAATGAACCTTCTACGCCACGGTCAGAAGAGAAAGTGTAAGCACGTTAGACGACTCAGTCACACCGCCATAATCCCATCATTTATATATTATATATATAATTATATTATATATAATATATATATATATATATATATATATATATATATCTATATATATATATATATTATATTATATATACACACACACACACACACACACAGGGTGGGGCAAAACGATCTGACACATTTGTAACTTTAATAAAACTATATTAGAATAAATGAACAAACAAGTATTTTTATTTCTCAAATGTACACATGATGCCATTTTGTTTTATGTTGTTTCAATAACGAAAAAAAGTATTTTTATTTCCTAAATGTACATATGATGTCTTCACTACTGATCCACTAGCTCTGAAGTTGGCAACCCATAATAAAATTGTGTTCCGAGTAGATATGGGAACATGTCTACGAAGCTCAAAATGCACACGGAATGCTCTGTGCGTTGCAGTTACCGACCCGTTTTTGATGAACGTTTCCACAATGAAAGCGCGATGCTGGCTTGTCAAATCCAAATGGGTAAGCTGAAACGAAATAAAATAAAATGACATCATATAATACATTTGGGAAATAAAAATACTTTTTTTCATTATTCAAACAACATAAAACAAAATGGCATCATGTGTACATTTGATAAATAAAAATACTTTTTTGTTCATTTATTCTAATTTGGTTTTATTAAAGTTACAACCGTGTCAGATCATATTGCCCCACCCTGTATATATGTTAGAAAGGTTGCATGTGTTTATGTGGGTGCAGTATATATATCCCGCCTTTTATGTTTTTCAGTAGGAGTGTTTGTAAACAAGTATGTCAGTTGCTTATTGTCTACGAATGACTAGCTACGACTGTTAGATTACTAAACAACGTTTAAAAACAAAACAACAACTATTAAATCTAATTTTGCAATTTCTGCAATACGGAAGAATCTATAAATATTAGTGCGGGAAGGTCAACAAGGTTGTAGTGCTACTATTGGAGAAACAAATGAACAAATCGGGTTTTATTATATGGAGTTGGGTGAGAAAGGTTGGACTTCGTGTTGTGTCTCGCTGAGAAACGTCCAAGGTCAGAGTTGTTGCATGGGAGGTGAGGTCGTACGAGGTAGATTTGAAGGGTATTCAGGTGTATGTCGGGTTCAACAAGAGTTCTTAGAACTTGATACATTTATCAAGAACCACGTGCTGAAGTGAACTTTTGTGAGTAACGAGAAAAGCATTATGAAGCTACTCACAGATGGAAGAGTATGTAAGAGCAGCAAGTTGCGACGTTTTCTGAGAACTTTCCAGTAGCTACTGACCTCGTTGCTCCATTTTTATAATGATGAGAAAACAACAATAATATCTTAGAGAAAATTGTCGTAATCACATAATACTTTTTGAGGGACACATTATAGGAGAAAGAGAACTTGAAAACTTAGTGGCAACTGGCACAAATGGCGGGTCAAGAGCAAGTGTAAGACAAAGAGGATAATATCTGCATGACGTGGCCAGGTGGCAAATTCGGGATAGCAATGACCAGATCTAAGATCCCAGTGTTCATGTCAGATGGCTAATCGTGACCGCCCATAGATATCGACATGACACAAGATGATGCTGAAAACATCAAGACGGTTTATAAATACAATTATCAAGGAAAGTGTAACGGTGAGGCGTATAAGAGGGGGTCACAAAGAAATTTAATGTACACATGACAACAATAAAGACGGGACACCAGTCTTTTGTTGGAAAACATTTTGAAAGTCTGAGGATTTGTAACTTGTTCTTTTCGGTAGAGTTGATAATATGCATCCTCTTTCTGGTAACCTGGATGCTCTGATTTCTATTTGGTTATACAATTACTGGTTATACATATCTTAGACTCATCATTGGTTATGTATATGAGGAAATGCTCAGAAGAAATTCAAGTTCATACATTATGTGGTGACTGCTTTGGCAAAGCGGCCTTCCATCTTTATCTACGATTAAAGACTTTCCGACCCAGGCCAGCAATGATACGGTTGCCGTAATGTAATCAAGGTCATTCAAAACTGGTATTTGTAACTAGTACATCTCAAATGTGAGACGTACGTCGCACTCCTAAACAAGAAAACCAACCTCGAGTGTGACTGGATTTACAAAATATAGCCGTGTTGTCTGTTTACAATTTACTGACAAACATTTTTATGGGACTGAACTCGTGTTTCTGTAAGACTATGTCCAACTTTAAAGCTTACATATCTGTCTGTCAGTCGGTCAGTTTATTCACCTATTTGACCATACATCTATATAAGGCATCCGGTTTATGATTTATAGGAATTTTCAAAACTGGTGTGGGGAACAAGTCTGCACAGAACAAGCCACTTGATAACTGACCGACCTATGACCCTTTGGATGATGACTTATAGTCCCATTGGCCAATAACATCTGATGTAAACATCTTAAGCCACAATAATTCCATTTGGAATACATGGCATTTTTATTTGTGTTGCATAACTTTGATATAATACATCTTTTGATACTTGGTCGTAATCTAATTCCATGGAGAATTCTATGTTGTCAGAATATTATTGTGTAGACACAAAGAAGTGACTAGTTTTATGTTATTATCGTAATGAGGAAAACAGTCATGGAAGACATAATTCATGGAAAAAGATGTAAGGTGCAAAATCACGAATCACATTGTTCATTACAGACGTATCAAGCATAATGGTGCATCATGGGGAAGACATGACAGGAGATTGAGAACCTCTTCGCTTAACTTAAGCATTCCAATAGCTCATGCGACTACCTAGCTGTTGGTGTTGTCTTTCTGCGAACAGACGCTAAATTCTGGCGCAACCGACAGGACAGATAACTATATCTCGTCACCCTATACACGAGGCTCAAAAACCTTGTTTTGAGTTTTCAAAGCGTGTAAAACAGGAGCAGAACATTGAAACTCGCCGTATATATCGACTAATTGTTGATAACATTACCAATTTTGCAATAGTCAACAATATCTTTGATGTTCTTTACTTGTTTTCTTGTCTCCATTTACTCTTTGTTTTGCCTTGGAGCAAAAAAACTGCAGTGTGTGTTTTTAATGGCTGTGCTGTGTTTGAAAATATTGCCTGTCCAAGTTTTGTATTTACCTATTATGTTGTTTGAACTTTACAGAGGGTAAATACAAAACTTGGACAGGCAATATTTTCAAACACTGCAGTCATTAAAAATACACCACATACTAAAATCAGCATCATTTAGCCGGCGCTTTGTAGAAGGTTGATCCATTAAAGGCCGCCAGACAGACTGTCTGCCCCTTGCTATTTAACCATCTTCAGGAAGTCACACACAAGATGTCTTTAATGTCACTTGTTCACCTTCACATCGTCTTTCAGGGATGATTTCCTCCATTGATGTTCTTTCTAAATCACTGTGTCAATACGTATATCATTTTCCGAGACTTGATGCTGTTTATGTTTTATTCGATGTTCAGAACTTGTATCTCTCATCTCATCTCATCGTGTTCCTGTTGTACCTTGCGGTGTCGAGGTGAAGTATAAACTTCGTGAGAGTGCCCGGTTATGGGCTTCGTATATCGACATTCCCATGGATTCTGTTATTCCCTCCGTCCAACGTTTACGTGGTCGGCCTCTTCCTCTGTTTCCATCTGGTCTGTACAGCATTGCTTGTTGTGGCATGCTGTTGACTGGTAGCCTACTTGCATGACCAAACCATTTGACTTGCTGCTTTCTAATAAAATCTAGAGCAGCTTTAACCCCCACTTTAGTCCTGATTTCTTCATTTCTGATCTTATCTCTTCTTGATACGTTGAGTATTCTTCTCAGGAACCTCATTTCTGTTGTTGTGATTTTTCTTTTCTCTTTTTCTGTCATTGTCCAGGTTTGGCATTGGTAGCACAGAGTTGGTAGGAAGATTGTGTTGTAAAGTGCTTTCTTAGTAGTTATTGATACATGTTTGTTCTTTAGTATTGGTGCCATTTGTCCAATGAGTTGATTTGCCTTATTGCACCTATTTTCGATCTCGTCTTCTGATCTGCCATTTGATGATATTATACTTCCTAGGTACTTGAAGCTCTTTACTTGTTTCAAGGGATGTTCGTTTAGGTGAATTGTTGCTGTTTGTTCTTCTTTAGTTATAGTCATTACCTCTGTTTTGCTTGTGCTAATTTTCATGTTATGTTCCCTACACATTTCGTTTAGACTATTCATGTGGTCTTGTAATTCAGCTTCTGATTTTGCTATTAGTGCTTGGTCGTCCGCAAACAGGAGTTCTCTAATGGTTAGATTTGCAGATGGTTCTTCTTCTGTGTTCTCGTCATGCGGTATTCTTGCTGTCTCTGCTTGGCTGGTTTCTTTACATATGTTGTCTATATCAGTCCGTTTATACTTCTTAGTTTTTCTACGAGCAGTATGAAGATCCCCTGCCGGCTTGCTAGGCCAGTCGCAGGTTTAGGACACTAATCTGACCACAGGGAGTCCATCCCCTATGGCGAGCCATAGCCCCGTTAGCCCATGACCTCGCGGTCATGGTTGCCCGGTCTGCACCACGTGGAGGTGGGGGTTGACTTGTGTAGTCTGCGGGTCATCGGCAGGCTACTAATTTTCGCTCTTCATCCCTCCTGGGAGAGGCTAGCCGATCCTAACCCTGCTGGCTGCAGGGCCAGGCGCATTCCACACCTTACAGACCCGCAAAACAGAACAGAACTTGTATAATTGTACTATTTTTCTACTTCTTGGTCCACGGCGTTCTGAGAATTGTTCTGCCTCAGTAAGGTCAAAAGGTCCGACTTTCTTCTTTAGTAATTGCGAAATGATCCACGACTCACGACTGTCTATTGGTACAAGAAAGATGCACAATCTCATTTTAGGAATTAAGTTAGAGCAGCGGGAAATTTAGATTGTTTAATACGTGTTCAATGTTCGTAGGCAAATTATAATGGCAACATGGACAGAATGAAAGGCTACATTTTTAAAATTGACATATGCACGGATAGACGACTGAACAGAAGAAGGACCCAAGCAGTCTCAGAAGAGTGCCAAGAAGAGTGAAATCAGAACTGGAAAGCAACCCATATTCTCACATTCGAAGTTATCGCAATGCAATCTTTCTGAGACAAGAACCGGTATTATAGTGGGGTGCTTACTATACAACAGCACACTATTATTTAATAAAGAATGAGACATGTGAAAGTATAAGAGGACTGATTATATGAGCGAATATAGCAATATTAAAGTTGGAAATAAAGAAATCCAATGGAGTTTTGCAATGGGGATAAAGTGAGTGATAATTTCCTTTTATATGTGATATATTTGTTTTCATGTAGGATTCCTATATATTAAAGACGAGAGTAGGAAAGCCCTGGAAACGGCGCTATAGTTGAATTGTTGGTTGTTCTTGGATGGAATCGTGTCGTATTTACATACACACTGGAACAGGTTTAAAACAGTTTGAGGGTGTGAGGAGTGACTTAATTACAGATGCCTGGGTCTCGTAAATAAGAATAATTATAATATTTTTGATTCTAGAGTACATGCAGTTGAAAATCACGTCAGTTCTAGGGTTTCGTGCACTGAGCTGAAGCTACCTAGTGTTACTTTCAAGTTCAGACCTGAACATTAGTAGATAGTTTTAAGCCCAATGTTTTTGCGCTAGCTCGCTTTGAACTCAAGCGTAGTCCATACATACTATTTACAGTAGTGATGAACTGAATTTTGCGTGTGGGTTAGCTTTCCCTATTAACAGTGTCCCTCGGCTTCAGGCGAACCCACTCCAACTTCACAGGTACGTTTACGTCCCCAAGTCAAGGACGACATGTCAACATTTGAGTCCAGCTGTCCGTTGTAGGGGTTGAACCGCTAACCTCGGCATCGGCACACCGGATGATTAAGAACACGCGTTCTTACCTATTCGGCCATGCGGACCTGCGTTTTAAGCCAAATAAGAATATTATTATTATTTTTATAATCAATGCTGTGCGTCGTTTCTGATCATGCCTGTCCACAACCTTCTGTTTCTTGTGTTTTCACTAATTTCTGATACTGACCATCCTCCATGCCATAATGTCAAACTGTCCAACATCTTCTCTTGTAGTCACCCTCTGCGCTCCTCCAGTGTCCCCCTTGTGATGGCATACTGCCCAGCTTTCCTCTTCTCATGACATCACCATAGAATGTGGACCGTTTTATTCTGATGCGAGTAACCAGTTCTCTTTTTGCGATTTAATTTCAAGATGTTTTCATTAGTCTTTGTAACCGCACACGGTGTTCTCATTATTCTTCTACTATCGGGGGTAGTGGTAGAGAGGGGTGTGTGGCTCAACGGGTTGAGCGCACGCATGTCATGTGACATGCTATTCCATATTTTATATGTATCCTCATCTACCACATAAGCATTTTTACTGCCACTTGAATTAAATACGTACTGTATGCACTGCTTATTTCATCATGTTTATGTCAATTCCAGGAATTATCTTATTGAATTGCTTCACTGTTTTTATGTTACACAATGTATAACATATTTTTGTCATTTTCGCATTAATTTTTTCAGTGTTTCCATGTTTTCCAATTTTTTCCCCAATTTAGAATTTCTTTTGTGTGATGATGTTCACGATAGTCGTCAGTGTATAAGTGTGTAATTTGTGGAAGTTTGTTCATATTAGTTTCAGTGATTATGTGAAGCATCTTGTTTGTGTTTAGATGTGAGGATTATGTGTGGGCGTGTGTGGGGATGTATGTTTTGGAGGTGTGTGTGGTGGATTTGTGTGTGTGTGTGGGTATGTGTGGGGGTGTAAGGAGATTGTGTGTGTTGGGGATGGGTTTATGGATGGGAGGAATGTGTGTGGGTGAAGGATGTGTGTATGTGCGTGAGAATGTGTGGGTGGTGGGGGATGTGTGGGTGGGTAGGGCGATGTTTTGTTAAGGGATGTATGCGTGGGGGATGCGAGGGTGCGTGGGAAAATGTGCGGGTGGGTGGCAGGCGGGGCTGTGTGTGGGGATATGTGTGTGCATCAGGGACGTGTGAGTGGGGGTGTGAATGGGTGGAGGATGTGTGGATGAGGGTATGTGTTTGGGCGGGTGGTGGTGTGTGGATGTTGGTGGGTAGTGCGATGTGTGTTTGTGGGTGGGTGTGGATGTGTGGGGGGATGTGCGGGTGTGTGTAGGTGGCGTAGGGGATGTGTCTATAGTTGGGGGATGTGTGTGTTAGGCGGATATGTTTGTGGGTCGGGGATGTGTGTGTTGTTGGTTCGGAGATGTATGTGTGGGAGATGTTTGTGGGTGGATGGGGGGTGTGTTGATGGGTGGGGAGATGTGTGTGCTGGAGATGGGTGGGTTGGTGCATGTATGTGTGCCTGGGTTGTGTGTCTGTATGTGGGTGGGAGATGTGTGTGTGTGGGTTGATGTGTCTGGTTGGGGGATGGGTGGGGGAATTATGTGTGCCTGATGGTGTGTGGATGTGTAGGTAGGGGATGTGTGCGTGGGGGATGTGCGATGGGTGGGGGTTGTGTGGGTGGGTGGAGGATGTGTCTCAATACATGGTATTATGCATTGTTTATGTTTACATCATTCATTTGACAATGTTGTTTTCCTGTGTGATTATATCATGCACTATTGATGAACAAAAGATGAGTGATTGGAAGGGCTGAATGTAAGACGGGCCTGTGTGCCCAGTTTTTTCGCCCTTTGAAAATAAAGTTCGTTCGTTCATTCGTTCGTTCGTTCGTTCTCCATACTGCACAAGAGTGTCCCTGATGATATCGGGGGAGGGGGGGGGGGAGGAGGCAGCTTACTTCTCCTTCGATAGAGGATACCTCTATCCCATCACCCGAGAGGCTTGTATTAAAGACCCCAAACTCCATCAACCATTCGGTGTAGAATTGCTGTTTTATTCCATCTGTATAACAAAGACTAAGTAGGGGAGGAGCTGGGTGCTTGCCTGCCGGTTCGTTGGTCATGGGTTCGAATTCGCATCTAGGCGGAATGTTATAAATTACCTGGACTCCCAGGTCGACCGGACCTTTAGTGAGCACCAGGAAATGACATGGGAAGGGAAGGCAGTCGGCGTAGTTTTGACCATATGATCTCTTTATTGACACATGGTCTATACATATATGGGGTTAATATGCCCAGTACATCATTATATGTGGAAAATGGTACACATGTCGACTAAGCCTTTGAGCTTGTGCCTGCGCCAATGACTTTTATTTATTCTTGAGAGAGGACAATGGGGTTGGTTGTTCGACGGTGATATTTACTTGAAGTTGCTGTCGACAAGTGAAGTGTTTTTGTTGTTGTTTAGTTTGCAATGATGCCAGGCAGAGATTTTCTGTTCCAGTGTCACAGACATGATGGACGCTTCAAGAATTATTGGGGGCGGGGTATCATCATCATGTGCCATGCCGATAAGCATGGGCGGTCATGTTTCGCCATCTCACACGATCACAAGAGCCGTGGGTAAGCTCCGAGTTCTTGTCTCGATCATGCCACGTGACCAGGCAGTCTAGATATTTATTCCCTGCCGTCGCCTTGCTCTTTTCCCCTCAATCTTGACAGTTGTCAGCAAGATCTCTAGTTTATTTTTTCTCATAACGCGACCAGAAAGTTTTGACTACGTCTAATTTCTCTAAACCGGTCTCTGTGGCTAAGGGCTTGCGAACGCGGTTTGTGAGCCCATATACCCGTGTTCGAAACACAGCGGTGCTGGTATTTTCGAAAAAAAGGTATAGGAACCGGTCGTTCAGAAATCAATGGCAAACTACTGAACGTAAAATTTGCCCAGGAATCACGAACAGCGAAAATGCTGAGGTTGACTGCTACGTCCTGTGAAGGACATACAACTTAAATTAATTTCTCTAATAAGTTTACGGTATTCTTGTGCTTCTTGGACTAGCATACTGGTTTTTCTGTCTGTACATGATATTCTGTTCATTTTCCTCAGAAACCACATTTCCACTGCCATTAGATGTTTTTCAACTCTTCTGCTGATTGTCCTCGTCTCACATCCATACAAATGTACAGGTAGAACTTCAGCCCTCTTTCTCTAGTTGCTTCTGACATCTTGTTATTGATCAGTATGCTTTCCATATTGCAAACGGCTACCTTCGCTATATGGATTCTGGAATACAACACGTAAAATACAGCACATCTGAAAGAATGTCCTTGACTGCTTTACGTGTCTGCTCGTTATTTCTTTAATGTCTCAGTGCTCCACCAGAATTATGTCTTATATAATTTATGAAATATTTTAAGAGATACTTAGTGTTGTAATCTGATGTAACCAGTTTAAGTATTCTCAAGTCCTGTGTCCAGTAACAAGAAGTAAATAAATCGCCAAGTTAGCAGTCGTGTGCATGAATCGCCATGGCGGCTTGTTTTGTAAACTTGACTAGGTCAACACAGCCAGCAATTTGTACCAGGAATTGACATGGGGAGTAAATATGACCGCTATATAATAACCTCACTATACACCGAGTGAATACTGGTCTTTAAAAATATGAGGCTAGCAGATATACTACAATGATACCTGATAACTTAATGCAAATTTTATGTTAACATTAGATTAAATATTGGTTCTAGGAATGTCAGAACACATTTTAGAATGGAAAGCTTGAAGGATCAAGAATGAACTGGATAGAATGAATATAAATATAGCAGGTCTTAACGAGTTAGACATAGCTTTGGGCCAGTGCAAAAATGTTGCCAGAATCAATCTAACATTCATCAAAAGAAATAATTTCATCTAATCATAGCACTGCAAAAAAGAAATGGTTTGCGCATCAAATGTTGCATATGATGGATGTTTTTTTTTCTATATCCTTTACAGGACATCGCTGTCAACATCAGCATCTTTCAGCTGATTGTTGATTTCTCGACAAGATTACGCTCAGTAGTTTGCCATTGCTTCTGAGCGACCGGCTCAAATACCCCTAAGTTACCGACGCGGAGAGAACCGCTACGATTCTCGCGCAACGTCACCTTACTTACGAGAGTATACGAGATTACGGAGAAAGTCGTGTAACCTCTAGACCAGCGAGACCGGCATATGATGGATGAAAGAAGAAAATAAAATCAGTATATAGAAGAATATAACAGAATACATAAAGAAATATTGAACAAATTGAAAGAGGCTACACAATCTGGCTGAATCAAAAAAGCATGGATGTTGGGACAAACTATGGAAAAATCTCACATTCCATGCATCAAAAAATACATATCCTAGTATTTAGGAGCACACAAAATACCACTGAATGTTTAAAATCGAGAAATTGAGCAGTATTAATAGTACCAGATGATATAGTCAATAGATGGACGGAATATCTCAAAGAGCTAACCATGATGACAGGAGACAGGATGTACATATTGAAGAGAATGTCGATGGTCCACCAATGTCTGCAGCGGAAGTTGAAGATATTCTTCACTGCATGAAGAAAGGAAAAGCAATCCGTTCAGACATTTTTTTTTTGCATATTCTTTACAGGACATCGCTGTCAACACCAGCATCTTTCATCTGTATGTTGATCTCTTGGCAAGATTACGCTCAGTAGTTTGCCATTGCTTTCTGAGCGGCCGGCTCACATACCCCGTAAGTTACCGATGCGATTCGAACCACTGCTGATTCTCACCGTCATAACGTTACCGACGAGAGTATACGAGATTACGGAGAAAAGTCATAACCTCTAAGCCACGAACAAAATTAATAAATGACATCTATAATAGTTGGTAAATTCCTAATTTTTATAGTTCTACCAAAGAAACAAGATGTTTTAGGGTGTGAAGATCATCGGACAACAAGTTGTATAAGTTACAAGGTAAAGCTGCTATTGAGAACAATTGTGGAAGCATAATGATCAAGATAATTCAAGAAGTTAGTGATGTACAATATGAATATGTAGATGGAAATGACACAAACAATGATATATATATATATATATAAACCAGAAATCAACATACTTTCTGCATAGGCAAATCAGGTATTATAAAAACCAGCGTCATATACGACGCATAAAAAGATACCTATAACTACTAACGCCAATCTCAAGAGAACTATTTTTTGGCCGACATTACAAAACCAATGTCATTCATGTTCGCTTACAGCAACTAATAAACGCAAAATCATAACAGATATGAGATTCCATAGAAGAACTGCGAGAAAAGCCTAGAACCAGTAAATTAGAAGCAACCTTGATGTAAATCGGTCATGTAATTCATTGCAGAGCATATTAAATGATTTGACTATCTCACAAGAATGCACTGTTACCATTTACTACAAAAGGCCACACCAAAGTAAAATGGTGGATACTGAGCAAGAGTAAGACCACGTAAAAGATGGTGTGATGGTATAAAGAATATACTCGTATATATAAACTCGTTTCCTGACTCCCTTCTGTGCCATGACACAAGACTGTCAAGAATGTTCTCTCGATGTCTTTCTCTATCTTTCTTTCCGTAAATCTTTCCAGTTGCCACAAATTGTTCCAGTTTTTGTCTTCTCAAAACTTCTAAAACCCTGATCCATAAATCCCGGCAGATGAACCCCAATAAAGGCAACTTCTTTTTGTCTTGTGTGCTTGTGGGACCAGGTGGAGAAGGCGGAGGAACAGATTGAGAACCCATATGTGGAATGAATGAGATTGCGGGGGATCGGCAGGGGTTCTGGAAGAATCTCAAAACTGAGAGGGAAGACCAGGAGAACTTTTAATCAGATAGCGGTGGGAACGATTAGTAGTATGACTCTTCGCTGGCTGTTGAACGGGGGGACTGAGCAGGTATAGGAATGTCCTGAATGCAGTGATGTCGGTTCATAACTCAACTCAACTCTTCTCATAATGTGGTCAAACAATGATCACTGACACTGTCAGATGTTTGTAATAAGTTGTCTTTGCGACTTACTCAGAATGTCCAGACTGCTTATTGTGGCTGTCCAAAGAAATGTCAGCATTCTTCTGTATTTTTCCTCCCTTTTTTCTTTTGCGTTTGTTCGCTTTCAACTCAAGCATAGTCCATACACGCTACTTATAGTAGCACTAAATTTAATTTTGCGTGTGGATTGGCTTTCCCTATTACAAGAGTCCCTCGCCATCAGGCAAACCTACTCCGATTTCATAGATACTACTAATTTACATCCCCTAGTCGAGGACGAGAAGTCGATATTTTTGACCAAGTGACCGATAAAGGGTTGAACCCCCAACCTTAGCATCAGCACACTGAATGTTTAAGAACGGGCGCTCTTTTCCATCCGGACATGCTCACCTCCAGCATTATTTATTCTATAAAAGCAACATGAGAGAATTCGTTTTCTAACTTCTAAAAGCCTCATCCATAAATCCTGGCAGACGAACCCAAATAAAGGCAAATTAAAGCCGTAATAACACACGTGTACAACACTAGAATATGTGATGCTAAACGGCTGAGTTTATTAACACCAGCTTGCTTGCTTGTGTTCGTTGGCTTGAGCTCCATCGCGAAGTCCTGTATGTCAGATGAAGGCATCCTGTTGTCCAACATCAGTGTGATGTCATACAGGACCTGAGGTTTGCGTGAGTATCCGTTGTCCCATGTCTGGCTTATTGGTGTGCAGACTGGTGGTTCCTAGCCGTACAGGCAGACACTCTCCGACTTCGGAGGAATCGGCGATCCTACTGACTTTAGCCAGGACTCCGAAGGGACCTGTTGCCCAGGACGCTCGACGAGGACGCGTCAATAGGTCTTGGCCAGTATATAACCCGGCCCTGGTGCCTTGGAAACACCTCTGCGTCCCATTAACACCAGCAGATCTGGCAGTACTCGTATTTCAAAGGAAGACAATTTTAGAAACCATTTTTAAACTTCCGCTTCAGGTATTTCGCTGTAACGTGTTTCCGTTTTCTTCGTTTTCTTTTTTAAAATGTTTCTTTCACTTTCACAAACGTAAGAATCGTAGACAGTTGTTTAAATATACACCGATGTTAAACATGTTTATGTCGTTAGGGGTATCAATCTATTTCTTGGGATCATGAATGAAACAGAAATAATCTGCACAAGGCTTGTGTCAATGAGCGTCTGTGAGAAGAAGTTCACGTGTGTGTGTGTGTGTGTGTGTGTGTGTGCGCGCGCGCGCGTGTGTGTGTGTGTGTGTATGTGTGTGTGTGTGTGTGAGTGTAATGTTTCTTGATTTAAATTTACAGTATGAAATAGAACAAAATAAATGTCATTCAAGGGTAAATAACCAAATGTCCGGCTGATAGGAAGCTACACTGATAACATCATGAACTCGGTCGAACGAGAGTTTGATTCCTGCTTTCGTCGTTCGTCAATAGAGGAAGTGATTGATCATCTATAGCTCCATGCATTCAGGTCTACAAAATGTGACAATCACATCAAGACCCTGCTTAGAAGCATGTTTGTTTCTTAAAGACACTGCAACATCGCTGCTATATTGTAGGGGTTCACATAATCTGGGTTTCATGAGGTGATGTGACGGGCTACCTTCTGCTATCCTTGCCAGAGAAATGGTATTGTTTCCAAGGCCGTGACGAACACGCCTGAGCGCTGTCAGAAGATGATTCTCTTTTAAAATAAGTGAAAGCTGCCAAGTATTTGGCAGAGTAAACACCCCTCTTCTCTCTCTCTCTCTCTCTCTCTCTCTCTCTCTCTCGCTCTCTCTCTCTGTCTCTCTCTATCTCTCTGTCTCTCTCTCTCTGTGTCTCTGTCTCTCTTTGTCTCTCTCTGTCTCGCTCTCCACTTTGGTCTCACCATACATGTTTCTCGTCACATTTCTATATTTCTCTTTTTATCTCTCGCGCTTTCTAATGTTTATCAGTTTCTTTTTTTTATTAATTTCTTTCCGTACTTCTTTCATTCTTTCTTTGCTTTTCTCCCTCTCTCTTTCTCTCTGTTGATCTCCCCATCGCTATCTTTTTCCCATCATTCTCTCTACATTTATTTTATTTTCTATTTTCTCTTACTCTCTCTCTCTCTCTCTCTCTCTCTCTCTCTCTCTCTCTCTCTCTCTCTCTCTCTCTCTCTCTCTCTTTTATTGTGTCTATCTCTCTCTGTTTGGTTCTCTCTATTTCTAACATTCCTCTGTCTCTTTCTCTCTCTCTTCTCATGTCTCGTTTTCCGCCCATCTTCATTTACTCTCCCTCTCCCCCTCTCCCATCTCTGTCTGTCTGTCTGTCTGTCTGTCTGTCTGTCTGTCTGTCTGTCTGTCTGTCTGTCTGTCTGTCTGTCTGTCTGTCTGTCTATTTATCTTCTTCTCGACCTCTTTATACATTTGTCAATCTATGCTTTCTTCACTCTAATTATCTAACTTTCTCTAACAGTTACCTGTTCATTGCGTTGTCATCACAGTAACATTTACCCGTGCGTGGTGATATCATCTCTGTAACATTTATTTGTCCATGGTATTATCATCAAAGTATCATTTATCTATCCATGGTGTTATCATCACAATATCATTCATCTGTCCATGGTGTTATCATCACAGTATCATTTATCTGTCCATGGTGTTATCATCACAGTATCATTCATCTGTCCATGGTGTTATCATCACAGTATCATTTATCTGTCCATGGTGTTATCATCACAGTAACATGTATCTGTCCAGGGTGTTATCATCACAGTAACATGTATCTGTCCATGGTGTTATCATCACAGTATCATTTATCTGTCCATGGTGTTATCATCACAGTATCATTTATTTATCCATGGTGTTATCATCACAGTAACATGTATCTGTCCAGGGTGTTATCATCACAGTAACATGTATCTGTCCATTGTGTTATCAACACAGTAACATTTACCTGTCCATGGTGTTATCGTCACAGTAACATTTACCTGTTCATTGCGTTGTTACCACAGTAACATTTACCTGTGCGTGGTGATATCATCTCAGTAATATTTATTTGTCCACGGTGTAATCATCACAGTAACACTTATCTGTCCATGGTGTTATCATCACAGACTCATTTATCTGCCCATGGTGTTATCATCACAGTATCATTTATCTGTCCACGGTGATATCAAAACAGTAATATTTACTTGAGCATAGTGTTGTCACGACAGTAACATTTACCTGTTTAATGTGTTATCATCACAGTAACATTTACCTGTGCGTGGTGATATCATCACAGTAACATTTACCTGTGCCTGGTGATATCATCACAGTAACATTTACCTGTGCATGGTGATATCATCGAAGTAACATTTACCTGTGCCTGGTGATATCAACAAAGTAAGATTTACCAGTCCATGGTGTTGTCATCACAGTAACATTTACCTGTGCATGGTGTTCTCGATACAGTAACGTTGATCATCTATGTCGCTCTCATATACCATGTGTTTGTTCATGGTGTTCTCGATACAGTAACGTTGATCATCTATGTCACTCTCATATACCATGTGTTTGTTCATGGTGTTCTCGATACAGTAACGTTGATCATCTATGTCACTCTCATATACCATGTGTTTGTTCATGGTGTTCTCGGTACAGTAACGTTGATCATCTATGTCACTCTCATATACCATGTGTTTGTTCATGGTGTTCTCGATACAGTAACGTTGATCATCTATGTCGCTCTCATATACCATGTGTTTGTTCATGGTGTTCTCGATACAGTAACGTTGATCATCTATGTCACTCTCATATACCATGTGTTTGTTCATGGTGTTCTCGGTACAGTAACGTTGATCATCTATGTCACTCTCATATACCATGTGTTTGTTCATCGTGTTCTCGATACAGTAACGTTGATCATCTATGTCACTCTCATATACCATGTGTTTGTTCATGGTGTTCTCGATACAGTAAATTTGTTCACCTATGTCACTCTCATATACCATGTGTTTGTTCATGGTGTTCTCGGTACAGTAACGTTGATCATCTATGTCACTCTCATATACCATGTGTTTATTCATGGTGTACCCAGCATCACGCCCATGTATCATAAGGCTTAGTGACAACCTGTCGTTGCCATATTATCAATGAATAAGTAGGTTAGTCTCCGTGGTGAAGTGGTCAAGCCGTCTGCCTCGCGCCCCGAAGGTTGTGAGTTCGATTCCCGGCTACGTCATTCGGTTCACGAGTGCAGTTTTCTTGGAGACTCCAGAGGGGTCGTCACTGGAGCTACGGAGTTCGTGCTTTGTGTGGCAATTTCGGCAGGTCCCCCTTCGGAAAGAGACCGAGTCATATGGGATAAAATCCGGTTCAATGAATTCGGTCCTCTCGACTTTTAAGACTTTTAGTTAGTTAGTTAGTTAGTTAGTTAGGTAGTTAGTTAGTTAGTTAGTTAGTTCGTTGGTTGGCTGGCTGGCTGGCTGGCTGGCTGGTTGGTTGGTTGGTTGGTTGGTTGGTTGGTTGGTTAGTCAGTCGCGGTTCCAACTTCACGGCAAGTGATCGTCCCAATTATGCTCCGTTTCTGTGCCAGTGAATATCACGCAAAATGCTCCTCACTGCCCAATGTGAAAAGTGAAACAGACAGGGGTCTCGGCATAGCAACACCCCGCACAGGTACATTGTGCATAATGCTGCCGCCAGAATGCCAACACAAAAGTCCTCCACGAAAAATACAGTTCGTCGTCGATGGAATCGGCAGTCACCAGAAACACTTAATTAACCCGAGCTTTATCTCACAACTCTTTCCGCAGGGCGACCTACCGAAAGTGCTGCACAAAGCACGAACTCCGTAGCTCCAGCGACGACTCCCAGGAGTCTCCTGAAAAATGCACTCGTGAACCGAAAAGGCAAACCAGTCAATTCAGCGACAACCGGCCATTGTTCCGAACATGCAGTTCACTGTGCAAACAACAGCGGACAGATGTAAAAGCATTCCACACGAATCTCACTGCTCACAGTGTCGCGCCGTGCACTCACCCAGTAACAGGGCGACGGAACCGTTTACTACCAGTCCAACATGAGGAAAATGCGAATGCAAACCGTAGCCACAAGCATAAACACGCCAGATGACTTAACCGTTCAATGCCTAACCGCCATGTTGGGGACCGGAAGTTTTAAGACTTTTAAGTATGTAAAAGTAAACGTGACTTTTAAGTATGTAAAAGTAAAGACAACGAAAGGAGACGAAGCCTTGTTACAAACCTTTGAGAACACAGTTTTAAGACGCATCTTTGGACCCATTAGGGATACACAAAGTGGAGAGTGGAAAAGAAGAAGTAACAAAGACATCTATGATCTGTTTAAGTCCCCGCTAATCACTGGTATCATGAAGGCTAATAGACTACAATGGCTGGAGCATATAGAAAGAATGGAAGATAATAGGGAGACAAAAGTCGCTTACACTCAGGAAATAAATTACCGTAGACCCCGAGGTAGACCAAGAAGACGGTGGAGAGATAATATACATACAGACCTACAAGCACTTGGAATCAACGACTGGCAAGAGAAGGTCAACCAGAGAGACGAATGGAGACAGATTGTATCTGCAGCAAAGAACCTCAATGGTTCGGAACGCTGAAGAAGAAGAAGAAAAGAAAAGGACCCTTGTACACGCGTTAAAGCTAATTGGGCATACCGTGTTAGACCCGTATATACATTGTCCAATCGACACCCAGTGGCTGATATGGCACAGACCGCCTTTACCTCTCAAGACATGTCATGGTACCCATCTTATACTGGATCAAATGGGAGCTAAAGGACAATGTAAATAAATCAGCAACGATGCGAACTCGAACCCCTGACTTTTGGGCCGGCATTTTATAACATATTAGCGTAAACAACTTTTTCCAACTCCTAGTTTTTTTTTTTTTAAATTGCACACAAGTTTGTAGACGAAACATTATGATACCTTGTCATTGCATTACCCACAGCATTCGAGCTACCTGGCATATATCATAGATAAGAGGAGATTTACAATTATTAGCTGTTTAGCTATACAACCTCGCTTTTCACCATTAAAATCTATCACTATCTAGAAATGGTTTCTGCTTCTTTAAAATTCAATGTTGAGAACGGGATGCTCTGCAAGAGAACCGTGTGGCCCAAAGATAAAAGTTTATTCAGATGTTACAGGTAACTTTTCAGCTCGTCTGCGTCAGGTATTTTAAGATATCAGAGGTGAATGTTCAGAAGCATACTGTAAGCTAGATATAAGCAACGATCATATGTTTCGAAAGCATATTTTGTGGATATAGTCTAGACATCTTTTATCTTTTTCTTATAGGCCATGACTTGTAGCGTTGGTTACCACTTATGTCTACAAACTTCTGCCTCTTGTGCTGCCAATCATTTCTGATACCGATGTTCCTCCTCCTCATCCGTCGTCTTCTTACTCTTCTTACTCTTCTCTCGCCGCTGCTGCTGCTGCTTCTCCTCCTCCTCCTCCTCCTCCTCCTCCGCCTCTTCCTGATCCTCCTCCTCTTCTTCTTCTTCTTCTTCTTCTTCTTCTTCTTCTTCTTCTTCTTCTTCTTCTTCTTCTTGTTCTTGTTCTTGTTCTTGTTCTTGTTCTTCTTCTTCTTCTTCTTCTTCTTCTTCTTCTTCTTCTTCTTCTTCTTCTTCTTCTTCTTCTTCTTCTTCTTCTTCTTCTTCTTTTTTTTTTTCTTCTTCTTCTTCTTCTTCTTCTTCTTCTTCTTCTTCTTTTTCTTCTTCTTCTTCTTCTTCTTCTTCTTCTTCTTCTTCTTCTTCTTCTTCTTCTTCTTCTTCTTCTTCTTCTTCTTCTTCTTCTTCTTCTTCTTCTTCTTCTTCTTCTTCTTCTTCTTCTTCTTCTTCTTCTTCTTCTTCTTCTTCTTCTTCTTCTTCTTCTTCACACATATGTGTGATTGCGCTCGCTCTCCCGCACCGACTGCTGCATATGCCAAACACAACTGTGACACATTACAAAACCCCTAGAGAAAACCTTGAAAACTGGAGAAGCTTCGTAACCATGACTACGACCCCAATACATCCTTTGGATTAGTCTAAGATTTACTTAACGTTCTCACGTGAATTCCTTCCACAGCGCCAATGCTATACACATTTTAAACACAGATACCAATCAATGCACTTATCGCTTTATGGGAAAGATGATGTTTAGTAGATGCCGCGTCCTTTATATTAGGCTTAACAAGAAAAGCACCCAGTCAGGCGTTTTGTGAACTCGTAAATCAACTAAAGATATGAATCCACCATTTTATGAGGCACACGGGGCCATGCCTACACACATGGCTCGACCAATCATGCATTGTAGGGATGCTGCTCATAACTAATTAAATAACAGCTTCCATTCTGGTTCAGTCGCCACGGCCTGTTTATGCGATAGCCTCAACACTGAAGTATGGTGGTGGGGGAACGAACGAACGAACAAACTTTATTTTCAAAGGGTTAAGAATTGGGCACTCAGGCCCGTCTAACATTCTGCCCTTCTATCACTCTCTTTCATACATTATTTCATTCACACATCATTCAAGGCTAACAGAGAACAGCAACAATATAAAAGATATGCATTATAAAGGCATGGGCAAAAATACGAACATCAAAACTACACGACACAGTAAAATTAGATAATGGTCTGACACTTGTTATTAGCCATGTGGAATATACTGGCCTACCAAAAGGGGACTGGCTGTTATACTAGGGTTTTGTTATTATTATTGTTATCTCTATTATTAAGGGGGAAGATAATCCGTACTGAGATAGTGTTCGAGTAATTTGCGATTATATGAATAGGGATTGGTGATGTCTTTGATTTCTTGTGGAAGATTGTTCCACAGCTGAGCTGCAGAGTACGTTAAGCTTGTTTTGTATAAGTCTATCCTAGGCTTCGGAATGTGTAATATATTTAAACGTTTACTGTATCTAGCATTATCTTTAAACAATGGCCAAAGGTAATTTGGGGCATTCCGATGCAGGATTTTGTGAATTAGTTTAGGTGACGAGCCATGGACCAGGCTGAAATATTGAATGCCCTACGAGAAGTAAGAGGTTTGTTATAGTGCATTCACATTTGTTTGCCTCCATATAAAAATCCATATCTCAATAACCAACTGAGGGAAAACTATGATATATAACCTTATCAACATGTCCACCCAACAAAAACATGTTTGTTCTGGAGATTGTACAGCAGATTTCAATGTTTGTTTATATGCGGTATATAATTTACGGGTCAGAGATTAAGTTCATAATTTTAAATGTATTACGCCGTAGCCACACAATCAGCGTTCAATGTTGAATATTCTACGTGTTTCATGGGATTGACCTTATGCCAAGAACCCCGCGTTATTTAAACTGGGAGGGTTCAGAGGTGTCGTCAAAATGTTTGTTATTTCATGAAACCTGATTATTATTTTTTTTAAATAAATCTTACCACTTATCGCTAACATTAAAATGTGTGAATATTTTTCAATCTGATTGAATGCGAAATTGTGTATGCACTTCAAAGCATCGCTATGAAGTTGTACACATATTTTTGTATAGAAGCTGATCGCAGGAAACTGTTTTATACTATTACAAATTCCGAAAAAAGAACAGTGCGTGCATTGGGTTTGAGTAAACGGTCATTTCGTCGATGGGTGCAATAATCTGGAATTAAACCACCACGCAATAACCAAACGGTAGGCAGAAAGGTTATTGTAGACAGCTTTGACAAAGATGTCATTAGGCGAGCTATTATAAAAATGCTTTAAAAAGTCGCTTAAAAGTCGACAGGGTCGACGTCATTGCACCGGATTCTATTCCATATAGCTCGGTCTCTTTCCGCAGCGCTAAAAGCATAGCAAACAGAAACGAACTCCGCAGCTCTAGCGACGACCCACAGAAGTCTCCGAAAAATTTAATTCGTGAATCGATGGATGCGGCCCGGAATCGAACCCACAACCTTTGGAGCCCGAGTCAAAAGGCTTGACCACTTCGCCACGGAGACTCCTAAAATTATAAAAATTTTGGATCTTAGATCCAGGATTACCCAGCATTATAAAAATGCTGGGTGCCAAAGAAACAGTGACTGTAAGAAAACTTAGGGTTTGGTTGAGAAAGAACAATGACATAGAGCTATCCAAAACAACTTGGTGGAAAATTATAAGGACATTATCTTCACTTTTAGAAAGTACAAGGGAGGTAGAAATATTCTTTGCGAGCAACCGCATTTAGAAGCCATGAGAAGCAGATACCTACGTGAAATAAGGGAAATGCGCAAAGAAAATTATGGCATAGTGTATTTGGTTGAAATATGGATCAATGCGCACCACACAAGTGATAAGGAATGGCAATCAGTGGATGGACAGATACAGCGATATGTGCTCAGTAGTATAGGACAGCTTTTGGTCATGGCCCATGCTGGTAATACACATAATGGCTTACAACAGAAAGCTGGGCTCGTGTTCATATCAAAGCATACAGACAATAGGGTTTATCATAATAAGATGAATGGTAATGTATTTAGAGATTGGCTCGAGAATACTGTGCTTCCATCCCTAGATAGACCGTCGTGTCCAATTATGGACAATGCATGATATCAATGTTGTTGCCAAAGAAGACAAAATACCTACATCATCGAGCACAAAGGGAGCAATAAAGATATGGCTCCGAATGGAAAACATACCATTTCCAGAAACGTATTTCTAGCTAGAATTGTTATCCTTGTAAAACAGACGCTAAAAAGCAAGAAAAATCAAATCGACAAGTTGATAGAAGAGCATCGTCATGGGTGCTTGAGAATTCCGCCGTACCATTCTCACTATAGAACTTGTGTGGGCTAAAATTAAAGGACAGGTGGCAACTGACAATAATATATTCAAACTGTCTGACGTCAAGATACTAATCCAGTCCGCGCTATTAAATATTGATACAAGTTACTGGAAAAATGTGAGGACCATGTGTTGAAAGAGGAAGAGGACTACTGGAGAAAGGATGGATTGAATTTTATGCAACCGAGAGCAGTCATCAACCTACTGGAATCGTCCGACACAGATTAAGGTCTGAGCAGATCGCAGACCTTAATCCACGTGCACGCTTACTGGGATATTTTTCTCCAACTATTCAGACGAATTGCGAGCCCTAAAAATTACAGCATCAGCACAATGTCAATGGCAACAGTTTGTATTCCACAGTGATGAATTTTCAATTCCGCAAGCCCTCAGCCGTGACAAACAACTGGTAATGAACACACACACACACACACACACACACACACACACACACACTAAACGCATCAAATACCATCAGATGAGTAATATTGCGGTGGAAACTGACATATTGTGGCATAACAAGAAACGTGAGAGCAAACACGTTGTCAAATTAGGGGACAACACACGTGCATGCGAATCAATCTATAAACTTCAATGAAAAGAGGACCAACATCTTGGTCATTAAGAAGAAAGCCCACTACAGAGATACTGACAATTATTTTCATAGTGCAAAACAGGTAATCATGTTCCGTCTTTGAACAGTAAACAGCAGAGTAGACAATCTTTCACGAAGACTCAAAGCGGGTCTGTCACCCATGTGTACGTGTGAACAAACTACACAGACAGCTGAACAGATCCTTAAAGATGGACACATGATGACTAAATTGCGGTATCATTTCTGGTCACTCCATGCGCACATTAACGCACAGCTATTTGGAAGCTTTCACGAACTCAATATAAAAAGCTAAATGCATCCTAGTAATCCTAGTAACATGAATACTTGTGTACAATTATTAACCAGCAGCTGAAGAAAC
The DNA here is from genome assembly GCA_014155875.1 of Cepaea nemoralis. NCBI lineage: Eukaryota > Metazoa > Mollusca > Gastropoda > Stylommatophora > Helicidae > Cepaea > Cepaea nemoralis. Next base: position 238,916 of record JACEFZ010027805.1, on the reverse strand, counting down.
AAGAAGGAGGTGAAAAATAAGGTAAGAAATATATTCCTTCTACTTTCCTGTCAATTTACACATGATTTACCCCATGCCTCTGTAATTTCTCTGTCTTTACTAATATTGCACCCCTCTCGGGAGTCTCCGTGGTGAAGTGGTCAAGCCGTCTGACTCGGGCTCAGAAGGTTGTGAGTTCGATTCCGTGCCGCGTCCTTCATTTCACGAGTGCATTTTTTCGGAGACTCCCGAGGGTCGTCGCTGGAGCTACGGAGTTCGTGCTTTGTGCGACGCTTTCCGCGCTGCGGAAAGAGACTGAGCCATATGGAATAAAATCCCGGTGCAATGCAGTCGACCCTGTCGACTTTTAAGCTACTTCTTCTATTGCACCCACTCCCATACGAATCCGGATACGCCTTGTGTCGTCATCTGAATTGGCGGGGCATTCATTACTCGATTTATTGCCTGGCATATTTCGCTGCATCTCGTCAGGTACATACTGCAGAAATCACACAACGTAAAGTAAATTAACTAGATAAATCTCATATACCATGTGTTTTTTCGGACCCACCGAAAGTGCCGCAGAAAGCACGAACTCCGTAGCTCCAGCGACGACTCCCTGGAGTCTCCTGAAAAATGCACTCGTGAACCGAAAAGGCAAACCAGTCAATTCAGCGAAAACCGGCCATTGTTCCGAACATGCAGTTCACTGTGCAAACAACAGCGGACAGATGTAAAAGCATTCCACACGAATCTCACTGCTCACAGTGTCGCGCCGTGCACTCACCCAGTAACAGGGCGACGGAACCGTTTACTACCAGTCCAACATGAGGAAAATGCGAATGCAAACCGTAGCCACAAGCATAAACACGCCAGAGGACTTAACCGTTCAATGCCTAACCGCCATGTTGGGGACCGGAAGTTTTAAGACTTTTAAGTATGTAAAAGTAAACGTGACTTTTAAGTATGTAAAAGTAAAGACAACGAAAGGAGACGAAGCCTTGTTACAAACCTTTGAGAACAAAGTTTTAAGACGCATCTTTGGACCCATTAGGGATACACAAAGTGGAGAGTGGAAAAGAAGAAGTAACAAAGACATCTATGATCTGTTTAAGTCCCCGCTAATCACTGGTATCATGAAGGCTAATAGACTACAATGGCTGGGGCATATAGAAATAATGGAAGATAATAGGGAAACAAAAGTCGCTTACACTCAGGAAATAAATGACCGTAGACCCAGAGGTAGACGAAGAAGATGGTGGAGAGATAATATACATACAGACCTACAAGCACTTGGAATCAACGACTGGCAAGAGAAGGTCAACCAGAGAGACGAATGGAGACAGATTGTATCTGCAGCAAAGAACCTCAATGGTTCGGAACGCTGAAGAAGAAGAAGAAAAGTAAAGGACCCTTGTACACGCGTTAAAGCTAATTGGGCATACCGTGTTAGACCCGTATATACATTGTCCAATCGACACCCAGTGGCTGATATGGCACAGACCGCCTTTACCTCTCAAGACACTTCATGGTACCCATCTTATACTGGATCAAATGGGAGCTAAGGACAATGTAAACAAATCAGCAACGATGCGAACTCGAACCCCTGACTTTTGGGCCGGCATTATATAACATATTAGCGTAAACAACTTTTTCCAACTCCTAGTTTTGTTTTTTAAAATTGTACACAAGTTTGTAGACGAAACATTATGATACCTTGTCATTGCATTACCCGAAGCTTTGGAGCTACCTGGCATATATCATAGATAAGAGGCAATTTACAATTATTAGCTCTTTAGCTATACAACCTCGCTTTTCACCATTAAAATCTATCACTATCTAGAAATGGTTTCTGCTTCTTTAAAATTCAATGTTGAGAACGGGATGCTCTGCAAGAGGACCGTGTGGCCCAAAGATAAAAGTTTATTCAGATGTTACAGGTAACTTTTCAGCTCGTCTGCGTCAGGTATTTTAAGATATCAGAGGTGAATGTTCAGAAGCATAAACTGTAAGCTAGATATAAGCAACGATCATATGTTTCGAAAGCATATTTTGTGGATATAGTCTAGACATCTTTTATCTTTTTCTTATAGGTCATGACTTGTAGTGTTGGTTACCACTTCTGTCTACAAACTTCTGTCTCTTGTGCTGCTAATCATTTCTGATACCGATGTTCCTCCTCCTAATCCGTCTTCTTCTTACTCTTCTCTCGCCGCTGCTGCTGCTGCTTCTTCTCTTCCTCCTCCTCCTCCTCCTCCTCCTCTTCTTCTTCTTCTTCTTCTTCTTCTTCTTCTTCTTCTTCTTCTTCTTCTTCTTCTTCTTCTTCTTCTTCTTCTTCTTCTTCTTCTTCTTCTTCTTCTTCTTCACACATATGTGTGATTGCGCCTATGCCAAACACAACCGTGAAACATTACAAAACCCCTTGAGAAAACCTTGAAAACTGGAGAAGCTTCGTAACCATGACTACGACCTCAATACATCCTTTGCATTAGTCTATGATTTAGTTAACGTTCTCACGTGAATTTCTTCCACAGCCCCAATGCTATACACATTTTAAACACAGATACCAATCAATGCACTTATCGCTTTATGGGAAAGATGATGTTTAGTAGATGCCGCGTCCTTTATATTAGGCTTAATAAGAAAGGCACCCAGTCAGGCGTTTTGTGAACTCGTAAATCAACTAAGGATATGAATCCACCATTTTATGAAGCACACGGGGCCATGCCTACACACATGGCTCGACCAATCATGCATTGTAGGGATGCTGCTCATAACTAATTAAATAACAGCTTCCATTCTGGTTCAGTCGCCACGGCCTGTTTATGCGATAGCCTCAACACTGAAGTATGGTGGTGGGGGAACGAACGAACGAACGAACGAACAAACTTTATTTTCAAAGGGTTAAGAATTGGGCACGCAGGCCCGTCTAACATTCTGCCCTTCTATCACTCTCTTTCATACATTATTTCATTCACACATCATTCAAGGCTAACAGAGAACAGCAACAATATAAAAGATATGCATTATAAAGGCATGGGCAAAAATGCGAACATCAAAACTACACGACACAGTAAAATTAGATAATGGTCTGACACTTGTTATTAGCCATGTGGAATATACTGGCCTACCAAAAGGGGACTGGCTGTTATACTAGGGTTTTGTTATTATTATTATTATCTCTATTATTAAGGGGGAAGATAATCCGTACTGAGATAGTGTTCGAGTAATTTGCGATTATATGAATAGGGATTGGTGATGTCTTTGATTTCTTGTGGAAGATTGTTCCACAGCTGAGCTGCAGAGTACGTTAAGCTTGTTTTGTACAAGTCAATCCTAGGGTTCGGAATGTGTAATATATTTAAACGTTTACTGTATCTAGCATTATCTTTAAACAATGGCCAAAGGTAATTTGGGGCATTCCGATGCAGGATTTTGTGAATTAGTTTAGGTGACGAGGCATGGACCAGGCTGAAATATTGAATGCCCTACGAGAAGTAAGAGGTTTGTTATAGTGCATTCACATTTGTTTGCCTCCATATAAAAATCCATATCTCAATAACCAACTGAGGGAAAACTATGATATATAACCTTATCAACATGTCCACCCAACAAAAACATGTTTGTTCTGGAGATTGTACAGCAGATTTCAATGTTTGTTTATATGCGGTATATAATTTACGGGTCAGAGATTAAGTTCATAATTTTAAATGTATTACGCCGTAGCCACACAATCAGCGTTCAATGTTGAATATTCTACGTGTTTCATGGGATTGACTTTATGCCAAGAACCCCGCGTTATTTAAACTGGGAGGGTTCAGAGGTGTCGTCAAAATGTTTGTTATTTCATGAAACCTGATTATTATTTTTTTAAAATAAATCTTACCACTTATCGCTAACATTGAAATGTGTGAATATTTTTCAATCTGATTGAATGCGAAATTTTGTATGCACTTCAAAGCATCGCTATGAAGTTGTACACATATTTTTGTATAGAAGCTGATCGCAGGAAACTGTTTTATACTATTACAAATTCCGAAAAAAGAACAGTGCGTGCATTGGGTTTGAGTAAACGGTCATTTCGTCGATGGGTGCAATAATCTGGAATTAAACCACCACGCAATAACCAAACGGTAGGCAGAAAGGTTATTGTAGACAGCTTTGACAAAGATGTCATTAGGCGAGCTATTATAAAAATGCTTTAAAAAGTCGCTTAAAAGTCGACAGGGTCGACGTCATTGCACCGGATTCTATTCCATATAGCTCGGTCTCTTTCCGCAGCGCTGAAAGCATAGCAAACAGAAACGAACTCCGCAGCTCTAGCGACGACCCACAGAAGTCTCCGAAAAATTTAACTCGTGAACCGATGGATGCGGCCCGGAATCGAACCCACAACCTTTGGAGCCCGAGTCAAAAGGCTTGACCACTTCGCCACGGAGACTCCTAAAATTATAAAAACTTTGGATCTTAGATCCAGGATTACCCAGCCTTATAAAAATGCTGGGTGCCAAAGAAACAGTGACTGTAAGAAAACTTAGGGTTTGGTTGAGAAAGAACAATGACATAGAGCTATCCAAAACAACTTTGTGGAAAATTATAAGGACATTATCTTCACTTTTAGAAAGTACAAGGGAGGTAGAAATATTCTATGCGAGCAACCACATTTAGGAGCCATGAGAAGCAGATACCTACGTGAAATAAGGGAAATGCGCAAAGAAAATTATGGCATAGTGTATTTGGTTGAAATATGGATCAATGCGCACCACACAAGTGATAAGGAATGGCAATCAGTGGATGGACAGATACAGCGATATGTGCTCAGTAGTATAGGACAGCTTTTGGTCATGGCCCATGCTGGTAATACACATAATGGCTTACAACAGAAAGCTGGGCTCGTGTTCATATTAAAGCATACAGACAATAGGGTTTATCATAATAAGATGAATGGTAATGTATTTAGAGATTGGCTCGAGAATACTGTGCTTCCATCCCTAGATAGACCGTCGTGTCCAATTATGGACAATGCATGATATCAATGTTGTTGCCAAAGAAGACAAAATACCTACATCATCGAGCACAAAGGGAGCAATAAAGATATGGCTCCGAATGGAAAACATACCATTTCCAGAAACGTATTTCTAGCTAGAATTGTTATCCTTTGTAAAACAGACGCCAAAAAGCAAGAAAAATCAAATCGACAAGTTGATAGAAGAGCATCGTCATGGGTGCTTGAGAATTCCGCCGTACCATTCTCATTTTAACCCTATAGAACTTGTGTGGGCTAAAATTAAAGGACAGGTGGCAAATGACAATAATATATTCAAACTGTCTGACGTCAAGATACTAATCCAGTCCGCGCTATTAAATATTGATACAAGTTACTGGAAAAATGTGAGGACCATGTGTTGAAAGAGGAAGAGGACTACTGGAGAAAGGATGGATTGAATATTATGCAACCGAGAGCAGTCATCAACCTACTGGAATCGTCCGACACAGATTAAGGTCTGAGCAGATCGCAGACCTTAATCCACGTGCACGCTTACTGGGATATTTTTCTCCAACTATTCAGACGAATTGCGAGCCCTAAAAATTACAGCATCAGCACAATGTCAATGGCAACAGTTTGTATTCCACAGTGATGAATTTTCAATTCCGCAAGCCCTCAGCCGTGACAAACAACTGGTAATGAACACACACACACACACACACACACACACACACACACACACACACACACACACACACTAAACGCATTAAATACCAACAGATGAGTAATATTGCTGTGGAAACTGACATATTGTGGCATAACAAGAAACGTGAGAGCAAACACGTTGTCAAATTAGGGGACAACACACGTACATGCGAATCAATCTATAAACTTCAATGAAAAGGGGACCAACATCTTGGTCATTAAGAAGAAAGCCCACTACAGAGATACTGACAATTATTTTCATAGTGCAAAACAGGTAATCATGTTCCGTCTTTGAACAGTAAACAGCAGAGCAGACAATCTTTCACGAAGACTCAAAGCGGGTCTGTCACCCATGTGTACGTGTGAACAAACTACACAGACAGCTGAACAGATCCTTAAAGATGGACACATGATGACTAAATTGCGGTATCATTTCTGGTCACTCCATGCGCACATTAACGCACAGCTATTTGGAAGCTTTCACGAACTCAATATAAAAAGCTAAATGCATCCTAGTAATCCTAGTAACATGAATACTTGTGTACAATTATTAACCAGCAGCTGAAGAAACAAGAAGGAGGTGAAAAATAAGGTAAGAAATATATTCCTTCTACTTTCCTGTCAATTTACACATGATTTACCCCATGCCTCTGTAATTTCTCTGTCTTTACTAATATTACACATTGCACCCCTCTCGGGAGTCTCCGTGGTGAAGTGGTCAAGCCGTCTGACTCGGGCTCAGAAGGTTATGAGTTCGATTCCGTGCCGCGTCCTTCATTTCACGAGTGCATTTTTTCGGAGACTCCCGAGGGTCGTCGCTGGAGCTACGGAGTTCGTGCTTTGTGCGACGCTTTCCGCGCTGCGGAAAGAGACTGAGCCATATGGAATAAAATCCCGGTGCAATGCAGTCGACCCTGTCGACTTTTAAGCTACTTCTTCTATTGCACCCACTCCCATACGAATCCGGATACGCCTTGTGTCGTCATCTGAATTGGCGGGGCATTCATTACTCGATTTATTGCCTGGCATATTTCGCTGCATCTCGTCAGGTACATACTGCAGAAATCACACAACGTAAAGTAAATTAACTAGATAAATCTCATATACCATGTGTTTTTTCGGACCCACCGAAAGTGCCGCAGAAAGCACGAACTCCGTAGCTCCAGCGACGACTCCCAGGAGTCTCCTGAAAAATGCACTCGTGAACCGAAAAGGCAAACCAGTCAATTCAGCGAAAACCGGCCAATGTTCCGAACATGCAGTTCACTGTGCAAACAACAGCGGACAGATGTAAAAGCATTCCACACGAATCTCACTGCTCACAGTGTCGCGCCGTGCACTCACCCAGTAACAGGGCGACGGAACCGTTTACTACCAGTCCAACATGAGGAAAATGCGAATGCAAACCGTAGCCACAAGCATAAACACGCCAGAGGACTTAACCGTTCAATGCCTAACCGCCATGTTGGGGACCGGAAGTTTTAAGACTTTTAAGTATGTAAAAGTAAACGTGACTTTTAAGTATGTAAAAGTAAAGACAACGAAAGGAGACGAAGCCTTGTTACAAACCTTTGAGAACAAAGTTTTAAGACGCATCTTTAGACCCATTAGGGATACACAAAGTGGAGAGTGGAAAAGAAGAAGTAACAAAGACATCTATGATCTGTTTAAGTCCCCGCTAATCACTGGTATCATGAAGGCTAATAGACTACAATGGCTTGGGCATATAGAAATAATGGAAGATAATAGGGAAACAAAAGTCGCTTACACTCAGGAAATAAATGACCGTAGACCCAGAGGTAGACCAAGAAGACGGTGGAGAGATAATATACATACAGACCTACAAGCACTTGGAATCAACGACTGGCAAGAGAAGGTCAACCAGAGAGACGAATGGAGACAGATTGTATCTGCAGCAAAGAACCTCAATGGTTCGGAACGCTGAAGAAGAAGAAGAAAAGTAAAGGACCCTTGTACACGCGTTAATGCTAATTGGGCATACCGTGTTAGACCCGTATATACATTGTCCAATCGACACCCAGTGGCTGATATGGCACAGACCGCCTTTACCTCTCAAGACATGTCATGGTACCCATCTTATACTGGATCAAATGGGAGCTAAGGACAATGTAAACAAATCAGCAACGATGCGAACTCGAACCCCTGACTTTTGGGCCGGCATTTTATAACATATTAGCGTAAACAACTTTTTCCAACTCCTAGTTTTTTTTTAAAAATTGCACACAAGTTTGTAGACGAAACATTATGATACCTTGTCATTGCATTACCCGAAGCTTTGGAGCTACCTGGCATATATCATAGATAAGAGGAAATTTACAATTATTAGCTCTTTAGCTATACAACCTCGCTTTTCACCATTAAAATCTATCACTATCTAGAAATGGTTTCTGCTTCTTTAAAATTCAATGTTGAGAACGGGATGCTCTGCTAGAGGACCGGGTGGCCCAAAGATAAAAGTTTATTCAGATGTTACAGGTAACTTTTCAGCTCGTCTGCGTCAGGTATTTTAAGATATCAGAGGTGAATGTTCAGAAGCATAAACTGTAAGCTAGATATAAGCAACGATCATATGTTTCGAAAGCATATTTTGTGGATATAGTCTAGACATCTTTTATCTTTTTCTTATAGGTCATGACTTGTAGTGTTGGTTACCACTTCTGTCTACAAACTTCTGTCTCATGTGCTGCCAATCATTTCTGATACCGATGTTCCTCCTCCTAATCCGTCTTCTTCTTACTCTTCTTACTCTTCTCTCGCCGCTGCTGCTGCTGCTTCTCCTCCTCCGCCTCTTCCTGATCCTCCTCATCCTCTTCTTCTTCTTCTTCTTCTTCTTCTTCTTCTTCTTCTTCTTCTTCTTCTTCTTCTTCTTCTTCTTCTTCTTGTTCTTCTTGTTCTTGTTCTTGTTCTTGTTCGTCTTCTTCTTCTTCTTCTTCTTCTTCTTCTTCTTCTTCTTCTTCTTCTTCTTCTTCTTCTTCTTCTTCTTCTTCTTCTTCTTCTTCTTCTTCTTCTTCTTCTTCTTCTTGTTCTTGTTCTTGTTCTTGTTGTTGTTGTTGTTGTTGTTGTTGTTGTTGTTGTTGTTGTTCTTCTTCTTCTTCTTCTTCTTCTTCTTCTTCTTCTTCTTCTTCTTCTTCTTCTTCTTCTTCTTCTTCTTCTTCTTCTTCTTCTTCTTCTTCTTCTTCTTTATACATGCAGAAACACATAGGTGTGATTGCGTTCGCTCTACCGCACCGACTGCTCCATATGCCAAACACAACTGTGACACATTACAAAACTCCTAGAGAAAACCTTGAAAACTGGAGAAGCTTCGTAACCATGACTACGACCCCAATACACCCTTTGCTTTAGTCTTAGATTTACTTAACGTTCTCACGTGAATTTCTTCCACAGCCCCAATGCTATACACATTTTAAACACAGATACCAACCAATGCACTTATCGCTTTATGGTAAAGATGATGTTTAGTAGATGCCGCGTCCTTTATACTAGGCTTAATAAGAAAGGCACCCAGTCAGGCGTTTTGTGAACTCGTAAATCACCTAAAGATATGAATCCACCATTTTATGAAGCACACGGGGCCATGCCTACACACATGGCTCGACCAATCATGCATTGTAGGGATGCTGCTCATAACTAATTAAATAACAGCTTCCATTCTGGTTCAGTCGCCACGGCCTGTTTATGCGATAGCCTCAACACTGAAGTATGGTGGTGGGGGAGGGGGGACGAGCCATGGACCAGGCTGAAATATTGAATGCCCTACGAGAAGTAAGAGGTTTGTTATAGTGCATTCACATTTGTTTGCCTCCATATAAAAATCCATATCTCAATAACCAACTGAGGGAAAACTATGAGATTTAGCATATAACCATATCATCATGTCCGCCCAACAAAAACATGTTTGTTCTGGAGATTGTACAGTAGATTTCAATGTTTGTTTATATGCGGTATGTAATTTACGGGTCAGAGATTAAGTTCAGAATTTTAAATGTATTACGCCGTAGCCACACAATCAGCGTTCAATGTTGAATATTCTACGTGTTTCATGGGATTGACTTTATGCCAAGAACCCCGCGGTATTTAAACTGGGAGGGTTCAGAGGTGTCGTCAAAATGTGGGTTATTTCATGAAACCTGATTATTATTATTTTTTTTAAAAATCTTACCACTTATCGCTAATATTGAAATGTGTGAATATTTTTCAATCTGATTAAATGCGAAATTGTGTATGCACTTCAAAGCATCGCTATGAAGTTATACACATATTTTCGTATAGAAGATGATCGCAGGAAACCTGTTTTATAGTATTACAAATTCCGAAAAAAGAACAGTGCGTGCATAGGGTTTGAGTAAACGGTCATTTCGTCGATGGGTGCAAGAATATGGAATTAAACCACCCCGCAATAACCAAACGGTAGGTAGAAAGGTTATTGTAGACAGCTTTGACAAAGATGTCATTAGGCGAGCTATTATAAAAATGCTTTAAAAAGTCGCTTGAAAGTCGACATTTTCGACGTCATTGCACCGGATTCTATCCCATATGGCTCGGTCTCTTTCAGCAGCGCTGAAAGCATTGCAAAAAGCACGAACTCCGCAGCTCTAGCGATGACCCACAGAAGTCTCCGAAAAATTTAACTCATGAACCGATGGATGCGGCCCGGAATCGAACCCACAACCTTTGGAGCCCGAGTCAAAAGGCTTGACTACTTCGCCACAAAGACTCCTAAAATTATAAAAATCTTGAATTTCCTAAACGTCGAGTCCCATTACCAACTGTGAAGCGATTAGATGGATTACTCAAGCTGAAGTGTAAAATATCGTTACAGGATTGTCGACTGAGATTTCTCGAGGAATGTGGTAGATAATTGACATCACTGTGCGAATATGTGTATATTTCAACGTGAAGGATTTATCTAGTTAATTTACTTTACGTTGTGTGATTTCTGCAGTATGTACCTGATGAGATGCAGCGAAATATGCCAGGCAATCAATCGTGCAATCTATTGTTTGTGTCTTCGTTATTCAAATTCACTAAGGGAAAACATTGTTTTGCATTCATTACTGTAAAACAAGTTTGTTAGCGAGAAATCACTAGTTTTTTAAACACTAAGCATCAAAGAAATGTCGCCGCTTTCGATGATTTAAGTTGTTTTTGAACCTATCAAAGACATACTCCTTGGGTGGGGGTAAATATAAGACGGCAGGAAAAATTTCATAACGATGCAACAGACAGTTTTCAAAATAATTGATCGTGAACGACGGCATTCATTTCCGGACAGACTATAGCTGTGCCGTGTCGTGCTATGATACAGAGAGGTGCCCCCCCCCCCCCCCCCCCCCCCCCCAGGTAGCACCGTAAGGGGGCTTCATAAGTGGATAGCATTTGCATTTTTAAAGCAGAAAGAAATACATGTTAGGAGCGGCATTTCGAAGACTTTTATCATACTGAGAAAATCTACCGCACGGTACTGTTTGCGAGAACCACATGATGACTGAATCTACAACCAAGGTCAGACTGCGAGAACACAAGTTAAAAGAGGTGTGGCCAGACAATAGCACTATGCAGGAAACCAAAGAATAATAATAAATAAACACAGAACTGGTGTGGTGAGCACACGCTGCAGGATTTTCTGAGGAGGGGATCTGAGCACTGTTTGACTGAATGGTTCAATGTGTAATGAGGGTGATCTGTCGACTAACTAACTAACTAACTAACTAACTAACTAACTAACTAACTAACTAACTAACTAACTAACTAACTAACTAACTAACTAACTAACTAACTAACTAACTAACTAACTAATTAACTTACAAACAAACAAACTAACTAACTAACTAACTAACTAACTAACTAACTAACTTACTAACTAACTAACTAACTACCTACCTACCTACCTAACTAACTAACTAACTAACTAACTAACTAACTAACTAACTAACTACCTACCTAACTAACTAACTAACTAACTAACTTACTAACTAACTAACTAACTAACTAACTAACTAACTAATTAACTAACTACCTACCTACCTACCTAAATAACGAACGAACGAACTAACTAACTAACTAACTAACTAACTAACTAAGTAACTAACTAACTAACTAACTAACTAACTAAATAACTAACTAACTAACTAGCTAATTAACTAGCTAACTAACTAATTAACTAACAAACTAACTAACTAACTAGCTAATTAACTAGCTAGCTAACTAACTAACTAACTAACTAGCTAATTAACTAACTAATTAACTAACTAAATAACTAACTAACTAACTAACTAACCAACTAACTAACCAAGCAACCGACTGACTGACTGACTGACTGACTGACTGACTGACAGACTGACTGACTGACTGACTGAAGCATAAGCTTTGAGAGAAGCAGCAGAAATACATACTCAGAACAAAAGGTAATTTGCAAGGACAATATTAAAGATAACGTATTGCTGTTTTCTGTAGAGCTATTTATATCATGTTAACCGTCGTGCTAAACAACCAACCCCCGGAATAAATGATACAATTCTCTCCCTTGAAAACTTGTCCCTCTGTTTTGACAAATAAACGATTCAATGAATATCTGCCAACTGCAACACACCGAGTAATGAAGCACAAAGACTTGTAAACCTTGGATCATTATCTAAATCAAAATGATTTAAGCATACCTTTTGAAAAAAATATACTAAACAAGTAATGGCAAAACACTAATTGATAAAACCGACATGATAATTTGAAAACCAAGCATGATACATACTCGTGCTATCAATTTTCAAAGCAAGATCCGGACAGAGCAGGTTAATACGCCTTCTATATCAGACATTCGTTATAGTTTCCTAGTATCACGGGACTTATCTCATCATGTTCCTCTTGTACCTTGCGGTGTCGAGGTGAAGTATAAACATCGTGAGAGTGCCCGATTATGGGCTTCATATATCGATACTCGCATGGATGAACGTAAACAAGTATGTCTCTTGCCAACGTCATACTACCAACGAATGTTATTTATCTGAAACTCACTTGTATGTAGAAACGTGAACTCTTGGGTTAAAGTGCAACAGAGGAGTGAACAGGAATGTTATGACTCAAATCACTTCTCCCATAATACATATTTGTTTCTTCAAAGCTGGCATGGCATAGAAATCGTTGTTTTTCTTTCGCATATCCTTTACAGGACATCGCTGCCAACACCAGCATTTTACCACCGTCGTTGATTTCTTGGCAAGATTACGCTCAGTAGTTTGCCATAGCTTTCTGAGTGGCCGGCTCACTTATCCCGTAAGTTACCAACGCGGCTAGAACCGCTTCCAATTCTCGCACGCTGCGTTACCCTACGTGGATAAACGGGATTACGGAGAAAGTCGTTTAACTTCTCCGCCAGGGAGACCGGCAGAAATCGTTTATTGAGGACAATTATTATTTTTAACGTCGAATTTTCGTGTCGCATTACTGCCTCAAAGTGTTTCTCTCCGCGTTCTCTTAATGCTTGAAAATCCAAGTTCCTAAAACGTTCTAGTCCTTGCTGTCTCGCAATTTGAAAAACAAGATGCAAAGGAATTTGTATTGCGTATGTTGCTTTATACAGGGAGTCACTGAACCTGAGTTGGTAGATTTTCGCGTACCCAACCGGCGGTCATGTTGCTTTAAACAGGGAACTGCTGAACCTGAGTGGGTAGATTCTCGCCTACCCGACCGATGGATATGTTGCTTTATACAGTGGCCGCTGAACCTGAGTGGGTAGATTCTCGCCTACCCGACAGGTGGTCATGTTGCGTGAGTGTTTGGGATATATAATGAACGTTCCTGAGGAATAATGTTGTATCCCGATATTCAAATTAAAGTATTGTGTGCGCAGTCTGGTGTTTGATTTTGATACATCGTGGTTAACCAGTTGTTCACCATCACAGTTACAAGAACATACTCTAGACACAACCATAGCCACTCCATCTGTCACTCTGTCATCATTTACTTTGTGACAGCCATGTTGCTTTATACAGTGGCCGATGAACCTGAGTGGGTAGATTCTCGCCTACCCGACAGGTGGTCATGTTGCTTTATACAGGGAACTTCTGAACCTGAGTGGGTAGAGTTTCGCCTACCCAACCAGTGGTCATGTTGCTTTATACAGGGAACTGTTGAACCTGAGTGGGTAGAGTTTCGCCTACCCAACCAGTTGTGCTTTATACGGTGGCCGCTGAATCTGAGTGGGTAGATTCTCGCCTACCCAACCAGTGGTCATGTTGCTTTTTAAAGGGAGCCTCTGAACCTAGTGGGTAGATTCTCGCTTACCCAACCAGTGGCCATGTTGCTTTATACAGTGGCCGCCGAACCTGAGTGGGTAGATTCTCGCCTACCCGACAGGTGGTCATGTTGCTTTATACAGGGAACTGTTGAACCTGAGTGGGTAGATTCTCGCCTACGCAACCAGTGGTCATGTTGCTTTATACAGGGAACTGCCGAACCTGAGTGGGTAGAGTTTCGCCTACCCAACCAGTTGGTGCTTTATATGTGGCCGCTGAATCTGAGTGGGTAGATTCTCGCCTACCTAACCAGTGGTCATGTTGCTTTTTAAAGGGAGCCTCTGAACCTAGTGGGTAGATTCTCGCCTACCCAAACCAGTGGTCATGTTGCTTTATACAGGGAACTGCCGAACCTGAGTGGGTAGATTCTCGCCTACCCAACCGATGGTCATGCGTTCGATTCACAACGCCATGGAGTCTAATTTTAAAGATTGACCTGGACTTCCGGGTCGACCCAGTATAAAATTGTTACCAGGAAATATCTAGGGAAGTCAAGCTGGCAGCCTGGACCCAACAACATGACCCACATAGTGCCGACTGGTCTAGGACTCAGTGACCCAATGACCAATGCGCCTTAAGTCGCGTACAGATGTATTTCACTGTCTTAATTACTATAATTTATATTTTAAATATTTATGTCGAGGTTTCTCAATGAGCCACGTGATTTGAAGGACTTAAGGACTTTTTGTGTCGTGTCGCAAGTGGAATAAGATTATAAACTAGAATTAATTCAATCTCCTTGCACGTATGTTTGTCTCTGTGTCTGTCTGTATGTATGTATGTACGCCGGGGTCTCTCTCTCTCTGTGCGCACACGCGCGCGCGCGCGCGCGCGTGTGTGTGTGTGTGTGTGAATGCGTGTTTACGTACGTATGTGTAAATTTATCTATGTATGTATGTGTATGCATGTGCACTTTTTGCCTTTCCATGTTCACGTTCTTCCTTCTTGGTTCATTTCCTGGACTTCTAGTTTTATGTTTTTAAGTAAAGCCAATTAAGTCCTTTCATCAGTGGAACACTGAAATAGTGCATCCTATTTCACCATATGTGAGCCAGCCTGCCACAGTTAAAAAACCAGCTGAACACAAAATACTATCAGAGACGGTTGGGTACTATGAGAAAAAACAAATTGAGGAAAATGAAATAGTTTGAGCATGTAAAAAAAAAACACACCAATTTCCTCAAAACATAACCATGGCGTGAAGTGTACCGGGAAAGAGGAGAACAAGCAGATCAGATGAATTCAAAATGTGATACAATTCTTCTTCTTCTTCTTCTTCTTCTTCTTCTTCTTCTTCTTCTTCTTCTTCTTCTTCTTCTTCTTCTTCTTCTTCTTCTTCTTCTTCTTCTTCTTCTTCTTCTTCTTCTTCTTCTGCGAACAACGGTTGTTGTACATCCAATTCGGCATTGGTCCTAAATAGGATGGTTCGCTCGAGGCCTTGACAATCCTGCACTGTTTTTTTTTTTTTTCCAATGATCGCTTCAGTGGGCCATACTCCTCCCTCAGTTAAGCGAAGTCAGGATCAAAATGATGTACCAAACTGTCATTTTCTTCCTATATAGTACCTTGCGGTGTATGGCAAGGGGCTCATGAGCCTGAAGAATTAAGGCCGCCTGGCGTGTGCAGTCGCCGCGAACTGTGCAGGTTAGGGGTTTCTTTTTGCTGCCGACAGAAAAAAAAAAATTCACACCGTACCGAAGATTCGAACCTAGGTGTTCTGAAGGAGAATCCGATATTCTAGCCACTCGTCCGGCCGATCCTATATTGTTTGGTACATATTGAGGTACAAATGCATACATTGATTGTACATAATGAGGTAAATAACAATTACATATATTACTTGGTACATAATGTGGTAAATAATAAATTTATACACTGCTTGGTACATGCTGAGGTGCATAACAAATATATATATATATATTGCTTATTACATAATGAGGTAAATAACAATAACATATATTGCTTGGTACATAATGTGGTACATAACAAATACATATATTGTTTGATACATAATGCAGTAAATAACAAACACATATATTGACTGGTAAGTAATGCGGTAAATAACAAACACACATATTGCTTGCTACATAATGAGATATATAACAAATAGATTTAACAGACTCGTGCGTCAGGCATTATCATCCACTATTCGAGGATCTTCCAGTGTTTACTTCATGCTGTCAGATTTTGCTCTGGCCACATGATTAAATTGCCCTTGCTTAAGCAAATGCTACGAAGTGTTGTCTCTTTTATGCGACCTCGTCCAGAAAATATCATTCCTATCTTCATTGGAGATTGTGCACAGCGTCTACAGATACGTGAAGTGCGTATCCTCACCGATGGCAAGCCGTTCCTTATCACGAAAATTCAGATTACATTCTCATAGCCATAGCTATGAATAACCAGGAACTAGCTTACCATCACACTGAATACCTTGCTTACTTATCATCGGATCGTTCTTTCGCTCTCTCTAGCCCGTCAAGCAAGACATATGCTGACAGACAGTTGGGCACTCATTTAAACGTTCACCTCACACACGCACACACTCACAGAGTCAATCATCACCCAATGCCCAATCCTACACATACACCCACACACAAACACCCGCTGTTATTCCTATTCACTTCTAGTAGAGCTGATTATTTTTAAGTATGGTTTATTTACATTAATTTGCATACTGTTGCCGGTGTCTCCGTGAAAATATAAGAATATACCTCAGGCACTTTCATAGTTTGTATTTAGGTAAAACAGGTAATACCATGACAGATAGTGCTTTGTGAGTGTAAATTGCTAGATCTTCACCCACTCCGAGTCACAACATGATGGGTACGGTAAACTAATTCCTTTCACTGCCACATGTCCTCAACATAAAATCTCCAGAAAATTGTGAACATTAGATAAGTAAGTAAGCAAGGCTAGAATACATCAATATAATGGTATATATTGTTGCAAACATTGACAACTGCAATGTTCATACACGCGCAGAATCAAACATCTGGTACTTAGTAGCACATGAATATTGCGTTATATCTCCCTTTTATTCTACTTTATTTTTAATCTCCAAAAGAGCATAAGCCCACACTCAACTTACTTCAAACATTTATTTGGTTTTTTCCGGGATTTGAGATTTAAACACTTAGCACAACCCTCTACTGGCAACGATGATCGTATTCCGGTACGAACCTAAGGCCTTGTCCACATCCATGTCTTCCATATTGACGTGGACAAAGCCTTAATTCAAACCTCCCAAGCCTTTGCTATCTTCTGTAGTTCCCTCCATAAAATTAAAGTAGAAGACCTTTTTACACGTCCCAAGGCGTATGACACCACAAGATGTTTGTAGGCCAGTCGGTATGCGATAGCTATGGTCAGTATTGCGCGGGCCACCTTGTCTTCACATAATAATTTCTGGTACTAATTTTAGGCAACCTATACGTGGGAGATCAAGACAATTTAATCTGGAGTATCGCTGTGCCAGATCCGTCCATGCCCTGTCCATGTTATTTATCTCTGTAATTCTCTACTCGATGTGCTTTTAGGTTTCCCCCAACTCCTTGTGCTCGCTGATTCCACATGAAGGTATTTCTTGCTATACTATTGAAAGGTTATCTCCACGAGTGTTCTGTCCAACTCCGACGTCTTTTCCTCATTACTTCATTCATTCGAACTTGGTTAACTTTCTCCACAACTCCACACTGTTGATTCTTTCATACAATGTCAATCCAATATTGCACAGCCATAAATTATTGTAGGTTTGTAGTTTATTAAGAACTGTTTTAGTGGTTCTCCGTGTGTTTGAACCGTACAGCAGTACCCATTTGACGTTAACTATTCAATGTTTGCTGCTATATTTAATTTCTTTTGACCTCCACAAATTTCATAATACTTTTTGTGTTCTTATTTTAATGTCTGTATACTTAGATTGTATACTGTTTTGGTTTGTTTTGTTTTATGTGTCACTTTAATTGTACACTTTAATTGTACATGGTTACCCCATGTGCTGCAGTCTCCTCCTATCGAACACATAAGTAGAATCTCACACAGTGCACGAAATCCGAAACACAGATCAGTATACAAATGTGTGTAAACCAGAATCACACATGTTATATATATATTATATATATATATATATATATAATAAATAAATAATATATTGCATCCGTTTACTGATGTTGACTGTTACAATAAGGGCATTTAGTCCGGTCTCCCTGGTCTAGAGGTTACACTTTTTCCGCAATCTCGTATACTCTCGTAAGTAACGTGACGTTGCGAGAGAATTTGTAGCGGTTCTCTCCGCGTCTGTAACTTACAGGGTATGTGAGCCGGTCGCTCAGAAAGCAATGGCAAACTACTGAGCGTAATCTTGCAAAGAAATCAACAATCAGCTGAAAGATGCTGATGTTGACAGCGATGTCATGTAAAGGATATGCGGACCAAAAAAAAAGCCACTGTTTAGGTGTGCATTTTGCAATATGCACACGGGTCGTCGAGGATTGTCTGCACTTTTCCACGAAGGTTTTCCGCTCGAATCACTACTTCATTATCGGATGGAGCGAATATACCATCCTGATTTAATTTTAAGCCGTTAATTCAATCAGCTTTGCACGCGCAGAAATGAACATCATTACTTTTAAGCCATTCTGTCTACTAAATTACGTAAACATGAAAACTAAGACGCTCCTAATTACAATAACTTAACACACACACACACACACACACACACACACACACACACACACACACACACACATATATATATATATATATATATATATATATATATATATATATATATATATATATATATATATATACTTACTGTGAGTGTTTTGCAGGCTACGGTATTAAAGTCGTTTGCCTGAGCACTCACCACACAGTGTACACCCGAGTATTTCTATTTCGCAATCAGTAGACAAAAACAGTATTACAATTTAACTGGAGGGAAAGAAGAACTTACAGATCGAACGAACGAACGAACGAACGAACGAACAATCTTTACTTTCAAAGGGTTACAAATTGGACATGCAGGCCCGTCTTACATTTGGCCCAAACAATCGCTCATCTTTCGCTCATCAACTGTGCATGTTACAACTTCGACAATTGGATGTTGTAAACATAAACAATGCACATTACCATGTTATGAAACAGGCAGCACACTTACCCACTCACATTCATACACACACACGCACTCATATATACCTACATACATACTTACATCATGTGCACAAACTCTCAAGGTTATGCACGCACTCAGTAACATACACATACACACTCCCTCGCATACACTGCTTGCATGCGTACATACACACACAAACCCACACACACATACACACATGCACCTACATGCGCACATACACACGTACACATACCTAGACACATACACTCACATAAATACACCTGTACACGTAGATCTATCTAACAAGAACTTAATAGTGAAGGCGATTGGTTATTAAGGTAAACAGATATCTGGGCAATGAAATGTATGCAACATGTGAACAGACATGAAAATCCAGACAAGATAACTACTTGAGTGAATTATACCCGGGAGGCGAAGAAAAGGAGAAGAGGATGACCATAATGAAGAATATTTCAAAATGTGAAGGATAACTGACACATGACAGGACATATCGTTTATGACATAGAATATCTTGAAAGACTTATGGGAAACATGTTAAATCAGGACAGGAAACAGAGACAGGACATATTGCTTATGATATAGAAAAACAAGTCACTTAAAAGTCGACAGGGTCGACTTCATTGCACCACGTTTTATCCCATATGGCTCGGTATCTTTCTGGAGCTCGGAAAGCGTCGCACAAAGCACGAACTCCGTAGCTCTAGCGACGACCCACAGGGTGGGGTCTCCGAAAAATTTAACTCGTAAACCAAAGGACGCCCGGAATCGAACCCACAACCTTCGGAGTCCGAGTCAAATGGCTAGAAAACTTGGCCACGGAGCCTCCATGCTTATGATATAGAATATCTTGAAATACTTAAGGGAAACAGCATTCACATTATGTGAATATAATCAAAACAGAAACAGAGACAGGACATGTGAATTATGATATATAATATCTTGAAATTCTTATGGTAAACATCATTCACATTATGTGAATTAATCAAGACAGAAACAGAGACAGGACATGTGAATTATGATATAGAACAGTGGTTCTCAACCGGTGGGGAATTCTCCCCAGGGGAGGATTTTAGGGCGTCCCCCGGGGGGTGGGGGGTGGGTGGGGGGGGTGGGTGGGTGGAATTACGATTATTTCAAGATCGCGTTAATGCAAGAACCGATTACTTGATATTGTTTTTCCGCCCATACTTTACGATTCTATACTTCTAGCTCTTCTGAAATTCGTTTTATAACGTAAGCAGACCCACAAGCCGGTCTCCCTGGCCAAGGCGTTAACGACATTGTTAGTAATCCCGGTGTTGATTACGACGTCGTGTAAGGGATGTGCAACATTACAAAAAAGAGCATGAAATTCCGTTTTATGTAGACGTCTAGACTTTTTCTTGTATGTGTTATTAAAATTAGCTTCCATTTTTACGTTTAGTGTGTTAAAAAAAGGGGGGGGGGGCGATTTATTGGGAGGAAATACGAAAAAAGGGACGCGGGGTGGAGGTGACATTCTGAACACATGGTGAAGGGGTGCATAGACCAAAAAAGGTTGGGAACCACTGATATAGAATATCTTGAAATCCTTATGGGAAACATGTTAAATTAAGTAGAAGCAGAGACAGGACATATGAATTAAGATATAGAATATCAACAAGACCTATAGGAAAATCTTCAATACAGGACAGACTACAAATGCAGCTAGACAACTCAAGTCCTACGATATGTGAGGCGGGCATTCTAATATGTCCGCCACGTGCTTCTTTGTACAGCTTCTAGCAACAGGAAAGGGTAAAGAAACCAATAATAATGCATGAAAGAAACTTCTAAATACACTTCTTCAAATTTTTTTTTAAAACTTTGTAACAGGAAATGGCGCTGGGTGATATCCAAAATGCTAGTTTGATTAACAAGATGGCAGCGATATTTCCCACTCACATTAAAGGGTTGACAACACGACGATCATATTTCACACTCACATTAAAGGGTTGACAACACGGCGATAACTGTGTCAATACTATGTTAGCAAATGGTAAGAAAGTGATGATTACAGGGAGGTTGACACAATAATAATTCCAACCTAGTGTACGCGAATGTGTGTGTGTTTGTGTTTGCGTGTGTGTGTGTGTGTGTGTGTGTGTGTGTGTGAACGCAGATGTGTGGGCCTGGTACAGCAACAAGATTAGAAGACTATAATGTGTGCTGGTCTGTGTGCGCGTGTGTGCGTGCAGGTGTGGGCGTGCGTGTGTGAGTGTGTGGGTGTGGGAAGGGGTGGTTGAGTGGTTGCATGGTATAGCGGAAAAAAATTATAAGAAAGTGATTTGCGTGTGTGTGTGTGTGTGTGTGTGTGTGTCTATAAGTATGTGTCTGTATGTGTCTGGTAGAGCGAAATGATTCTAAGATACGTGTATGTTTGTATTTAAATGTATGTGTGTCTGTGTGTGTAAGTGTGTGTATCTATATATGTGTATCTGTGTGTGACAGGTATAGCGGCAGTATTCAAAGACGATGATGTATGTCGGCGTGTATGTGTGCGAGTGTGTGTGTGCGAGTGTGTGTGTGTGTGAGTGTTGTGTGAGTGTGTGTGTGTGTGTGTGTGTGTGTAAGTGCTTGTTAGTGCATGACTGGCATACAGGAATTATTCGAAGACAATGATGTGTATTTGTGTGTGTGAGTGTGTGCGTGTGTGTGAGTGAGTGGGTTTGTGTGTGTGTGTGTGTATGTTAGTGTGCGTGTGTGTGTGTGTCCGGCATAAAGAATGATTCTAATACAATGGTGTGTATTTGTGTGTGTGCGTGTGTGTGTGTGTGTGTGTGTGTGTGTGTGTGTGTGTGTGTGTGTATAGTGTTACATTTTTCTGTTTATATTAACAAGATTTTTTACACTGTTCTATTATTATATGTGTTTCCTGTGTTGTCAGATGTTTTATAGATTACAAACACGTTATTTTAGTAAGTAGATGCATTGTGTGCTAATTTTAGTTCAGAAGATGTCTGTGATTAGAACATTAAAATCTCTCTAAATTGAGGATTTGAATTTGCTATATGTGTGCTTCTGAAGGTAACATATATTTTCACATGTATTGTGCGCCTCTTCAACTCATAAAATATATGTACTCCATTTATTGGTAATGAAGCTAACATATTACAACATAGATATTTAAGAAACTTTACCATGCGATTAATAACTCTCAGAATTTACGTGGTTTTAACAAATTCAAGAGATTTCCACTGCTAATTTAAAGTAATGCAAATATAGATACGATGGCTTAACTCGAATCCTCAGAAACGGTTATTAGCACTCTAGCATCAAATATGTCTGTCTGCAGTGGATGTCAGCATGATCGAATGGACAAACATCCGGTGTGTCGATGCTGATGTAGTGGGTGCAACCCCTACACCGGTCAGTTGGATTAAAATGGTGACTTCTCGTCCTTGATTTGGGGACGCAAAAATTACAATTACCTCTGAAATCGGTGGGGCTTCGCCTAACGGCGAGGGACACTGACAAAATAGAAAGTTAATCCACACGCAAAAATCAGCTTAGTGCACTAGAATCAGTATCACGTTATGGACTTCTCTTCAGTTTGAAGCGAGCAAACGCACAAACAAAAATACGTCTGCATTATTAACTGTTTATTTTTGGATTACAACATAGGCCAATCTGGATCAACATTCATAAATGTCTTTATGAATAAAGTGTGTACCTATCATTGGAAGAGACATTTAGAGTAGAAAAATGTGTGGACTATACTCGAGGTATCACAGTAATTACAATTATTTTCTTCTGTAACAAAAGCTGCTAATGGCAGGTAGAACGAAACACAAATGACAGGTACAATCATTACATACTTGTCTGCATTTTCATCTGTTAGCGCTTTTCTAACGAAAACTAAACATAACTGCATTCATCATGTGCCATGCCGATAAGTGTTGGCGGTCATTGTTCACCATCTCACTCGATCACCAGAGTCGTGGATGAGCTCTGTGTTGTTGTCTCGACCATACCACATGCTCAAGCCATCTAGGTATTTACTTCTCTGCCTTCCCCTTGTTCTCTTCCCGAGTTCACCAAGTTCTACAATTTACTTCTTCTCATAACGTGACCAAAAATGTTGACTGTCTACGTCTAATTTCTCTAATCCATGTTACGATTTTTATTTGCTTCTTGTAGGACTTAACTAGGAGTTTTATCAATACGTGTAATCATGTTGGAGATTTTAACCTTTGTGCATTCTAATAGTGCGTGCAGTGTATTGATCTCATTATTATTATTATTATTATTATTATTATTATTATTATTATTATTATTATTATTAATATGTCAGGTCTTAGTCAGATATGACTGAGCTACCGTATGACAGTAGACGGTACTACCTGCTTCTGTTAGCGCCTAATGTTTGGCGGCGATTACCAAACCCGACACCCCCACATTGTGCCAACGCCTTCGGGCGGAAGAGCTCAACTGGGAGGATACAAGCCTTATCGTGGTGTGATGAAATGCAACCTAAAGACTAAATGCCATGGCAGGGCAGACCAAGCCCAAAGCCTTTGTTGGTAGCTTGTCTAGAATCAAAACTCCGACAGGCGGACAGTTAGAGCATTGCTTTGCTGATCCGGCAGCTTCTGCAGCTTGCCGTGTTCCAGAAGTACTGGTGCCACCTTTCCTCTGGAGTAAATTAGACAGTCCAAGAGAGGGATGCCGGTCTCTCTGGCTGTGGGGTTACAACACTTTCTCTCTGTAATCCCGTTTATCACGCAGAGTCTCGTAGCGGAGCGAGAGCTGAGGCGGTTCGACCCCCGCTCGTGACTTGCGGGATACTGAGCCGGCCGCTCAGAAAGCAATGGCAAACTACTGAGCGTAATCTTGCCAAGAGATCAACATACAGCTGAAAGATGCTGGTGCTGACAGCTAAGTCCTGTAAAGGATATGCTAAAAAAAAAAAAAAAAAAGAGAGGGATCATGCTGCATGGGGAGCATATGGTCTCTAAATTCAGCACAGGATTTGTGTTAAGGAGAGATAACTCCATTTTACAAACTATCGTCTGTCAAGACTGCCAGGTGCCAGTCATAGTCACAGTAGTATTAATAATCTGCCCTGAAGAAGTTTTTTGCTACGGGTCTGTGGTATGGTTAGCCATCACATTTCGTAGGCCTGAATGCATGGAGGGAGAGGCGGCCAGACTTTTCCTCTCTGAGCGACAAGCGAACGCACTAGTCGAACCTTCGTTCTACGGCGGCAAGGACATTTTTAGCGTAGCTCCACTATCAACTACACTAACACGCCCGGCAACAATGTTGCATGTTATCTGCAAGACATTGATATCAATCCCAGATTGATTTTCTCGCAATTTTACATTTAGTAATTTTCCGTTGCCGGTCTCTCTGGCCGAGGGGTTACAACACTTTCTCCGTAATCCCGTTTATCACGCAGAGTCTCTTAGCTGGCGGGAGCTGGAAGCGGTTCGACCCCCACTGGTGACTTGAGGGATAACTGAGCCGGCCGCTCAGAAAGCAGTGGTAAACTACTGAGCGTAATCTTGCCAAGAAATCAACAGATAGCTGAAAGATGCTGCTGCTGACAGCGATGTCCTGTAAAAAGATGTGCGAATTTAAAAAAAAAAAATTAAATTTTTCGTTACTTTCTGTAATAGAAGTCTTCGTGTAAAACCAACTAACCAGGTAAAATTAACCCACATCCCCACAGTCAGCGCACACGACATTTAAGCACGATCGCATTAAACCCCACAGCTAAGCTGACCTTTTACTGTACAGTCGACTTTTTTTCTTTAAACTTCTAGGGGGGTGGGGGGGGGGGGGGGGGGGGAGTGCTGTCTGTACCTGACACGGCAGTTGTCTAGCTCTGATCAGTCGTGTCTGTGGCATTAATTTTCCTACCCACTCGGTTATATATCTGTGCTGTGTTTCTTCAAGCCTGATTCCAAGTGAGTGCTTCCGAGCTGATTACGTTAGATGTTTCCTTTTATTTTGTTTTTGGAATAGAGATATTCTGTACATAGTTTGTTGCATTAGAATATTTAAAAGCGGGTGGTACATACTAATTTTGTAATATGTCCCTAAACCGACATTCTACAAGATGTGTACATACAAGAAAACTGCCTCTTAAGCGGTGTAATGTGTCGGAAACTGACATGTTTTGGCCATATAGCAGCCACATTTGTTTTCGCGAAAAACAGCTTAGCTGGAAGTTGAGATAGGGGTGCAGCAGCACGAAGAAGGACACGGGACATTGAGTACGAGAGTAAGAAACTACGTATAATTCAGCTCTATAATATTACTTTTATTTAACAGCTGTACCAACCTTCTGTAATTCAGCGTTAATATAGATGTAGTGAAGATGAACAATTGTATATCCTATTATAACGATTGTTTTGTTTTTCTGTTTGGTACAATGCAGCACTAATGCGAGTGTTGCTCATTCTCAATGTATAAGCATAATCAACTTATTAGTTGCATGAACTTAACTGTTGTAGAATGTAACAACTCCTATTTGGCACATTACGAGAAGCCAAATATGCAATACCGAGAAAGAGCACAATAGACGCTAATTGATGTGGTAATGAGATTAAAAAACAACAGTAGCATTGTTCAGATGCTCTCATATTTTGCAAATCTTAAAATTCGAAGGGATGAACCTGCTGTAGAAACCTAGAACAGATGCAGAAGAATTAACTAAAACCACATGAATCAAGTAATGTTTGAACCTTAACCAACCAGCAAGTACAATAGACCCAAGTATATACATGGAAGAATTGTCACATACCTGTGCTTGTGTTTCTGTCTCAACAATTATAGGTTTTGTTGCTTGCATTCTGTGTCCATTCTGATGCTTGCTGAAAGAAACATAAAATGCCGTGAAGTTACTAAAGGATTATGCATGCGTTACAAACGACAGTTCATCGTCGTCATCATCTTCTACTTTTGCCGTCAAGCGTCGCGGAGAGGAATAGTTGACGTTTCAGCGTCCGATGGCAGGCAATGGATAGTGTTATTAAGTGGGTTTGTACAATGTCTTTGATGTCGCCAATCCATTTTCTTCTCGGGCGTCATCGTGCTCTCGGATCAGATCTTTGTTTGACTTAGCGTCAGCGTTGGCAACTCAAGGTGTTACATTCTAACTAAGGTCTAAATATTTGATCTTATGTCTTTCAATACATGGGGCACAAAATATTGATCACACTGTATGTCTGATAACATTATTTCTTACTTTATCTCGGATAGTTAAGTTGGTAGTTCTTCTCACGCATCTTACCTAGTAGGTGTTTGATTTTTCTTAAGTATCAGTGATTTTGATAATGTCCAAGTTTGACATTGGTAGCATAGCGTTTGTGTGAATATGTTATTTATTATCTGCCTCTTTGTGGATATTGGTATGTTTGAATGTTTCAGTATGAATGATAGATGTCATATAAGCGCACATGATTTTTGATATCTGATTTAGATTTCTCTGTCTATTCTGCCATCTTCTGTGATCATACTTCTTAAATACTTAAATTATTTAACCTATTTCAGAAGATTACTATTTATCAATGTATTTACATATTTCGGAAATTTACTATTTATCAGTGCATTTAGTTGATCACAAGATCTGCTAACTTGCATTACTTCCTTTCTGCATGTATTTATACTCATATAGTATCTGCTGCATGTGAACTCAGCTTATTTATATAATTTAACAGTCTGCCCTCGTCGCTGTAAAACAGGTACTGATCGCCTGCAAATAAACTCTCATTTATTGCGGGAGGATCTGTTGTTTCCTTTAAAGTTCGACATTTTCTGAAACGGGTCTGTCAAGGCTTGCTTCTTTGGATACGCTATCTATGTAGATATAACGGGACAAGGGAGAGCACACATCCCTGTCTCACTCCTGCATTGACTGTACACATACCTGATATATCTTATTGTTTACGTATTGCACTTAGGCTCGAGTTATACACGGCTCTGATATTTTTTAGTAACTGTCAACGAAAGCTGACAATGCTTTAAAAATAAACATGAAGATATATTGTAACTGAAAATCCGTCACAGTTGACTGGTGACACACTTGATTTACACATTGTAACCAACCCGGAGCATGTTTTCAGTATGGCGTGGCCGTGGACCGTATCCTTCAAGTCTGCGCTACTCCCACATAGGTCACTCTTGGACTAGGGGGTGGAGGCTATTCACAGTGACATACCTAGAACCTGTATATTTAACATTCACACCCAAGCTTAATCTTAGCCAGCCAGTATGTACTGTCTCGAATAATCTGGTCAGAAGATCTCAAGTTGTCATTCCCAGATTACATATCCAATAGCTTATGAGCTTGGAGGGGTGGAATGAGAGCTTGACAACACGATTCACTTGTGATCCGAGTTTCACACACGGGGAAAGGAGAGGGGGCATCCAAGAAAGAGTCTTCACGAACCCCATGTCAATGTATGAGGACCATGTCCGGACTTAGGCGACCTGCATCGAACTTTAAAGATAAACTTCACAACGTTCCTGAGTATTCGCAAATTTAAAAAAAAAGAAGAAAAGAAAACAAGCAACACATACTTGTGATACCCGAGATGGCACTCATTGTATCGTTCATGGAACAACGCAAAGAAGCCAGTGGCTTGCATGAAATGTCTATGTGAATATTGATGAGATCTCTGAGAAAGAAGACAGTAACAGTAAGAAGTAATATTCAAATATAACATTTTTCTCAGCAGAGGCAACAGAAGTTAATGATTATCCGGAATCAACATATTTAGTTCAGTGTTTGTGACCAGGAATTGGCAGACAATAGTTGTAATATAATGCCTGGAACTGATCGTTTGCCAAGAAGGCTGTGAGTGGAATCGATTAAGTTTATAGTGGTGCTTGAGATTCCATTCAGACATCGCTACTGTTCTTTTAAGAGTCGCACGTCTATGATAGAAACGATCTTTCATGAGTCGCCTGTTGGCCGTTTTTACAGGGATTATTGTCTGCTCTTAATGCATGGCATGCTCTAGAAGTATGCGCTGGATTTGGGAAAAAGCAGTATAATATCTCACACAAATAGCGAGTTATGTGAATGGCTGTTGTTTTGTTTTTTAAATATCGGTTTTGTTAAATATCCGTAGCATAATCTCTTAATGGCACAGAGTTGTGATTTATTGTTGTTGATTGTAAGGAAATAAAGGGTAGAAGTAATAAGATACATTGTCATGTGAATTACTGTACTACGCAGCATCGGAGATACATTTGCAGCTGAAGTAACCTTTCTTCTGTATTACCCAGGGAGGAATAAATTAGTTTCACGTCCCTCAATGGACGTCACAATCAACCCCGGCATCTTTGGCTGTGTGCGATTTACACGGCAATTTTTACGTTCAGTAATTTATCATTGATTTCTGAACGACCAACCCTCGACTCTGTATGTCCAGGAATTGTGAAACGCGTTCAATGCCCCTTAGTCACATCGCCGGTATATTACCCAGAATGAGAGACAAATGTGCTACATAAACATGCTATCTTTTATTGCCCATCCTGGAAGACAGATTTGCAAAGTAGACATTCCATCTTCTGATCGCTTTCGTTTCTCTATCTTTATAGACTGTAGAAGTGTGGCCTCTGAAGTAGGCAGTAAAGATCATTTAGGGAAGAGGACAGATGCATATGTTTGTAATTCGTTTAATAGGATCACTATCATTGCTCACGGTTATCTCCTTAAATTGTTGTTTTCTTCATAGATCAAATAACTAGTTTCTCTGCACAATACAGGAACTCATACACGAACTCATACACTGGCCAGAAGTCACGAGGTGCTGAAGTGTTCAATCTGCAGTAGTCTGACTTCGCTTGACAAGTTCTCAATGGATTATGGGGAGAAGATGTACACAATTGTGTGACCTTTGGTTGCCATGTTAATTTGTTTATAAAGAGGATATCGTGATACATCTGAGCGATGAACCCCCACAGGGAAATTGTTTGTGGTTGATTGGTTTAATGCCTCACCGGGAAATAGTTGTTGGTTGTTTGGTTAGTTGATTGTTGGTTGTTTGATTGGTTGGTTTATTATGAATCCCCTGAAAGAGCGTGTACTTTAACTGTTAAGTTAATTGACAGGGCGTTCAGGTAGCCTAGTCCCTGAATAGGATTTGCATTTATCGTTATGAGGTCGGCCTATTTTGCCCCCGGCCATGTAGCAAATTACCATTTCTACGGTTACTGTGGTGCAAGATGTCCTTCTCCTTCCCGGGATGTGCAATACCTGGACTGAGACGTCATATCGACGGAAAGGCTTATTCTGATGCTGTGAGGAATTGGACCAACGTTAACAATGTTTCATCCACGGGTTTTAGGTATTTTATTATCTAAGGACTTTACGCAAATGCCTAGGGAGACAATTGTGTAAGAACAGGCAGAAGACGAGTCTAAGGTCCGTGCTGATATAGTAGCCTGTACATACGTCTTTATTAAAGTGACCCAGGTTCAGTTCGTATGTGAGAGTCCAGGGCTATTGTTATTGATTTCGTTGGTCTCAAAATCTAGGA
Source organism: Cepaea nemoralis (assembly GCA_014155875.1). NCBI lineage: Eukaryota > Metazoa > Mollusca > Gastropoda > Stylommatophora > Helicidae > Cepaea > Cepaea nemoralis. Next base: position 209,282 of record JACEFZ010027805.1, on the reverse strand, counting down.
ACAGGGTATTATATATTTATATAGACAGCCATCATATGTCAACATGTGACGAGGATAATGAGGAGATATTTTCGCTGAAACCATATGTGTGTGTGTGTGTGTGTGTGTGTGTGTGTGTGTGGTGTTTGAGTGTGTGTGTATAAATATATATATATATATATATGATTGCTTCCATGTGTATTGATTCCTTTATTTCATGGCTACTTTAAACAAGTTGCATAGGATCAGCATATACATTGCCAATTGTGGAGGGAATATATAAGTTGTAACAGTTATGAACAATCGCTACAATTTCAAAACTCGTTTATGAAATTGTAATCAAATTTTGCCCCTTCTAAGATCTCTGGAAATCATTGCATGCACTCAGTTCTTTTTCTTATTTATTCTCATTTTCTGAGCCTCAGACAACTTAACAAGATATTAACGTCTAAACTAACCAAATCTTTATTTCATTCCTGCATACATATGATCGGGTAAATTATATTTTTAAACATAGAATCCACAAGCAAGAAGTTGCACGATTTATTGTCTGGAATATTTCGATGCATCTCGTCAATTGCATTATGCTGGATTATTAATCGTATGAAGTGAATGATTAAATACTATTTTGGCTCAGATACATAAAACATGTAACCCCTGACAATGTTCGATTGTGGAACAATGTTCATACCTACTGAAACACTGCGTCAATCAATGTAAACATCTTTATGTCGGCACAACCCCAGTTGTCAGATGTCTATGATTCATCCAGTCACTTCAAATGTTTTCAAATTGTGCCGTATGACGAGATACGGCAAAATAGGTCAGGCAATAATCCGTGCAACCTATTGTTTGTGGCTTGTGTGATTAAATCTACTAAAGGAAAGCATTGTTTTGAATCCGCTTTTGTTTACTACTGTCCACTGCACTCTGATAGACAGGCTTGAATTAACGATTTCCTCCTTGTACAGAAGATAACAGACATTTCCGTGAAGAGACTTCATAGAAATAATTAATATCCTTTTAATTTATTTTTGATGTTCAATTAATTCTTATAACTATAATACGAGTTTTCTGTTTTCTGCTGTTAATGTCCTACAGTATAATGTTTTCCTGAATGTTATTAAACGTATTAACGTATTAAGCAAGTCCCTTTAAGTTTCTCTGCATGTTGGGTCGCTCTTTGAAAAACAGATTTCAGAACTCTGCAATGGAGCGTTCATGAGATGCAGTTTAATCCACGAGACTAAACGACTCCACATACAATGACCTGTCTGCAGTTGGTAACCCCCGTAACATTATCCCAGAACGGACTCCATGGAATGATGTACATAGACTATCTGGATGCATCCATACGAAAATGAAAAGAATATTGGACAAGGAAGAACATGACAGTTTACAACGAAGTTTTCTTGATGATAAATACCCACTGGACCTTTGTGTCCGAGTCTACACAGACGTGTCAGCACAAAATGCGGTTAAAGATGGGGGAGCAGGAGAGTACATAGAATACCCAGGTAGTGCTAAGAACATGACCAGAGCACCAAGGAGAAAGTACTGCCGTAACTATGAAGCAGAAATCCAGCCAATTAATATAGCAGCAGATATATTACTAAATAACAACCATGGTAAACAATCTATTTTGCTATTGACAGATGCAAAATCAGTACCTGAAGCTCTCCATTCTGATACATTACCAATACTATGGACCCACTATATGAACTACGTAACCAACTTAAAGTCACCATACAGTCTATACGATCTCACTGTGGTGAACCCGGATACAAGAGGACGGATCAACATTCTAAGAAAAATCTAACATACGGGCAACCTGGTCTGCCAGTCATACACCACCAAATAAAAAGAATCATCACATCAATCCGAAAACCATCAACACCAATAAAATACAATTACATTTATTTTTGGACAGGCCAGAACAAAACATTGTTGTGTGCCTCAGAACAGGACACAGTCGATTACAAAACCACATTTATGCTAACAATACGTACAATCGGCAAATCACACATGAGCACATATGTAGTGGTGCCGCAGACAAAAGAACACACAATCTCCAAGACAGCCTGGAATAGGACATGTCTAGGCAAACCTTGTATTCTAGAGGATCAATAGTGTAAGATAAACTCCATAGACCACAGAGTGAACTTAGAAATACAGTGAATCTTGTGCGAGAGACATCATTGCAAATATAGACAATCAATTTCAAGAGAACGAAAGAAGAAGGGGATGCATCATCGCATTTCCATTTTTTTTTTTGCGAATATCATTTTTTTTCATATTCTCAAAACATGAACGTCTATCATCCTCACCCTAGGTGATGTATATATCCTGCTTATTTAAAATGTCATTCGTACTACCTTGTCCTCTTTCCATTGAAATTGACTTATTTACTTCTTGAAATAATATTTTATTACATTCTTTGTTATTTTCTTTACTTTCTTGCTATGTCGTTTGAATAATTTCTTGATTTTCTTCCTAAATTACATGTCGTCTATTTGTTTTAACACGATGCACTTCCGTTTGTTAATTCTGCACCAACATACATTGATGTGACTTATTATTTTAATTTGCTTTCAGGACCTTGACTACCACTATGCATTTCATTTATTGATGGTTCTTTCTTTCTGTATTTATGTCCTATAAGTTTACTTACGCTCTGCAATTCCATATATCGATATTTTCTTACTCTTTTAATTCCCATCTGAAAAGAATAGTTAGTTTCAGTTCACTAATATATATATGTATATGTATATAGTGCACGTGTGGTTTGGCGTCGCAGACAGCAGAGCACATACTCCAGGATTGTCCAAACTACAACATATCCAGGCGAACTTTCTGGCCTAGAGAAACAACAGTGGAAGATAAACTCTATAGACCGCTGAGTGAACTAAAAAAGACAGTTAGATTCATACAAGAGACAACATTGCAGTTATAAACATATTTCAGGCGAACGAAAGAAGAAGAAGAAGAACTAATACATTGATCTTTCTTACTAGCTTGATTTCTTTCTAAAAAGTTTACTTTCTGCACTGCCATACATTGATGTTCCTTACTCTCTTGATGTCCTTACAAGAAGTGTATTTACTTTTGGTTGGTCGATTAGCAGAAGAAGAAGACCACGACGAAGAAGAAGAAAAAGAAGAAGAAGACGAAGGAGACGAAGAAGAAAAAGAAGAAGAAGAAGAAACAGAAGAAGAAGAAGAGGAAGAGGAGGAGGAGGAGGAGGAGGATTAAGGCGAAGAACTTCATGAAGCCTGGTATTTGTAACAACTGTACTTGTGGAACGATTACAATCCACTTTGCTAGTATGCAGGTTAAAGTGTTTTTTGCAGTATGAATTCTTAATTTCTGGCTTTATATAAATCGCAGATAGCCACAGTTTTTCTGTTTCCTTTCGGTGTTGTTTATTATGTTAAGTTCTGTAGCTGTCGTTTTTATCTATCGTTCGTTCTTTCTGTCTTTTCTCTAATGTATTTGGTGAGTTTTGCTATCTTTAATTCTGTCATTCTCTTCTACAGGCCTTTCTCTCTTAATTTAATTCCCCCTGATCCGAAAGCGTTGTGATAATTCTCGGATCTATTTCTTAACGCTTTCAGCTCCAAATTTGTCAAAACAGCAGATTTAATCCCCTATATGTGATAATCTTCTCAGAATCTTAACTGTCAGGGTGTCAAGAGTATTAGCGAGGCAAGAGTAAACGAAATGTGTCTCCTCTCTGTCTGCACCATGCAGTTCTGTTGTTTGCGTCTTGTTCGTTGTTATTTCCCTACATGTAAATATTTTGAAGGCGCCTTTTTTTCCTTTACATATATCTGCTGTTTTTTTTTTTTCACACTTCCCTTCTAATTTCTTGCTTAAAATCTCCAAGTTATCAGTTGTTTCTCTGTCCCCTCTAAGATAATAAGATTGATGGATTTGTTTTGAGTTAACAATGCCGGTCTTCTGCCTCTAATCCGTAGCTAAAACATGATATGTCAATGTGTCCACATGATATGTCAATGTGTAACTTCTGCAAATGTGAAGGGCATGTGAGATATCGTCAGCCGTAGGAGTCGGACATGCCAAAAAGGAGTAACATTGCTGATACTGCCATTGGGGTGTCGGGTGTTGGGCTTTCGCATATTCTATCTATGCCAAATTAGAATCAGCGTGATGGTTAGAGAAGTAAATAACCGAATGACTTGGCCACATGGCATAATCGAGACAAAAACACAGAGCGGATCCACGACTCTGGTGATCCTGTGAGATGATGAAACATGAACACCCACGCTTATCGGCATGACACATGTTGATGATGCTGATGGTTAAGTTACCATTTTTGTTGCCTTCTAGTCCAGACAATTCCCAGAAAATGATTAACATTGTGTGGTACCCTTTTGTATGCGGCTGGGTCGACTCCAGAACAGAATGGACTGGAACAAGTAACCCGGCCTCTATTGGGTCGACCCCAGAACAGAACTGACTGGAACAAGTAACCCGGCCTCTGTTGGGTCGACTCCAGAACAGAACTGACTGGAACAAGTAACCCGGCCTCTGCTGGATCGACTACAGAACAGTACTAGCTAGAACAAGAACCTCGGCCTCTGCTGGGTCGACTCCAGAACAGAACTGAATGGAACAAGTAACCCGGCCTCTGCTGGGTCGACTCCAGAACTGAACTGACTGGAACAAGTAACACGGCCTCTGCTGGGGAATGCACCCGCCCATTGTCAGGGAAGGTAAGAACATGAACCACTATGCCACCGAGTGCTAGAAATGTAAGGCCTTCCAATGTATTTAGCTACGGTTTTCTGCTTCCCTAGGACACGAAGTTGTGGACCTGTGCTTTTCCGTATTTAGCGCACCGATGACATGGGTAGCACAGTGACTAGTACCTTTACCTGGCGGTCGGGCGGCCATCTGTTCAAATCCCCATCAACGCGGATTCTTTTTTATTTTTCACATTGACCTGTAGTCCCAGCCTTCAGTGGGTACCATAACATGTCATCGGAAGTAAAAGCGGACGGCTTGAGGTGGACATCACATATCAAATATTCATTGGGTTATAAAATTATTGGCGCCAGTAGTAACCAGCTACATACTACCCAATAGGGATGTTAACAAGAGTCCTCTATGTTGCCTAGAGCATGTATTTTATACATACAGGATACTGACAGAAAGAAGTATCGGGATCGATGGCTAAATAGCAATACTACATCAGACTAGTGCCTCAGTGTTACGAAATAATCACGGAACTCATCTCATCTCATCGTGTTCCTCTTGTGCCTTGCGGTGACGAGGTGAAGTATAAACATCGTGAGAGTTCCTCCGAAGTCGGAGAGTGTCTGCCTGCACGGCGAGGCACCACCAGCCTGCACACCAATAAGCCAGACATAAGACAACGGATACTCACGTAAACCTCAGGTCCTGTTTGACATCATACTGATGTTGGACAACAGGATGCCTTCATCCGACATACAGGACTTCACGCTGGAGTTCACAGCCAGCGAACACAAGCAGCAAGCATCGTGAGAGTGCCCGATTATGGGCGTCATATATCGATATTCCCATAGACTCTGCTATTCCCTCCGTCCAACGTTCGGCCTCTTCCTCTGTTTCCATCTGGTCTGTACATCATCGCTTGTTGTGGTATGCTGTTGAATGGTAACCTACTTGCATGGCCAAACCATTTGACTTGCTGCTTTCTAATAAAATCTAGTGCTGCTATAACCCCGACTTTAGTCCTGATTTCTTAATTTCTGATCTTATCTCTTCTTGATACGTTGAGTATTCTTCTCAGGAATCTCATTTCTGTTGTGATTTTTCTTTTCTCTTTTTCTGTCATTGTCCAGGTTTGGCATTGGGAGCGTAGAGTTGGTAGGAAGATTGTGTTGTAAAGTGCTTTCTTAGTAGTTATTGACACATGTTTGTTCTTTAGTATTGGTGCCATTTGTCCAATGAGTTGGTTTGCCTTATTGCATCTATTTTCGATCTCGTCTTCTGATCTGCCATTTGATGATATTATACTTCCTAGGTACTTGAAACTCTTTACTTGTTTCAAGGGATGTTCGTTTAGGTGAATTGTTAATGTTTGTTCTTCTTTAGTTATAGTCATTACCTCTGTTTTGCTTGTGCTAATTTTCATGTTATGTTCCCTACACATTTCGTTTAGACTATTCATGTGGTCTCGTAATTCAGCTTCTGATTTTGCTATTAGTGCTTAGTCGTCCGCAAACAGGAGTTCTCTAATGGTTAGATTTGCAAGATGGTTCTTCTTCTGTGTTCTCGTCATGTGGTATTCTTGCTATCTCTGCTTGGCTGGTTTCTTTACATATGTTGTCTATATATGTTATGAACAAGAGAGGGGACAGGACACAACCTTGTCGTACCCCAGATCTTATGGTAAAGGGTTCTGAGTGTCATCCAGTTGCTCTCACGGAACTAATAAGAAATATATCCTTTTAGCTGCAATTGTATCGATGAGGCAGAAAATAACACAGCCAATCAAGAGGGCAAGAAACTATTCTAGGGGAGATATTTACGCGAAGGGAAGAAAGCTGCGAGGAATCTAGATCGACCTCTTTTCTGTCATGGTATGACAGAATCACTAATGTAGAACCTCGTGGCAGAGCTAGACGTATTACAGCGAATCAACAGATGAGAACAGGACGCCGGCGCTGGATGGGACGCACTTTGAGAAAATCTCATCTGAGTATACGGTCTTTTTTCTGACACCCACAGGACAAACGAACTAATGGGAGGTCTAAAAACACAATGAAGAGAATTAGCCACAGAGAAATAAAATCATATGTGGAGAACTTAGAGGAAGGTGCATGAGGCAATAAAAGATAGGATTCCGTGGTTAGGAGTGGTAGAGGCTCGTTGCTCCAATGAGGACTGCATAGCAGCAGAAGAGAATTAATTCAATAATATCCACAATAAATAGTGGGGGTGTTTGGAGTGTCGCCAACCATGTTGTTAACCAATCCGTCAACCATCAGGCATGCATGAAACACCATATTCCCCTAGCAAAAGACACCCCCTTGGGCATTAAGCTGGATTCTGTCGACAATAAAATACCTAAAACACGCGGAGGAAAAATCACCAGCCCAGGACCAACCCCAGTTAGTCCGGTCACCACCTGGCTACACTTAACATGCCTCTCCACAAGCTGTCGTGTTTTGTCGTTACACTTTTAAACAGATTTTTTGGGTATGGATGTGTGTGTATGTGTGTTTGGGAGTGTTATGTGTGTATGTGTGTGTGTGTCTGTGTGTGTGTGTGTGTGCGCGCGCGCGCGTGCAAATGTCTGGGGAAACACAGTCTTCGAAACTGAGTTGAGTTAAGTTCAAATAAGAAACTACATCACTGCACTCAGGACATTCCCATTCGATTGAAAGTTATTCTGGTGATCCCTCTCAGTTTTGAGTTTTGTCCAGAATACCTGCAGTATACCCGCCATGTCATTATTTCCACATACACACTCAGTTTGTTCCTCTGCCTTCTTCACCTGGTCCCGCAGGCGCTCGACTACCTCTACCTTGTCTAGGTAATCTATCACAAAGAGGTGCATCACCTGTCGGCCTATCAGTCTGTTCACTCTTCCGCACTCAACAAGGGCAAATAATCCATACAATTCTCACAATCTGTGACCTCTGAAGCGAGTTCAGCCATTACAAGCGAAACATTCCTTTCTCAACCTGTTTGAGTTGAGTTGAGTTAACAACCGACATCACTGCACTCAGGAAATTCTGATACGTGCTACGTCCCCTCATTCAACAGCCAGCGAAGAGTCATACATCACCATTCGTTTGCACCGCTATCTGATTAAAAGTTATCTTGGTCTTCCCTCTCAGTTTTAAGATTCTTCAAGAACCGCTGCCAATCCCCCGCAATTTCATTCTTTCCACATATGGGTTCTCAATTTCTTTCCCCGCATTCTCCACCTGATTGATTGATTGATTTAGGAACCGACATCACATCATTCGGGTCTATCCCATAAGCGCTCCGTCCCCATCCTCAGCAGCCAGCGAAGAGTCCCAACACAATAGTACCAGTAGCAATCTGATTATATATCCATCTCACCTTTCCTATGAGCGTCGAGCGTCGACCAGATCTCCTCGTTACTCCTCACTGCCTCATTCTTGCCAGACCATGGTGATCCATTTGCTCCTCCGAGATGTACACGTACTCCCACAAGGCCGCAATCACGTCTGCCTTGTTATGCATCAATACTCCACCAAGCTCTGCAGAACCAGACAATCTGTCCGCCTGTTCATTTCCAAGCACACCGGCATGCCCCGGAGAACATATCCAGGCGATGCTTGCCACTCATGACCTCCGAAGCGAAGCAAGCCACTCTGCACGAAGCATGCCTGTCCTGACATTCCTCAGCATGCTTTCTGAGTCAGTTACAACCATGGTGTGTGTGTGTGTGTGTGTGTGTGTGTGTGTGTGTGTGTGTGTGTGTGTGTGTGTGTGTGTGTGTGTGTCGTATTCTCCATCCAGCGGATAGCTGCAGTGACCGCCTCCCTCCACCTGGTCCCTTATGCGCACAACCCCCCCCCCTTTTGTCCATAGGACAATCTACCACCAAGAGGTGCATTCCCTGCCAGCACGTTAGCCTGTTTATTCCTCCGTACCCCCGCATGGTCAGGGCAAAATATCCATACAATTTTCACAATCGGTGACCTCTGAAGCGATGATAGCCATTCCACACAAAACATTCCTTTCTCCACCTTACTAAGCATACTCTTTGAATCCGTAATGAATACAATGTGTGTTGCAGTAGTCTCCTCTAGCCAACGGAATGCCGCTGTTACTTCTTCCACCTCCATTCTCATGCAGGAGGTCGTAGTCTCATAAGCCAGACTCTCCCTTTTCAAGACTCGTTCAATAGCCTTTGCAATAAAACCTCAACCTCTACGTCGGTTTCTCACCACTGACCCATCGGTGTAGATATATTTGATGTTGCTTGCACTCGCTGGCTGTGTAACTCCAAGCGTGAAGTCCTGTATGTCGTATGATGACATCCTGTTGTCCTTGTCACTTTGATGTGTGTTACTCTAGATCAATTGTTGCACTTCAAACTCAGTGCGACCCGCTGCCCATTCTCTGCACGTTACTTCGTATACTTTGAAGTTATTACAACAGAGATGCGCCTCTTGCAGATTAGGAAGCGCTGATGTAGCGCACTAATAGTAAGAAGAAAAAATCGTTGACTTGTTTATGCACACTTCCATACCAATAGTGAACGGAAGAGATTCTTTCGACTTTCAGTAAACATTATATGTGAAATTACCGCGTTTAAAGCGATATTATTTCTGATTAATTTGTTGGGAAGAGGTTCAATGATTAATGTTGTAGGTATAAAGTACAATAACTAGCTAGTTGTCTAATACATTGAGTTCATTCATCATGTAGTTGGTACGTTATTGTCACAATACACAGCAAAGACTCGATCCTGCCTCTATAGCCTTGACTCGGGGATAATCACCATGTGGCAGGTCCCTTGTTGGAACTCGCATCGAGGGGGATTTCTAATGTTGACCCCGGGTCCCAGGTCGGCCCATCCTAAAATAAATACTCTGAAATGTCTTGGAAAGCCAGGGTGGTCTGGTGATATTGACCACATTAGCACTCAAGTGCCCATTGATTTATAGGAATCTGAGACTGGCACTATATTCCCGATACGCCCCATGGCGGATACAACTGCCCTGCCACTATTTCGAGCACCCATGCCTCCATGAATGTTCACTTTACGCCACCGTGATCTTCAATATGGGGAAAGTATTTTAGTTCTCGAGACAGTTTCATGCCGAAGGTATCTTGTAAATGTGATATGGGTAATATCCAGTGAGACACTGTATAGCATTGGGGTTTTACGGGTTGAGAACATGTGACTATCATCGTGATAGTCGACCCGTGTTTGGTAGTCCAAGAAACATGTCTTCTATTACTATTAATACTAACTTTGTGTGTCGTTTGATGTGGCCAAAGTACTGTAGTTTTCGAGGCACGAGGGTGTTTGTAAATTGAATAACGGAGATTTCTTGGCAAGTTTACATTCAATAATTTGTCATTGATTTCTGAAACGACCAACACCCACACCATTTTATAATAAATCCCAACTCAAGGCGGTCTGCTGACAAATCACCCGCAGCTGTGATTCAAACGCGGTATGCGGGATTACGAACTGCCCCCGTGACCCCTTCGCCATAGAGCCGACACATGTAAAACATCAACAAAATTATCAATTTAAAAATTAGCCTGCTATATTTGATCAAACGTGCAATTACCTCTCTCCTAATTTTTAACGCTGGAACTGCATCTATTTTGTGAGGCGTATTATGTTAGCTGGTATTAATGATGTTCCCACTCGCAATTGCTTTTCCAGGTTTGTGCCTGTCAGTCTGGTTGAGCAGTCAACTCTGTGTGATGGTAAGGTTTTAAAAGAATTGCTCGCAGCTGTAAGTTGCTCCAACACCAGATATAAACTCCATTGCTTGTCTCATAAAGTGGAACATTCATTATTGCTTACCTAACGTTTATAGAACTCAAGCAGTGGGAGATTATTGTACCCAGCGCTCAAGCTCATTATGGCTTGGCATCTGAATCATGTTGTAGATTATCAGGCACGTCAAATGATTTCACTTTGAACGATGTAGCAAAGATGTTCAGTTCCCTTGTTTACTTTTCACGTCTTTGAACCTTTCATTTAAATGCCTCAATTAATTTCCCACATTAACCAATATAGTAAAATATCATATCACGCTGACGTCCTTAGAGAGTGAGGAAACGCAGCGAGTTATCCCTTTTGAGATGTACTTCCCACAGTCTTAATGTAGCTTCTACACTACAGAGCCGGCTCCGTGGCTAAAGGTTTACGGACGCAGTTCGTGATCCCGCATACCCGCGACCGAAACACAGCTGTGAGCGATGTGGTAGTTTTTTTTTTTCGAAATGGTATGGGTGCCGGTTGTTCAGAATGTATTGGCAAACTACTGAGCGTGAACTTGCCAAGAGATCACAACAGCAGAAAATGTTGGTGTTGACTGCTACGTCCTGTAAAGGATATGCAACTTTTAAACTACTGAACGTAAACTTGCCAAGAGAAAACAAACAGCACGTAAATGTTGGGGTTGACTGCGACGTTCTGAAGAAGGATATGCATCTAACTTAATTTGGCTTCACGTGATTTTATGTTTGAACACATGCAGCTGAGAAGCTTTTCTAAAGTAATACCCACAAGAGGGACACGCAGTTGATGAAAATCGTGTCTTAGATATCAAATGTATTCTTTTTTCTAATAATTACACAACTAATCCACGATACATGGCTACTATCAGTGAAGTTTGGCTGTGAAATATTTATTTGATGTCTCGAGTTACATGTTTTAGATTAGAAGTAAATCTTCTACTTTCTCCCACGTGAGATAGGAATTTCCTGAAATGATGCTACTTTTCTATTGTATTCTGCTTATAAGAGATTATATTGCGCGCGCGTGCGTGCGTGTGTGTGTGTGTGTGTATGTGTGTATGTGTGTGTGTGTGTGTGCTTGTGCGTATGCCTGCATGTGGTATGTTAAACCCACAAGAATTGCACAGAGTCAAAACGTAATGATGTGTAACGCCAATCCTCACGGCCACAAGGTAGTATCATGGCTGATGCTCTGTCTGTACTGCAGTAATCTCAAAGGCCCTAAGCTCCCAAAACTCAGAAATACATTAAGGAATTTCGCTACAGTGAAAAGCCCCGTACTGCAGTTGGTACCCGGGCATGTGCAAGAAGATAAACTAGTACACAAGAAGGAGACTGAACCAGAGTTTTGAGAACAATATAACTATCCAGGCTACCCAGGCTATCAGAAAGCTACAGGATCAAACCATCCCTACACCGGGCAGTTGGATTAAACGTTGACTTCTCGTCCTTGACTTGGGGAATTAAATTACTAGTATCCCAGAAGTCGGAGAGGGCTCTCTCTGGACAGGTCAGTAGTACAGGACCTTTTAGACACCAGGAGATGACACTATTCTTCTGGACAGGTCAGTAGTACAGGACCTTTTAGACACCAGGAGATGACACTATTATTCTGGAGAGGTCAGTAGTACAGGATCTGTTATACATCAGGAGATAACGCCATTCTTCTGGATAGGTCAGTAGTACAGGATTTGTTAGACACATTAAGTCGCATTGGGTATATGGTGCTAGGTACATATGTTATAGACCTTTCGGCACTCAGTAGGTCATGTGGATTGTATCACAGCCGCCGCCTTTACTTCTCACGACATTATCTGGTACCCATTTCATGCTTCAAGCCCTTGATCACAGGACTGGCAGTCGAGCGTCTAGCCACTACGCTACCGTAACTCCCCTTCTTGGTGAGGCTGAGATATCTATCCTTCGTCTCATTGTTCAGCGAAACAGATTTAATAAATGCATGAGTAGGTTTCATCTCTTTCATCATCTTCGTGTGCCATGCCGATACACGTAGGCGGTCATGTTTGTCCATCTCACACGATCACCACAGTTGTTGATCAAATTTGTGTTTCTGTCTTGATTAAGCCATGCGGCCAAACCATCTATATATTTATCTATCTGCCTTTCCCTTGTTTATTTCCCCGCACTCTTGCCAGTTGTCACTAAGTTTCCTGGTGTATTTCTTTTCTAATTATTTTATGGTTTTAATTTATTTATGTAGAACTTGCTCATTGCTTTTTCCGTCTCTCCATGGTATCCTTTGCGTTTTCCTCAGAAACCACATTTCCACTTCCATTAGATATTTCTTAGCTCTTATCACTTATTGTCCACCTTTCATATCCTTACAAAAGTGTAGGGTCTATACTATGTAGCATATCAGCACTATTTTTCTAGTTGCAGTTGACATCCTTTTATTGGTCATTATGTTTTTCCATCTTGCAAACTGCTATCTTTACCATAGCGCTTCTTCTTTTAATCTCTTCAAGGCATTCTCATCAGATGTTATAACTCTTCGAGATAGGTGTACTGACTCACTTGTTTAATAATATTTCAATTTATTCTATATTGCATTGAGGCATTTCTTTCTTCTTAGAGACGACCATAATCTCTGTTTTCTTACAATGTAATTTTAACTCTAGTTATTCACTGTGTACAATAACCGCATCTACTAAATGTTGCAGTTCTTATTCGTTGTCAACAATCAATACTGTGTCAACTGCATATCTTTTATTATTGATGTTATGTCTCCCAATGGTGATTTCTCTAATATCCTCTACATTTCTTATAATATGTTCACGGTATATAGAAACAGATTTGGGGACATTACACATCGCTACCGTGCACTCCTCTTAATAGACTATTGTTGACCTACTTCACTACAATTTGCAAGGCAATGTATTCTTTGTAATATTTGTGTTTAGATCAGATATTTATCTTACGACAAATAGCCGAGAAACACTGGGAATATAAAAGAGATCTCCATAACATTTTTGAGGATTTTAACAAAGGCTTATGATAGTGTCCACAGGAATAGTCTATGGAATGCTATGCAGGCATTTGGACTACCATGGAAGTTAATCAACATGACCAGACTTGCATGGAAGATACTTATAATATAGTAACATATAAAGGCAGGAAATCAGACCCTTTCCAAATAACATCTGGCTTGAAACAGGGCGATGCACTGTCGCCACTCCTTTTTAATCTGACTCTAGTGGTAAGGAAGGTAAAGGAGGAATGTGCTATTGGAGGAACATCCAGACTGCTTGGTAAAGCAGATGATATAGATATTATAGGAGAAAGTGAACAAAAGACATTGGAAATATTGACTCACTTAAAGGGAAAAGCTCAACAAATGGGGCTGTTATCAACCAAGATAAGACAGAATTTATGGTAATTTCAAGAGAAGGAACGACTAACAATTCTGGCCACATACAGATAGATAATATGACCATTAAAAGAACGGAAACATACAAATACCTGGGTACAATCTTCAATTGCTCCAACATAATATGGGAAGAAATACAAGCTAGAATCAACTCTGGAAATAAGATATACTATGCACTAAAACATCTGCTAAAATCAAATGCGCTATCTCGCGTATTTTGGGCTCATTAGGGATACACAAAGTGGAGAGTGGAAAAGAAGAAGCAACAAAGACATTTATGATCTGTTTAAGTCCCCGCTAATCACTGGTATCATGAATGCTAATAGATTGCAATGGCTGGAGCATACAGAAAGGATGGAAGATAATAGGGAAACAAAACTCGCTTACACTCAGGAAATAAATGACCCTTGACCCCGAGGTAGGCCAAGAAGACGATGGA